>JAEBDU010013017.1:1489369-1524190 GCA_016802625.1 Heliconius numata
CAGGTTCTGTTTTCTTATTGAGATTGATAACTTTGGCATAACACCCACCTTCAATGTTAAATACACCAGTTTTAGACCATCCATGCTCATCATCACCAATCAAAATACGTTCTGGATCAGATGATAGTGTTGTTTTTCCTGTGCCAGAAAGGCCAAAAAATATCGCAACATCACCATTTTTGCCAATATTAGCAGAACAATGCATAGATAAGATATCTTCTGCTGGAAGTTGCCAGTTCATTGTAGAGAAAATCGATTTTTTAATTTCTCCAGCATATTGCGTACCGCAAATAACTATTAAACGCTCTTTAAAGGAGGTGGTAATAGCTGTTGGTCCATGTGTGCCACAGCGATCAGCATTTAAAAAGAGATGAGGTGCATGTAAAATAGTATAAGGCTGTCTGCTATTTTGTTTAACTTCTTCCTTTTCGTCTTCTGTTAAATCTTCAGGTCTGACAAACATATTTCTGGCAAAAAGCGCATGCCAAGCACTGGTTGTGATTAATCGGATTGGTGTGCAATGATTCATATCTCGGCCAGCATATAGATCTTGTATATATAATGCTTGCCCTTGAAGATAACCACCGACTTCAGATAAAAGTTGTGTGAAGTGAGCTGGGGAAAGTTTGTGATTAATATCACCCCATTGAATTTGATCACTGATCCCAGCTTCATCAACAACAAATTTGTCGCCAGCCGCACGCCCCGTGTAATATCCTGTTTTTACAACAAAGGCACCATCTTTTGATAAAATGCCTTCTTTATTACGAATTGCATGTTCAATCAGTGCAGTACGAGAGAGATTTATGTATAGAGTAGGTGCTTTTATTATCCCAGTTCCTTGTAGAAAGCTGGCAATAGCATCATCAACTTGTTCGTGATCACCGTGAGTGTAGGAAAGGCTAAGCGAAGCTCCTGTAACATAAGGTTTTATAACATTATGAGGTAAGGAAGATGAATATGTCATAATTTTCAGAACCCTGATTTTTTAAAGTATAGGTTCATCATATTAAATAGAGTAAATCTTTTAAAAGGCTATTCACAAAAGCGCTAGTTTGGATCAATAGTATTTGAAATATTTTGTAACAATATATGAAATGAAGAAAAAGATTAAGATTTTAAATCTTTTATATTATTTTATTAATGTCCTCATCTGATTTTCCTTGTCGTAAATAAGCTGTGCCTGTAGCAATAATATCCCATGATTTTTGTGCAAGTTGTTTTCTATTTTTAAAATCTTCGGGATATAAAGGTTGATGAAAAATAATGGATGCTCTCATGTCAGACCATTTGCACAAATCCCATAAATGTGGAGTGAGCTCCATTTCTCCATACCAAGAATATATAGGACGGCGTAAACGATTAACAGGTAGCATTCCTAAACGGTCATAAACAACAGAAATGGGTTGAATAATGGGTATAGGATAAGTTGCTTTTTTACTCAGTGGTTTTGCTAATACGAAAAAAGAAGATAAAAATGGAGCTAAATGAGAGCCTTCTGTAGAGGTTCCTTCTGGAAATAAAATTAAATTACCGCCATCTTCTAATCTTTTTTCCATTGTTTGTTGTTCTTTAACAGTAGATTGCCGTTGTCTACTGACAAAAAGAACACGCCCTAAACGACATAAAGTGCTAATTAAAGGCCAAGATCCCACTTCTTCTTTGGCAACAAAAGCTGCGGGGGTTAGCCCTCCGATAACAGTAATATCCAACCAAGATGTATGATTGGCAATATAAATGATGGGTCGTTTTATTTTATCTGGTTGATTTTGTTGTTCTTCAAGTTTACCAAAAATACGCAAATCTAGCCCTAAGATTCTACAAACATTACGCCAGTAAAAGCGTGCAAAATTAATTTTAATAGAACCAGGAAGTTTTATAAATAAACTTTGGAAGGGAATACATAAAACTGTCCATGCCAAAATGATAATGATTTTTCGAATAGCTCTGATTTTTTTATATATAGTTGAAAATTTAGATAAAAAATGAGGGTATGCGATTGGAAGTTGGTGAATATCAAAATGTGCAAAATGCTTTTTTTCTTTGACCGAGCGTGCAGGAGTATTGTTCACTTGTGATGAAGATGTTTTGAAAAAAATATTTTGTAACTTTTTTTTGAAAAAATAAAAATAATTCAAGGTATTACAACTGCTTATTTGTGAACGTTTTGAATAGCTAATCTGTGTTTTATAAAGAAGTGTTGGGTATTCTATAAGAAGTTAAATAGAACTACAAGAAGATGTCTTATAATATAGTGCAAAGAGGTTGTATATATATCACTATTATTTTTGTTACCCGGTGTTTTTATAACATATGTTTTTTAAGTATCTTAGTGAATATAAAAGATTAAGCGCATCGTAAATTGCTAAACAAAACGATTATATTGCTTTATAAGAATTACAATACATATGTCTATAGGTGTGTAAAAAACGGTTAAATAGAGGAAATAGGATTTTGTTGTTCATTGAACTGCAATCAAAATATTACAATATCTTGAATAGAGTAAATTTTTTAAAGCTAACTTCCCGCTTATGTTGGGGAGGGAGCGTTGGAGTATTTTTGTCTATTCATACCGTGATGGCAGCAGATCCTCAAACCTATAGAGTTGAAATTAGGTCAACAGGGAATGCAGATATTGATGCGACCTTGTCAGATGTATCTAACTTAGTAACATTAAAAAAAACAAAAGCTGTTGGTGCTTTTGCTTTATCTGGGCGTATTAAAGGGGATTATCAGCGTTTACAAAGTGCTATGGATAGTTTTGGATATTATAATGCCAAAATTAAAATTGAAGTTGGAACCGCCAAGAATTCACCAGATATAAAGGAACAGAAAAAAAATAAAGCGAAATCAGATGTCAGTCGGGTGACGAATTTAACCAATACAATGGATGGCAATAATTCTGACCTACCTAATTTTATAGCTCATATTCCAGAGAATCAAAATGCTGTAATTGTGATCCATATTCACAAAGGGGATCAATATCATTTAGGGAAGGTAGAGTTGGTTGACAACAAACTACAAGCTCAAACAACAAAACAGCCTTTACTGTCAAATAACAAACCAAATATCGTTACCGAACCAATTACATTAACAACCGATCAACAAAAGGCTTTTGCATTAAAAACAGGACAACCTGCTGTTGCAGCAGATGTGGTTGCAGCAAAAGGGCGTTTGTTAACCTCTTTGCAAGAAGATGGACATGCGTTGGCAAAAATTAGTGATCCTATTGCTTATTTGCGCCCTGATACGAAAACGCTGGATATTGTTTATAACGTTAATCCAGGTCCTATAGTGGATCTAGGAGATATTGAATTTAAGGGACTAAAAAAAGTTCACGAAAGTTTTGTTCGTAAGCGTTTATTATTACGAGATGGGCAATTATATCAACCTTCAAAAATAGAATCTGCTCGACAAGATTTATCCTCTCTTGGGGTTTTTTCTAGTATTGATGCAACCGCAGCGTCAAAGCTTGATGCGAATGGGCGTTTACCACTGGTATTAACATTTAAAGAAGCCAAAAGAAGATCTGTTAGCTTTGAAGCTGGGTATTCTACTGATTTAGGGGGGCGTCTTGGGGTGCGTTGGTCACATCGTAATTTATTTGGAAATGCAGAGAAATTACATATTGCGGCACTTGCAACAGGGTTAGGAGGAACCGCACAAAAGGGTCTAGGGTATGATATCTATGCTGACTTTACCAAACCAGATTTTTTACGTAGAGATCAAGATCTTAATGCACGCATTGAATCGGTGAAGCAAAAGTTATATTCATATAACCAAACGGCTATTTTAATTAAAGGGGGGCTTAATCGTAAAATTAATAAACGGTGGAGAGTTTCTGCTTTTTTAGGAGCAATTCAAGAGCGTATTATTCAACAACATGATAAAAATGACTATACAATGATTAATATTCCATTGGCAGCCAGTTATGATAGTACAGATCTAGCTAGCCCAATGATGTCCCCAACACATGGAATGAAAACAACGGTTTCAGTAACACCAACAGAATCTTTTGGAGGGGGGACGGTTTTCTTTGCTATTTTAGAAGGCAGTGCGTCTACATATTTTGATTTGGCAAAGATTGGATTAACCAACCCTGGGGATAGCATTTTTGCTTTTAGGAGCACCGTTGGCAGTATCCAAGGGGCTTCTCGGATGAATTTACCTCCTGATCAAAGAATGTATGCGGGGGGAACATCCACGGTTAGAGGATTTCGTTTCCAAGGGGTAGGGCCTCAATTTCGCGGAACAAAATATGCAGCTGGTGGAAAAGCAATGGATGCAGGAACGGTGGAGTTTAGGCAAAAAATTGTAGGCTCTTTTGGTGCGCAGGCATTTATGGACGCAGGACAAGTGAGTAAAACCAGTATGCCTTTTGAAGGGGATTTAAGAGTTGGTGTTGGTGGAGGCGTTAAATATTATACACCATTAGGACCTATTCGTTTTGACGTTGCAGTCCCTGTTAATCGACCACCAAGAGGGGATCGATTTGAAGTTTATATCAGTTTGGGTGAGACATTTTAAGTATGCCAGTTAAACAAGAGGAAATTAAAGAGCAACAAAGATGGCATCAACGGCACCCTTTATGGTGGCGTTTGATTATTGGGGTATTGATTGTTTGTAGTGTTACTTTTGTAGCGATTGGTGCTTTGTTTGCTTTTATAAATACACCAATAGGAAAAAATTACATTGCAGCTCAAATTCAAAAACACACACATGATCATATTCAAGTTCAAGGAATAACAGGCTTTTTACCTAATCATATCAATATTACAGAAATTCAATTTAAAAATGCAGATGTTGGTGTTTGGCTAGACATAAAACAAGCACAATTAAACTGGTCTCCTTGGGCATTATTATGGGGAAAATTTTCAGCTTATTCATTGATCGTCAAAGAAATTAATTTTAATGCATTACCACCCAAACAGGGACAAGTGGGTCTATCGCAAGATGAAGGCCAAATAGTGAATAGGTCTTTAAAAGTTGACATTCAACATATTAAAATTGACCAATTATTTATTTCTGAAAAAATTGCTAAAAAAAATATTAACATTACAGTTGATGGGCAAGTAAAAATTCGTAACGTTTTTAACATAATGAATATAGACACGTTAAAAGCAGCTTTTATGACACGTCCAAAATTACGTTTGTTTGAAAATAAACAAGATGCTGATTTTCAATTTGGGGGTAAAATTAGTGCTAGTATGGAGCGTAAAGATGGAACAGATTATAAAGCTTTATTTATTCCATTACGTTTCTCAATTATCCTTCCTCAAACGGATAAAAGTCTTAATAAATTACATATTTATCTTGGCCTAGGAGACAAACTCTAATGCAGCCCGTAGACCAACAAACAACTAAACAACCCAAGAAAAAATGGCGGCAACGTCATCGTATTTTGTGGGTTTTGGGATGGATTTTAGGTGGTTTCGTTGGTTTTGCAGTTGTTGTTGTGGTTGGTCTCATTATTTTTGTGAATACTCAAAAAGGCCAAGATTACCTTGCCAACCAAATTGGAAAATTAACAGGTCATACAGTAGAGGTCAGTGGCCTGTCTGGATCATTTCCTAATCATTTGCGTGTTGCAAAAATAGAATTAAAAGACCCCAAAATAGGGGTTTGGTTATCTTTAAAACAAACAGAGCTTGATTGGTCTTTATGGGCTTTGTTCACCAAAGAAATCCATGTGGATCGATTATATGCTCAAGAAATTAATGTTTATAATTTGCCTCCCACTTCAGAGGATGCAACGGCAACAACGAGCACTTCTAGCTCTTTACCTGATATGGTTGTTGCAGCAAATATTAATGATATTCAAATTGATAAGATTTTTGTCTCTAATAAAATTGCCTCAACTGACCTTTCTGTAGGTATTAAAGGTAAAGTTGCAATTAAAGATGTTTTAAAGGTTGCGGGTGTAAATTCTTTAAAGGATTTGTCTAATATTCATTTAAATTTACATTTGTGGGAATTAAACCAAGCAACAGATTTAAAATTATCGGCAGATATTGGGGGGCAAAAGATTGATAAATCCTCGTTAATTATTAATGTGCGTAAACAATCTGATGGATTGATTCCACGTTTATTAAAAACAGATCAGTTAACGCCATTAGTATTGAATGTGGCATTACATGGACCTTATGATCAGTTGCAGACGCAATTGAATTTATCTGCCAATCAAATGAATTTAAATGCCAAAGGGAATGTGGATCTTGTTCACTCTAAAATGAATATTGCTTTGTCAGGGCATTCCCCAGCAATGGCATTTAATCCAACGATTGGATGGGGGGGATGGAATTTAGATGCAAGGGTTCATGGTGAGTTTCAAGCACCAGCAGGCTCTGGACAATTTGAGCTGATAGATCTTGCCGCAGGAGATGCAATGGTTAATAAATTACTATTGCAATTTAAGGGGCAGGATTTGGCATCTATTCAAGATGAAAAAACGAAACTAAATCCTTGGATTCGTTTAAATCTTGTTGCTGATGGAATACGTATTCCTGGGAACCAACCCAGATTATTAGCAGGAAGCCCATTATCATTGGATGTGATTTATCATCCAAAAGAAAAGGGTGAACCTGTAGATTTACAATTAGACCATCAATTGTTAAGAGCCGTTGGTCGTATTTTTGTAAAACCTACCCTACATGGTAGTTTTGATATATTAGCACCCCAACTAGCCCCTTTGGCAAAAGCTGGAAATGTTGATTTAAAAGGTTCTGCAATTTTAAATATGGCTTTTGCAATGCCAGAAAATGCGGAAAGTCCTATTCACCTTGATCTTGACGGCCCCTTGATGGTGACAGGAGGAATGCCGATTGCTATGCAAATGGTTGGCTCCAAAGCTCATATTGGTTTGCATGCACAGATGTTGCAAGGACCAAAGCAAAGAATAACATTGCAGTCTTTATCTTTTAACGGCAAGCAAATTGATTTGAATGCACAAGGATCTTTGGTTGATGAACAAGTTAAGGGATTATTAAGTTTAGACCTTAAAGATTTATCTGCTGCTGCACCTATGGTTAAAGGTAAGGCAAATGCCCAATTAAATTTAGATGGTTCTTTGCAAGATTTAGCCGCACAATTAAAAGTATCAACAACATTAAGTACTACAGCAAAAAGTGGTTATGTTATACGCCCTAGCCAATTAGAATTGACAGCAAAAGCCCAACACTTACCAACAAAACCATCTGCTATTGTTGCAATTACAGGAAATTTGGATCAAACCCCAATGAATATAAAGTTACAAGGGGGACTTTCTGAAAATCAAAAAGCTTATTATTTAAAATTAGAACAAATGGAGTGGCGAGGGGTAAAGGCTGTTGCAGATATTTTGTTGCCAGAAAAAACAAAATTACCAATCGGAACAATAAAACTGGATGTAGCACGCCTATCAGATTTAAGCCGCTTAGTGAATCAAAAAATCGATGGTAATATCCATTTAGATATTCATACTTTATCCGAAAATAAACCCAAAGTTGTTGTTAATTTGAATAGTCAGATTAGCACAGCTCAAGCAAAAATTGGTAAATTAACGCTTTTGGGGGATATTGATAATCCTATTGATCGTCCTATTGTTAATTTAAAGTTGCAAGCAAATCAGTTGCAAGTTCCTAAACTGGTTACAGGAAATGCGAATATAACTGCAAATGGAGGGCTGGATAATCTTAAACTAACGATGAATGGTAATTTTCCTTCTTTAATGGATGCCAAGGGGAATATTGATACAGCTTTGATATTGGATTTATCTAAGAAAAAAGTCGATGTGCAAAAATTAACCGCATTGATAAAAGGAGAAAATATTCGTTTATTATCCCCTGTACAGGCAGAATTTGGTGAAAAAATGGGTGTAAATCGACTAAAAATGTCTATTGCACCAACGGGTGTGTCTGCAGCTACGGTGGATATAGCGGGGACGATAAAACCCAAGTTAGCAATTAATGCTTCTATCCATAATATTACGCCAGCAATTGCAAAGCCTTTTATGTCAGGTTTACAAGCTCAGGGTGCTATGAATATACAAGCACAATTACAAGGCTCCCTTGAAAAGCCAGTCGGTACTATTCGATTAAATGCTCAAAATATGCGTTTATTAACAGGAAGTGCAGCATCATTACCACCAGCACAATTAAATGCACAAGTTAACCTCAATGGAAATTCGGCAAGATTAGATAGTCGATTACAAGCAGGGCAAAAGATAAATGCTAATGTAACTGGGACTGTTCCATTACAGCCCAAAGGGAATATGGCGTTACAATTGGGGGGGAATATTGATTTATCTGTTGCCAACGCAATAGTTGGTGCGGCAGGACAGCAGGTAAAAGGAATGATTAATATGGCGATGCAAGTTGTAGGAACGATTGAATCTCCAACAATTACAGGTCATATTCATTTAACAAAAGGAAGCTTTAGAGATTACGCACAAGGCGTAAGTATTAGAGATATTGAAGCCTCTATTCTTGGGCAAAAAGATTCTATTATTTTACAATCTTTTTCGGCTAAAGCTGGGGATGGAACAATGGATGCCAATGGTCAAGTGGGTGTCTTTCAACCTGGTATGCCTGTTCATTTGCATTTTGGTATGAAAAATGCCAGACCTTTGGTCAGCGATTTGCTGACTGCTGTGCTTGATGGGGACATTAATATTAAAGGGATGGCAAAGTCTCGTATAGATGTTGGTGGTATTGTTAAAATCAAACATGCTGATATTAATATTCCTCATTCTATGGCGCGTTCTGTTGTTCCTTTAAAGGTTATTCGCCCAGGAGAAAAAGATGAAGATACAGATACAAGCAATAGCTCAGGACCAGAAATTGGTTTAAATTTAACCATCAAATCCGCAGGCCAAATTTTAGTGCGTGGCTTTGGATTATTTACGGATATGGCTGGTTCTTTACATGTTGGTGGGACTGCTAATGCACCTCAAATCAGTGGTGGTTTTGAGATGCAAAATGGTCATATTGATATGGCGGGTATTTCTTTGGATTTTACAAAAGGGATTATTGGTTTTAAAGGGAGTAATGTTGATCATAAAATTGACCCATCATTAGATTTTGAAGTGAAGAAATCTGTAGATGGAAATACAGTCAGTTTATCTATTACAGGCTATGCCAGTTCTCCTAAGATATCATTGACATCATCGCCACCCTTATCGCAAGATCGTGTATTGGCAATGCTCTTATTCGGAGTGGATTCACAAAGTCTTTCTACAACTCAAATGGCTGAAATCGGTGTTGCTTTGGCAACATTAGGTGGAGAAGGGAGTGGGTTTGATCCATTGGGAACAGTTCGTAAAACGTTAGGATTAGATCGTTTATCTGTAGGAGGGGGAAGTAGTGATGGTAAAGGTTCAAGTACTGGAACCAGTGTGTCAGCAGGTAAATATGTTATGAAAGGGGTTTATCTGGGTGCCAAACAATCGACTGGAACCGCTGGTACACAGGCTGAAATGCAAATTGATATTACTAAACGTTTAAAAGCGACAGCAACGGTTGGAACAGGTCAAGATCGTTCTGGCTTTGTAACACCAGATAACGATCCTGGTAGCAGTATTGGATTATTATATAAATTTGATTATTAAATTATTGTGATTTTTCGTGTTGATCAGCCATTTCTTGTAAAATAGAGGTGGCTTTTTGAATAACATCGCTCCATATTCTGGGGCGTGTTTGGCGAATAATTCTAGTTTTTGGATACCAAGGACTATATTCAGCTTCAGAAATCCAACGCCAACAATTATCATATCGATCTAATAAAATCGCTTTACATCCTAATCCGCCAGCTAAATGGATAACGGAGGTATCTACAGAAACCACAAGGTCTAAATTTTTTAAAATACCAGCCGTATCATCCATATCTTTAACACGATCCATAGGATTAAAGATTGAAATATCTTTAGGAAGATCATGAATTTGCTCAGCATGAAGACCCATTTGTAAGCTAACAAATGTAACATTTTTTACAGATCGTAATAAAGGGATGAATTTTTGTAAGGCAATGGAACGTTTATTATCAGTCATCATGGCATAAACATCCCCTGGATGAGGAGATCCCCCCCAAACAAGACCTACTTTTAACTGTTTTGTATTAGGGAGCTGTTCTTTCCAATAAGTGATTTTTTTACGATCTGCTGTTAAGTAAGGGATGAATTTACCTTTATTTGGATCGGCACTTAATGCTCTGGGTAAGCTGATAAATGGACAATGCCAATCGAAAGGAGGAGGGTCTTCCCCTCCAACTTTAACTTTTGGTTTTCCTTTAATGCGCTCACAAAGCCCTTTCATGGTTTCAGCTATCCATAATTCAACAATAGCACCACGTTTTATTAACTCTGGAACAAAGCGTAAATACATTAATGTATCCCCAAGACCTTCCTCTTGGGTAAGGAGAATTCTTTTCCCAGTGATATCCATATTCTCTGTTAAGGTAGGAATTAAAGTATCTTTTGGTAAGCATGTGTGGTTTGGTGTATCCAGACGCCATTCATGTTCTGCCCATCCTTGGTAATAATATTGAGCTTTTAATAAACATATTGAATAGTTGACACGCAGGTCTGGCCATTGCGGATTAAGTGAAATTGCTTTGCGATAATATATTAAAGCCTGTTCTGTATCATTAATAGCATTGTAAAAAGAGGCTAAGTTAGCAAAGATTGTAATATTATTTGGGTGACGTTTTTCTAAATTTTTATAGAGTTTTAATGCTTGTGAATATTTTCCTGCTTCAAAAAGAATGGTGGCTAAAATATTTAGTAGCCAGTCTTGTTTTTTAGAAAAAGATAGGCATTTTTTTAAATATAAAATTGCTTGAGAGGATTGTTTTGTATGCTGTAAAGCATTGATATAAGCAATATATAAGAATTCATCTTTATTGTGTAATTTAAAAGCTTCCTCAAAAACGTTAAAAATAAGAGGATATAAGTCATAACTTCCTAAATATGGTTCTAATTCACTGCAACTATGACGTTGAGGCGTTTTCTTTAATTGATGAGCAAGGCAAAGGTAATATGCTGCTTCTTTAGGATGATTACACCCTGCAAAAGCTACACCTAATAAGGTCATAGTCAGTGGGTTAAGTTTATCATCCTTGTATGGGAGGAGTGAATCAAGAGCATCTTTAAATGCGCCTTGATGTAATAATAGATTGGCTTGATTCAATAAATGGTTATCAGGTGAATTGGACATTATATATTAACAAGATAAAAATTGAGAAGTTGATAGAATTGGGTAAATTAAAGTGAATTAATTTTTCCAGTTTTTTAATTTACTGGTTTTTCCAATACCAGGATTAAAAACATTACATGGGTCTAGTGTTTGGTAGAATTTTTTTAAGGAATCTTTAGCATGATATAAATGCCCAACATTATGTTCTGCAGGATATTCAGCACCTCTATGGTCTAAGATTTTAAGCATTTCTTCTTCTAATGCAAAAATATCATGTCCTTTATAGATAACATAATCCTGATGAAAAACATGGCAGAAAAAATGGCCATAATATAGCTTGTGCATACATTTTTTTTCAATTTCAGGGGGAAGTGTTTCTGTCCATTCTTTATCATTTCGACGCAAAGCAATATCCAAAGCCAGAATATTTTCTACTGTTTTGTGATGAATGGCACGATAACGAACGGCAGCTCCTGCAACTGCAAAACGGTGTAAAAATGCTTTTTTTGCTTCATCTGCAGTACATTCAAAAAAATTACCTTTAGGGTGTGCTTTAAAAAAGCTCTCTAAATAAGCTTTTATTTGTTCAATATCTTCTTTACCGACTTTTAAAAGTAAATGATGTTCATATGTTTTTGCATAGTGATTCATTCGTTTCGGTAAATGTTGAGGAAACAATGTGCTTGCAAATTGCATGACTTTATCGCTGAGATGTAATGGTAAAAAATTGAATTTTTTTGTAAAATAATCAAAGCGATTTTTAAGTTTAAAAAGAAGTGGGATATAATCTGTACCAAAATAATTAATAAATAAAAAGGTGTCTTTGCCATAAATTGCAGCAACATCATAGGCTTTTTTATGAATATATTCTCCTGATATTGGTACAATATGTTGAGAAAGCAAATCATATCGTATTTGGGTTAAATCATCAGGATTATTGGTGCCAATATAAAAGACCTTGGTTTCTTTCTCTTGAGGAAATGTATCTAATCTTACTGCAAAAACTGCAAGTTTGCCTGCACATCCAGAGGCTTCATGTAAATGGGTAGGATCCGCATTATATCGAGCTGGAGTAGGGGAGTCGACTTGGCAAACATGTTCTTTGTAATGATGATCTGAACAATGTTTTTCTGTTGTTTGGATATGGCTAGAATTAAATTGATTATTCTCTAATCGGGTTAAAATTTCTTCGGGTGTATTTCCTAAATGAATACCCAAATGATTGACTAATTCCAATTTACCTTCTTGGGTATATTGGGCATATAAAGCCATCTCCGTATAGGCAGGGCCTCTTTGCACTAATGCTCCACCAGAATTATTACAGATTCCTCCTAAAACAGAGGCCCCAATACAAGAGGAACCAATAACAGAATGAGGTTCACGATGATAAGGCTTTAATTTTTTTTCAAGCTCGTTTAATGTTGAACCTGGTAGACATACAACTTGCTCACCATTATTAAGAAGATAAATTTTCTTCATTTTCATGGTGCTGATTAAAACAATATCACGATCATAATCATGTCCATCTGGGGTTGATCCCCCAGTTAATCCTGTATTTGCCGCTTGCATAATCATAATTGCATTTGCATTGACGCAGGCTTGTAAGATTTGCCATTGTTCTAATAATGTGTGAGGCTGCACAACAGCGATCGCTTTTCCTGACCCATAACGAAAACCATTACAGAACAGCCCCATTTTGCTTGGATTAGTAACAATATTTCGATTTCCAACGATTGTTGTTAATTGAGATATAAGGTGTTTTTGGGAACGAGATAAAGAGGAAAAGGATTGTTTATTTTTAAAAAACATGACAGGTTCAATCTTATCGTTATAGGATTACGCGATAAGTATAGATCATATTAAAAATAACTGAAATATTTTTAATATGAAAAGACCTGAATAAAAAAGAGGGATTTAATTTATTCCCTCTTTTGATTGTTATAAAAAAGTTAATAGTATTTTAAACAGATTTCATAACTTCTGTTAATTCATTTAAAACAGTCGCTGAATCTTTTGATTCTAAAATTGCAACTTCTGCAACAAAGCGTTCTTGTGCAGCTTCAAAAAGTTTTCTTTCGCTAAAGCTACCATCAAGGCTATCAACGTTACGGCGTAAATCGCGTAAAACTTCTGCAATTTGAATGAGGTCACCAGAATTAATTTTTTCTTGATAAACGACAGCACGTCTAGCCCACATCCCTTTATTGTTTTGGGGCTTGCCTTTAATCGTTGACATTGCTTTACTAACGATTTCTTTGGAGGCAATTTTACGTAATCCAGCTTTTTTCGCTTTGGATAAGGGAATACGTAAAGTCATTTGATTATCAGGAAAAGAAATTTGAATCATTTCTAGTTTTGTACCAGCAATCTCTTCGACACCAATACGATCGACACGTCCAACACCATGTGCAGCGTATACGATAGCATCACCTTCCTGAAAGGGAAAGGAATCTTTGTTGCCTACTTCTTGAGCAGCTGTTTTTGCAATAGCAGCGCGTGCCATTTCATCTGTGACACCGCCTTTTGGAGAGGATCGGAATATATTCATTTAAATAAAACTATCATAACTTTAATATATTGTCATTATAATTATTGATCTCATCGTATCAAGAAATTGTAAAAAACAAGAACAGAAACTACCATTGAATGCCATTTACAGGTGAAATAGGTGCTCCTGTTGGGTCACCAATTTGTTCCAATAAATCAATTTCTAGACTGCGAGTCATTGTTAACATTGGTAAGGCATGAGGGCTATCATCGAATGGATTTTGTAAATCGCTACCGATTTTGTCTAAAGCAATAAAAAGAAAACCAACAAGGGCAGACCCCAAAGGAGTAAGCCATCCTAATGTTTGTACCATAGAAAAAGGCAAAATAACACAAGTAATTTCAGTTAAAAAACGAGGGAGCGTCGAGAATTGAATGGATAGGGGGGTATTTTTAATTCTTTCTAAAGCACCTTGTGCATTGGCTAGGTCGGATAAGATGCGATCTATTTGAGCATGAATAGCACCATCAATGTGTTTTTTTTCTACTTCTTGTGTGACCATTAATCCAATTTGAAATAAGATACCATTTGGTTGATTTCTTAACCCTTTAATATATTCTTGGATATGAATAGGTAAAACACGCTTTACATTACTGTTTAAAAGCGCATCTTTACCACGTAAATGGTAAGATAAAACATAAGCATATCCTGCAATGGCACGGGTTAGATTAGCATGTCCTTTTAAAATTGTTGTGCATTGTCTAGAAAATGACCGACAATTATTGGTAATTAATCCCCAATGAGACCTTGCTTCCCACCAACGATTATAAGCAGTATTATTTCTAAAATTCATAAATAATACAAGAACAGAACCAATCATTGCTGTTGGGAGTGCGGATTGATCAAACCAGTCAATATGAAAATATTTATAACAGACAACAACCAACATATCCCATATAAATAGAATAAAAAGTGCTTTGATACTATCTTGGATGATAAAGCGAAGACCACGTCGGGCATTAACAATCATTAAATTAATGTCTCTTATATATGATGGTTGTGTTATGTATTAAAATTAAACACATTAAAAATTTACAGCAAAATATGTTTTTTTTAAGTTAAACGTTTTTTATACTAAAACTCAATATAATTTTATATTAAGTTTCTCTTTCTGTTGCTCTGATACGTTGGCTTTCAGTACGTAATTGACCACAAGCTGCTAAAATATCTCTGCCTCTAGGGGTACGAATAGGGGATGAGTATCCAGCTTGCATAATGATATCTGCAAATTTTTGCACTTGCTCGCCTTTAGAAGGTTTGTAGTCACTGCCAGGCCAAGGGTTGAATGGGATAAGATTGACCTTCGCGTGTATGCCTTTTAACAATCGCACAAGCTCACGTGCCTCTGCCTCACTATCATTAATACCTCTTAGCATAATATATTCAAAGGTAATGCGCCGAGAATTACTTGCAGCAGGATAGCGTCGACAAGCATCTAAAACATCTTTAATTGGATATTTGCGATTGAGGGGAACAATTTCATTACGCAAGTCATCTCTAACAGCATGTAAAGAAATCGCTAAATTAATTGCTAGATCATGACCACATTGATCCATCATTGGAACAACACCAGAGGTTGATAAGGTGATACGACGTCTTGAAATCCCAATTCCTTCATCATCCATTGCAATGCGCATGGCTTTGGCGATATTTTCATAGTTATATAAAGGTTCACCCATGCCCATTAAGACAATAGTGGATAAAAGACGAGGCCTGTCTGCCGTTGGTGTAGGCCATTCGCCATAGCTGTCACGTGCAGCCATAAACTGTCCAATAATTTCGGCTGCGCCAAGATTGCGGACAAGATTTTGTGTTCCTGTATGGCAAAAACGGCAAGATAAAGTGCACCCAACTTGGGATGAAATACAAACTGCACCACGATCTTCTCTACGATCAGGAATGTAAACGGTTTCAGCTTCTTGCCCATCTCTAAATTGGAACAAAAATTTGCGTGTTTCATCTTTTGAAGTTTGTTCTGTGACTACTTTAGGACGGCTAACAACACATCGATCCATTAATTTGGCACGTAAAGGTTTACCGATAGATGTCATTTCTGTGAAATCAGTAACCCCTTTATGGTATATCCAATGCCATAATTGTTTGGTGCGGAAACGTTGCTCCCCCATATCAACTAAGAGTTGTTCCAGCTCTGTACGAGATAACCCGACAAGTTCTGTTCTACCATCAGGAAGAACAGCAGAAGGAGGGGAGAATTGTGCAGATTTTGCCAAGATTCTCTTTTTTTCTTCTTCGGTTAAGTTGATAGGAGAATCATTGGATAAAATATCAGTAGCCGTCATAAAAAAGGGTGATCCCAGAAATAAAAGAAAAGATTAAAGAATAATTAAGAACGAAGATAAGAACCATTAATATCAATGTAACCCTTGGTTAGGTTACAGCTCCAGATGGTGGCTTCACCATTTCCAAGATTAAGGTCAACTTTAATTTTAATGGTTTCTTCTTTCATATGTTTTTCAACGGTTTCATGGTCGTAATTATCTAAAACACCGCCTTCATGAGCAACCCATACATCGCCAATTGCAACAGACAAAGTATCTCTATTTGCAGGTTCTCCAGCTTTACCAACGGCCATAACCACGCGCCCCCAGTTTGCATCTTCCCCTGTAATGGCAGTTTTTACGAGTGGAGAATTTCCAATAGACATTCCTATTTTAAAGGCTGAATCATCATTTATAGCCCCTGTAACCGTAATTTCAATTAATTTGCTAACGCCTTCA
The DNA here is from genome assembly GCA_016802625.1 of Heliconius numata. Classification (NCBI taxonomy): domain Eukaryota; kingdom Metazoa; phylum Arthropoda; class Insecta; order Lepidoptera; family Nymphalidae; genus Heliconius; species Heliconius numata. The sequence continues at coordinate 1,505,821 of JAEBDU010013017.1, forward strand.
CCATCTTTAATGACGAGCAAAGCAAGTTCTTTTAAAACTTTCTCCAAAGCTGATGAAAAATCAGCTAAGCGAGGGTCTTGATGATCTGTAATTTCAGGTGTGTTGGTAACACCAGTTGCAAATAAAAGAAGAGTATCGGAGGTCGATGTGTCTGAATCAACGGTAATAGCATTAAAGGTTGTTTTAACTTTTTTAGATAATAATGCTTGTAATACTGAAGCTGGGAGTTTTGCATCTGTTGTCACAAAAGATAACATCGTCGCCATATCTGGGGCAATCATACCACTTCCTTTTGCGATTCCTTGGATGGTTACTGTTTCGTTCCCAATTTTAGTTTTTAAAGAATAACCTTTTGCAAAAGTATCTGTTGTTAAAATTGCCTGTGCTGTTTCTGGCCATTGATCCGCATTAAGTTGTTGGTAAAGTTTTGGCATGATATCAACAATTTTTTGGTAAGGTAATTGTTCCCCAATAACCCCAGTGGAAGAAATAAAGATTTCCTCTGCTTTACAACCGATTGCTTTTGCAGCGGCTTCAGCAGAGCGCTGAACAGCTTCAAAGCCAGCTTTCCCTGTAAAAACATTGGCGATTCCAGCATTCACTAATAACCCTCTGGCTTTGCCATTTTTTAATATAGTACGACACCAATCTATAGGTGCACCAGGGCATTTATTTTGTGTAAAAACGCCTGCGACTGTTGTTGATGCAGCAAATTCCATCAAAGTTAAATCTAAACGTCCTGAATATCGCAACCCTGCTTCGATAGAAGCCAAACGCACCCCTGGAACCGCAGGAAGATGAGGTAACGTGACTGCAAGAGGAGAGGTTGGATATTTACTCATAATGAAATGACCTTTATTGAATGATGGCGAAAGTGAAGAATATAATGATATTAAAAGAAAAATTAAAATATTGATTATAATATTTTTGGTATATCGTTAACTGTGCCTCAGGATATTAAAGATTAATATTCTATAATGTGAACGTTTTTCAAGCTTTCTTCGTATAAATTATTGACTGTTTCTTTTGTAATCTGTTCTTTTATAATGGCTTCAACAGATTTTAAAGAAGGAACAGGACGAATACGTTCTCCAACTTTTTGTAAAATAACCCATCCATATTCTGTTTGTATAGGATTCTTTGTATATTCGTTAATTTTTATAGAAGAAACAGTTCGAGCAATAGGTGCATTCAGCTCATTTAAAGTAAGCCAACCAATATCACCTTTGTATTTTTCTCGATTTTGTAAGTCAATAGAGTAAATACACGCAACATCAGAAAAAGATTGTCCATTTTGAAGCTTTTGATAAACAAGTTGTGCGATTTCAGGTGTTTGAACGATAATTTGCCGCAAATGTATTTCTTTGATTTGAGGTTGATGCAAGTAATGTTGATCGTAATAATGTTGAATGGCTTGTGGTGTTAAAAAAGGTTTAAGTTTTTCTAACAAATAAGCCTGTGTAAGTTTTTGCTGCGTAAGATCTTTAATTGCAGCGTTAATGCTTAATTGAATATCAGGACGCTGGTCAATACCGTCTTTTTTTATAGCGATCATTAACGCATGATCGACAATAAGCTGTTTTGTTAATTGAGGGTAAAGCATCTCTTTTGGAAGAGAGCGTAGTTCTTGCGGTAAATTAGAAGCTAATTTTTCTACATCTTGAACTGTGATAACATCATGATCAACACGAGCTAATATTTGTTTCGGATTATTCGTTATTTCTGCTGAATTGATAGGAGGTTGGATAGGTTGCGAAGCATTAGAGAATGTAGAAGATAGGTTTTCTTTAGGTAAAGAAAGCGCTGTCGCTGCAATTCCCTGAGATAAAAAAAAGGTTGCTTGACCTATAATAATTATTAATACGTAAAAAAAATATTTTTTAATTTTAAAGGAAGCAACCATTTTATCGTTGAGTCAAACCTTATTGAGCTGGTGCTTGCGCAGGAGCTGAAGGAGGTTGAATTGTATATTGTTTGATTACATCATCATTTTTCATGATTTTGCTTTGTTTAACAGTATCATCGATTACTGCTTTAACATTTTGTTGAATTAGTTTTTGGCGGATCATTGGTGTTACTTTTTCCAAAGAAGGAACAGGAACATCTTTATAGCCTAAAACTTGAATAACATGATAACCAAATTGGCTCTTTACAGGCGTTGTGCTGGTTGTATTTGCTTTCATAGCAAAAGCAGCTTTTGAAAATCCAGGAACAAGCTCATCTGCTTTAACCCAACCTAAATCCCCACCATTTTGACCTGCTGTTGCTTTATCAAGAGAATTTTGTTTAGCAAGATCAGCAAATTTTTTGCCTGCTTTTAATTCTTTAATAATTTTTTCAGCTTCAGCTTGGGTTTTTACTAAAATATGACGGATATGGGCTTCTTTTACAGGCGGTTTATTTGCATAATTTTCGTCATAGAATTTTTTAATAGCTTCAGGCGTGATTTTTGGTTCAACTTGAGCTTTTAAGTAAGCATCTTGAATAATGCTTGCTTTAGCAAGTTTTAATTGTTGTTGAACTTCTGGTGTATTTTCTACATTTGCTTTTTCAGCCACTTGTTGAATGGCTTTTTGATCAATCATTTGATCAATCATCATTGGCAACAAAACCCCTGTTGGGATTTGGTTTAGTTGTGCAGGTAATAATTTACGAGCATCTAGAACATCACCGATTGTAATATTTTGACCATTTACTGTTGCTAATACTGTATTTTTATCAGCAGATTCAAGAGAAGATGGTGCTGTATTTGATGGTGCTGCTTGGGTTGTAATCTGAGCTTTTTCAGGTTGTTTTGCAGGTTCAGCGGCCATTAGAGCTGTGCTAAAAAGGCTTGATGTGATAAAAAGACTGGCTGCAAAACGAAATGCTTTTTTATTAATTGACATTAAAAATACCTTAGAATTGATTAAAGTTTGCATTACAAAATATTAACTTAGTGACAATTATATCATACAAAAAAAAGATTGTCTGTAGAGAAGTTGTTATTCTTTAGGAAAGTTTTAAAAAATAAACATATTAAAATATATATTCACGAATTTTTATGATATGTTATTAAATCTTTTTGAAATATAATTATTGTTTACTTAGTTCTGTCTGAATTTGGTTAAGTTTAAATGAGATTACTGACGGACCTTCGTACTGACAGACAGAGTTACGGGGTCGTTGTTTGGAAAATATTGATGTTTGCAAAATTTGCTCGTGCCGTTTTTGGTACATCTAATGAGCGTTCATTAAAAGCCTATCAACGGCGAGTGCCTAAAATTAATAGTCTAGAACCTGAAATGCAGGCTCTGGATGATGCTGCTCTTGCGAATAAAACGGTTGAATTCCGCCAGCGTTTGGCTGATGGTGAAGCGCTTGACGCATTGTTGCCAGAAGCTTTTGCTGTAGTCAGGGAAGCTTCAAAACGCGTATTGGGGATGCGTCATTTTGATGTTCAGTTAATTGGTGGGATGGTCCTTCATGACGGTAAAGTCGCAGAAATGCGTACAGGTGAAGGGAAAACTCTGGTTGCGACATTGGCGGTTTATTTAAATGCGTTGCCTGCTAAAGGGGTGCATGTTGTTACGGTCAATGATTATCTTGCTTCTCGTGATGCTGAGGAAATGGGGCGTTTATATAATTTCCTTGGGTTAACTGTTGGCACAATTATTGCCGATTTAAATGATGATGAACGTAAGCAATCATATCAAGCAGATATTACTTACGGCACAAATAATGAGTTTGGTTTCGATTATCTGCGTGATAATATGAAATACAGCTTTGATGAAATGGTGCAGCGTGATTTTTACTATGCAATTGTCGACGAAGTTGATTCTATTTTAATTGATGAAGCGCGGACTCCGCTTATTATTTCTGGTGTTGCAGATGATAGCTCAGATCTTTATCGTTCTGTTGATGAAGTCATTAAAGAAATTGTCAAAGATCCAGAAAATTACGAGAAAGATGAAAAATTCAGAACGGTTATTCCTACTGAGATAGGGACTGAGCGTATCGAAGCGGCCTTAAGTGAAAAAGGTGTATTACATGAAGGGGGCCTTTATGATATTCATAATGTTGCCTTGGTTCATCATATGCAGCAGGCTTTAAGAGCACATACATTATTTGCAAAAGATGTTGATTATATTGTACGTAACGATAAAATCATTTTGATTGATGAATTTACTGGGCGAATGATGGATGGTCGCCGTTATTCAGATGGATTGCATCAAGCTTTGGAAGCCAAAGAACATGTAACCATTCAACAAGAAAATCAAACATTAGCGTCGATTACATTTCAAAATTATTTCCGTTTATATCCTAAGTTATCAGGTATGACGGGGACTGCGATGACTGAGGTTGATGAATTTGCAGAAATTTATAAGCTAGATGTTGTTTCTATTCCAACGAATTTAAAAGTTCAACGGAAAGATGAGCATGATGAAATTTATTTAACAGCGAATGAAAAATATGAAGCGGTTAGTAAATTAATTGAAGAAATTCATGCAAAAAAACAACCTATTTTAGTTGGAACGACATCAATTGAAAAAAGTGAAGTTCTTTCGAATTTGCTTACAAAAAAGAAAATCCCTCATAATGTATTAAATGCGCGTTTTCATGAAAAAGAAGCGCAAATTGTTGCTCAAGCAGGGGGCTCTGGCGCAATTACGATTGCTACGAATATGGCAGGTCGTGGAACGGATATTAAGTTGGGTGGGAATGTTGAAATGCTTATCCAACAACAGCTTTCTGATATTGAGGATGAAGAAGAGCGTAAGCAAAAAGAACAAGCGCTACGTGAGCATTCTAAGGAAGATCATGAACGTGTAAAAGCAAATGGTGGTTTGTTTGTTATTGGTACAGAGCGTCATGAAAGTCGCCGTATTGATAATCAGTTGCGTGGTCGTTCAGGTCGTCAAGGGGATCCAGGAAATTCGCGTTTCTTTTTGTCTTTAGAAGATGATTTAATGCGTATTTTTGGCTCTGAACGAATGAGCGGAATGTTGCAAAAAATGGGCTTGAAAGAAGGGGAGGCAATTGTTCATCCTTGGATTAATAAAGCCCTTGAAAAAGCACAGAAAAAAGTTGAAGAACGCAACTTTGATATGCGTAAAAACACGCTAAAATATGATGATGTTATTAATGATCAACGTAAAGAGGTTTATTCCCAACGTCGTGAATATATGTCATCAGAAGATGTGTCAGAGACCATTGTTAATATGCGTAATGATGTTATTGCGTCCTTAATTGTAAGTTATTTACCTGAGAAATCTTTTGCTGAACAATGGCAAACTGAAGAATTAACAGCAGAAGTTAAACGTTTGTTAAATCTTGATTTGCCTATTAAAGAATGGTCAGAAGAACAAACGATTAGTATTGATGAAATTGAAAAGCGGATTAAAGAAGCGGCTGAAAATGAACATGCTATAAGAGCTGCAAATTTTGGCACTTCGATTATGAGTTATGTTGAAAAGCAAATTTTATTAACAACTTTGGATGCGGTTTGGAAAGAGCATTTATTGCGTCTTGATCAAATGCGTCAAGGGATTGGTTTACGAGCTTATGGGCAAAAAGATCCTTTAAACGAGTATAAAAAAGAAGCTTATCATTTATTTAATTATATGTTGGACGAACTAAATGAACGGACCATTTCTACTTTATGTCGAGTAGAGGTTAATGTCAGAACAGAGGACGAGAATCTTACTGAAAATTATGATGCAAACCCATTGTTGGATCATAATGAGGATGGAGAAGTAAATATGCCTGATGAATGGCAAAATATTTCTCGGAATGCTTTGTGTCCTTGTGGATCAGGTAAGAAATATAAACACTGTCATGGTAGTTTAGTTTAAATATTGTTTGTTTTAAGATAGAAAGAGTATAAGAGTAAAATTTATGGCAGGACATTCCAAGTTTAAAAACATCATGCATCGCAAAGGTGCTCAAGATGCACGTAGAGCAAGAGATTTTGCCAAGATTATTCGTGAAATTACTGTAGCAGCAAAAACAGGCTTACCTGATCCAGCGTCTAATCCACGATTACGTGCTGCTGTTGCTGCGGCCAGAGCAGTGAATATGCCAAAAGATAATGTTGATCGTGCAATTAAAAAAGCTGCTGGAAGTGGGGATGGGGATAATTTTCACGAAGTACGTTATGAAGGTTATGGAACTGCAGGTGTTGCAATTATTGTTGAGGCATTAACAGATAATCGCAATCGTACAGCATCAGATGTTCGTGCTGCTTTTAATAAATATGGTGGTTCACTAGGGGAAATGAATTCTGTTTCCTTTATGTTTGAACGTTTAGGTGTGATTACATATCCAGAGTCTGTTGCAGATTATGATACAATGTTTGAAGCTGCAATTGAGGCAGAGGCTGAGAATGTAGAGGTTGCTGATGGGTATTATGAAATTACTTGCCCTATGGAAAATTTCTTTGCGGTTCGTGATGCTTTGGAAGTTAAATTTAAAGATCCTGAAAGTGCAAAAGTTGAATGGCGCCCCAGTAATACAGTGACGTTAACAGAGGATAATGCACAAACTTTATTGAAACTGATTGATACATTAGAAGATCATGATGATGTGCAAAATGTTTTTGCTAATTTTGATCTTCCAGATGATGTTGCAGAACGTTTATCGGTTTAAGATTCGTGGTTAGAATCCTAGGGATTGACCCTGGCTTGCGTTTTACAGGCTGGGGAATTATAGACGCTCAAGGAAATAGGCTTTCTTATGTAGCCAGTGGAATATTGGCAACGGATAGTAAAGCATCAGTTCCTGAGCGTCTTTGTGTATTATCAGATGGATTAGAAAATCTGATTGATCAATTTTCTCCTGATGAAGCGGCTGTAGAAGAAACATATGTTAATCAAAATGGCACGGCGACATTGAAATTAGGGTATGCTAGGGGGGTTGCATTGTTAATTCCTGCGAAGCGGAGTTTATCTGTCATTGAATATGGTGCTAAAACGGTAAAAAGAGCTGTTGTTGGAACAGGTGCAGCAACCAAAGAGCAAGTAATGATGATGGTAAAGCGTATTCTACCGAATGCAATTATTCAAAAGGCAGATGCTGCGGATGCGTTGGCGATAGCAGTTTGCCATGCGCATCATCGTACCAGTCAGAACTGTATTGCTTTGGGAAAGGTTATGGCATGATAGGGCAACTTACAGGATTATTGATAGAGCAAAATGAAGCAGACCGTTGTATTATTGATGTCAATGGTGTTGGTTATGTTGTTTTTGTTTCTAATCGTACATTGTCGCGTTTGCCTAGACCTCCAGAAATAGCAAAAATATTAATTGAAACAATTGTTAGAGAAGATGCAATTTTACTTTATGGATTTGCAGAATCGTATGAACGGGACTGGTTTCGTTTATTAACAACCGTGCAAGGGGTTGGCGTTCGGATGGCATTATCAATTTTATCGACTTTATCGCCTGATGAGATTAGTACTGCTATTATGACCGCTGATAAAGCAACCTTAACCCGAGCTCCTGGAGTAGGGGCGAGGCTAGCTGTTCGTATATTGACAGAATTAAGTGGAAAAGTAGCCTCTCTATCAGATCAGGTGATTTCAGTTGTTATGTCGGATTCGAAAGGAAAAAATTCTATTCCTCAAACAGCTCAAATTTTATCGGATGCTTTATTAGCATTGGAAGGTTTAGGATTTCGTAGAGTGGAATCTCAACCTATTGTTGCAAAAGTAATTAAACGGTTAAGTGAAGAAGGAAAAGATTCAGAGCTTGATTTGGTTATTCGTGAATCCTTGAAAGAATTGGCACGATGAACGCTATTGAGAATCGTCCTTTTGATGCTTTTAAACGCCCCGAAGACACATTTGAGGTTGCATTACGTCCACAATCTTTGTCTGAATTTACAGGACAAAAAACATCTAGAGAAAATTTATCAATTTTTATTCAGGCTGCACGTAAACGAGAAGAAGCGTTGGATCATGTTTTATTACATGGGCCACCAGGTCTAGGAAAAACGACTCTTGCGCAGATTGTTTCGAAAGAATTAGGCGTAGGATTTAGAGCAACTTCTGGACCAGTAATACAACGTGCGGGTGATTTAGCTGCGATTTTAACGAATTTGCAACCTAGAGATGTGTTGTTTATTGATGAAATCCATCGTTTACATCCTTCAATTGAGGAAATTTTATATCCTGCGATGGAGGATTTTCAATTGGATTTAATCATTGGTGAGGGACCAGCGGCACGTTCAGTTCGAATTGATTTGCCGCCCTTTACATTGGTTGCTGCGACAACGCGCTCTGGATTATTGGCGACTCCTTTAAGAGATCGTTTTGGTATTCCATTACGGTTAATTTTTTATACACCCGATGAGTTAAAACTAATTGTCGCGCGTAGCGCAAGAAAGCTGGGTTTTGAATTAACTGAGGATGGGGCACAAGAAATTGCACGTCGTTCGCGTGGAACTCCACGTATTGCGGGACGTTTATTACGACGGGTGCGTGATTTTGCATTAATAACCCATAAAGAGGGGCTGGCTGTTGATCGTTTACTTGCTGATGCAGCATTATCACGTTTAGAAGTCGATCAAATGGGTTTAGACGCAATGGATCGTCGATATTTATTAAGAATTGCAGAATATCACCATGGGGGGCCTGTTGGGGTGGAAACTTTGGCTGCTGCACTTGCTGAATCAAGAGATACATTAGAGGATGTAATCGAACCTTATTTAATTCAGGAAGGCCTCGTTTTAAGGACGAGTCGTGGACGTGTTTTAGGTGAAAGGGGGTGGAAGCATTTAAATTTAGTTCCGCCATCTTCAATAACAACACAATTTGATTTATTAAATGAAGGAATTGAGGAGGGAGAATAAAATGGAAGTTATGGCACAAGAAGGTGATGAAATTTTAACGAAAGCTAGATTATTATCTAAAGATGAAATTCAGAATTATCAATTCAGAATTTGTTATGAGGATACAGATGCAGGTGGGGTTGTCTATCATGCAAAGTATTTGGGAATTGCAGAACGCGCAAGAACTGAATGTATTCGTCGATTAGGGGGAACGGTTGCTGAACTATATAAAGAATACGGGCAAATTCTCGTTGTTCGTCAAATGGAAATTCAATATAAAAAGCCTTTGTTCCTTGATGATATTGCAAATGTTAAGACGAGTCTAATTACCGCATTAGGAGCCAGTTGTTGGTTGTCACAAATTTTTTCTCGCGATGGCGAAGTAGTTACTGAAATTAAATTACAATTAGTATGTTTAAGAAAAAGTGATTATACACCATCTCCGTTTCCAAGGCATTGGCAAAAGATTTTTGATGCATTGACCGAAGTTAATGCGTAAAAGAAAACTGTAATTAAGATAAAATCGTGATTGTTTTTGTGTTAAAAAATAGATAACACTTGTTTTATAAAGAAATAGAATCTTAGCCTCATTGGCATCTTTTAAATGCTAGTGAGATTCATTATGCAGGAGGCATTTTTGGATCCATCGATTAATGCAGCAAATTTAGCTGCTCCTACAGCGGACTTATCTCCTTGGGCGCTGTTTCTTCATGCAGCTCTTGTTGTAAAGTTGGTTATGATTGGCTTGGTGATTGCCAGTATTTGGGTGTGGGCTGTAATTTTTGATAAAATTGTTACCTTGCGTAAAACAAAACATCAGGCTGATGAGTTTGAAGATTTGTTTTGGTCTGGTGGTAGCCTTGATGATTTATATGACCAATATGGTGTAAAACCAAGCCATCCTATGGCTGCAGTATTTAGTGCAGGAATGGGGGAATGGCGCAGATCAGCACGAATTACTGGTGTTGATATGAGCAGTGAAGGGGTAAAACAACGTATTGATCGGGCAATGTCTATTACCATTACAAGAGAAATGGAACGTTTAGAGCGTTGGTTGACATTGCTGGCAACGATTGGACCAGTTGCACCTTTTGTTGGGTTATTTGGTACAGTTTGGGGAATTATGCATGCTTTTGCATCCATTGCCCAGTCAAATAATACCAGTCTTGCAGTGGTTGCACCAGGGATTTCAGAGGCTTTATTTGCGACAGCATTAGGTTTGTTAACCGCAATTCCTGCAGTTGTAGCTTATAACTTTTTTAGTAATAAATTAAATTTATTTGCTGAAAGGTTAGAAGGGTTTGCTACTGAATTTTCTGCAATTCTTTCTCGTCAATCCGAAGCATCGCTTTCTTCTTCTAAATCTAATGCTATAGATAATCAGGAATAAGCTCATGGGGTTTTCTGTTCAAGGTTGCTCTGGAAGAGGGGGGCGAGGACGTCGTCGCCCTCAGGCAGATATTAACGTTACGCCAATGGTTGATGTTATGTTGGTATTGCTGATTATCTTTATGGTTGCAGCACCAATGATGACAAGTGGTATTAATGTGGATTTGCCAAAAACAGATGCAAAACCAGTAAATGCCGATACAAAACCAATTACTGTAACGGTAAAAGAAGATGGTTCAGTATATTTGGGCGATAATTCAGTTGATATGAATCAATTGGTCGAGCAATTACGTAATGTTTCACAAAATGATCCAGAGCATCGAATTTTTGTCAAAGGGGATCAACATATTAATTATGGGCGTGTTATGGAAGTCATGGGACGTATTACAGCAGGTGGCTTTACGCATGTTGCATTGCTTGCTCAAATGCCTACAGGCACTGGTCCTGCAGCAGGACAACAACCTGCGGCACCATTGCCACCACCAGCTTTACCCCCTAATACTCCTTAATTAAAGGATTCTTATCGATGCTGGGTATGTATCGTTCTGAACGTAAACTTTTTGGTTGCTCATTTGTAGCGTCTATCGGAACACACCTCAGTGTTGTTGTGCTGTTGTTTTTGTTGTCATTAATTTTTCAATCTCAGCCTCCTCCTAAACCACCAGAGGAAAAACCAGTCGAGGTTGAATTTACAAGTGATACAAGTGGACAAGAGGTTCCAGCAAAAGCTGAGCAGGATTCTCCTAATCCAAATGCACCAGCTCCAGAAGAATTGAATGCTCCGCCAGCGCCTACAAAACCAATTGATGCGCCTATAGAGGAAACACCGCCACCGCCACCGCCACCACAGCCATTGCCACCGCCGCCACAATCTGTTGCAAAAGTTGAGGCGGTGCAACCTGTTCAAGAACAAGCAATGGAAACACCAGCAGAGTCGGCTGTTACATTGCCTCCTGTTGTTGCACCATTAACTTCGTCCTCACAGTCAAAATCTCCAGCACCACCATCTCCATCTCCTGTGCCAGAAGCGCTGCCAACAGAACAGACTTTTTCTAAAATAACGAAGCCAGAAAAAGCGAAAAAAGAGGTGCCAGATTCGCATTCATTAGAAGCGACGTTGAATGCTTATCGTGCGGATCAAAAGCAAACACATCCACCAAGATCCGCTGCAAATCCACGTCAAGGTGGTGCACCTAATGGCGGGGGAGCTAGAAATGGTGATATTACAAAAGGCCTATCAGCTGGACAACAAGGTAAGATCGCGTCTTCTGTTCGTCGTTGTTATACTCAGGATACGGCAGCAAAAAATTATGCAACCAATGTTGCGCATATGATTGTAACAGTTGATGATACTGGGGAAGCAAGAATTGTGAAATTTGATGCTGCGACGCAGGCAAAGATGAATAGTGATCCAGCTTATCGTGCGTTTGCAGAACGTTCTAGAGATGCAGTGTTAAATCCAACTTGTTCAAAGTTGCCTATTCCAAGTAATCTATTAGGACAAAGGAATACAATTAAGTTTGTATTTCGTCCTTAAATATGTCGTAATTAAATAATAACTTTTGGTTAATTAAATAAAAAGGAAAGTAACGTTATGCGTTCGATTATTTCTGATCAAGATGCGGATATTTTACGTGATGCATTGATGCCTCGTCGTACTGTATTATATGGGTGTGCAGCTGTTGGTGGGATTATGGCTGCACCTTTATCTGCTTTTGCACAATCAGGCGATAATGCCCCTGGAGCAGCAGAAATTACAGTTGATCGTGCTCGTAACGAACCTATTCCTATTGTGATTCCTAATTTTGGTTCAGGTAATGGCGCAACCATTACACAAGTTGTTACTGATGATTTAAATAATACGGGGTTATTTAGAGTTATTAGTTCCACATCAGCTTCTGCTACGCCTGATTTCGCTTCTTATAAAGCGATGGGGGCTAGAGCTGTTGTTACAGGGAATGCTTCTGGTGGGCGTGTTGAATTTCGGTTGTGGAATACGTTAACAGGCCAACAAATTCAGGGAACAGCTTACTCATTTTCAGGAAGCTCTGATGTACGTCGTGTTGCTCATATGATTGGTGATGTGATTTATGAGCGTTTGTTAGGTGAAAAAGGATATTTTAACACACGTATCGCCTATGTTTCACAAACAGGACGTCGCTCTAATCCAACTAAACGTTTGGCGATCATGGATTATGATGGTGCAAATAGTCGTACATTGACAAATGGTAAATGGCTTGTTTTAACCCCAAGGTTTAGTCCTGTGAGTAACCAAGTGGCATTTATGTCTTATGTTAATGATCGTCCACGTGTTTATGTGTTTAATTTACAAACAGGACAACAAAGACTTTTAGGAGATTTTTCTGGGATTTCTTTTGCTCCACGTTTTTCTCCAGATGGTCGTTCAGTGGTTATGTCTGTTACACGCGGTGCAGGTTCTGATATTTATGTAGTTGATTTGGCTTCAGGATCAAAAAGACAGCTAACCAGTTCTGGTGCAATTGATACAAGTCCTTGTTATAGTCCTGATGGTTCTCAAATTGTATTTTCCTCTGATCGAGGTGGTAAACAACAACTTTATATTATGAGTGCAAGCGGTGGTGGGGCACATCGTATTTCTTATGGAAATGGTAGTTATGCTAATCCTGTTTGGTCTCCTCGTGGTGATGTGATTGCCTTTGTTCGTATTGGTGGCGGAGGTTTCTCTTTGGGGGTAATGGCACCAGATGGAACAGGCGAACGAATTTTGACACAAGGTTTTACCGTGGAAAGCCCAACATTTTGTCCTAATGGTCGTGTATTGGCATTTTGTAATCAATCATCTGCGGGTGCTAGTGGTTCAGGATTTTCTTCATCAATTCGAACAATTGATGTCACAGGCTTTAATGAGCATTCAATTCGAACATCAACGATGGCTTCTGGCCCATCTTGGTCTTCTAGCAACACTTAAAAAATAAATGTTATTTATGTGTAAAAAAAATAAGCAAAAAAAAATCTTTTTGCTAAACTAAAATCAACCGTAGCCTAAAACAGGTTTAAACGGTAAAAAGAACAAGGTTAATAAATAGCTTTGTTCTTTTGAGTTTATTTAATAATATTTATTTTTTGCGATCATTTATCATTGTGATAATTTGAAAGCTATTTTGTAGGAATACAGATGATGAAATTAAAGCTTCTTGGTGCTTTTGGTGCTGCATTGATGCTTGCTGCATGTGGTCATAGTAATGATAAAGGAGCGTCAACAGGTAATGGTGCTGGTCAACAGACCGTTAGTGGAGTAGTTCCTGGTAGCCAAGCTGATTTGGTTGCTAATGTTGGTGATCGCGTTTTCTTCCCATTTAATTCAAATAATTTGACCAGTGATGCGCGTTCAACATTAAACCGTCAATCAGAATGGTTAAAACGTTATCCAAACGTACAAGTTATGGTAGCAGGAAACTGTGATGATCGTGGAACTGAAGAATATAACATTGCTTTAGGTTCACGCCGTGCAAATGCTGCTCGTGATTATTTGGTGTCTTTGGGTGTTTCTCCTGATCGTATTACCACAATTTCTTATGGTAAAGATCGTCCAGTTGCAGAAGGTGATAACGAAGACGCATGGGCACAAAACCGTAATGCGACAACTTCTGTTCGCTAAGATATATTGAATAATCAATATTGATAGAAGCCGATAAAACGTACTATACGTTTTGTCGGCTTTTTGTTATCAATAAAAAAGTTTTTGTTCGATCGATAATTTATAGAATCATTGATAATAAGTTTATCCTATAAAAATATCTCAAAGGGTAATGTAAATGCTGTTTTTTGAAACTAGTGTAAAACAATCAGAATTTTTGTCGTATAAAAAGTTATTCCAAGGCGCATTGCTAGGTATGTGCTTACTTTCAGGAGGAATGATTGAATCTGCTTTTGCACAAGATGTATCTAGTCGTGATGTTATTTCATTGCAAAATCAAATTGAGGCATTAAAGGCACAAGTAAGCCAATTGCAACAAACTCCATCATTTTCTAATAATTCTGATCACCATTCTAGAAAAAATGATAATAAAAATAGTGGTGATTCTAGTGGTTTATTACCTGAGTTATTAACACGAGTAAATAATTTAGAAGATCAACAACGTATTATGCGTGGTCAGCTGGATGATTTAACCAATCAAGTTCAAACAAAAATTGATCTGTTGAATAAAAAAATTGACGATGCCAATTTTGCAGCAGGAGGAAGTGGTGGTGGGGCTTCTGCATCTGCTGCGTCCGCATCAGTGTCTAATGCACCAGCTGCATCGGATACTCCTAAGGCAAAGGCGACTGCTGGAGATTCTTTAAAAGATGGGCAGCAGGCATTATTAAGTAAAAATTATTCTGAAGCAGAAGCAATTGCACGAAATATTATGAATACGCCACAAGGGAAGAAGTCGGTTCCTGCACATTTTTTATTGGCACAGTCTTTGGCTGGACAACAACGGTATAAAGATGCCTCTCTTGGATATTTTGATATTTATAAGAAATTTCCAGATTCTACACGTGCTCCAGAAGCGTTATTGGGTGTAAGTATTACGTTGTTAAAAAATGGAGATAATGCAGCGGCATGCCAGGCATTAGGTCTGTTAAACAATAAGTATCCGAATGCTTCTAGTCGTATTAAGGGTGCTGCTACAAGTTTACATAAAAAAGCAAAATGCTCTTAAAAACTCTATAATGGATAATCAAGAATTTTCTCCTCTTTCACAAGAGGAGTTTAATCAACTTATAGAACCTTTGGGTCCTTGGGGAGAAGATAAGACAGATAACGCGCCCATAGCAGTTGCAGTGTCTGGGGGTGCAGACAGTTTGTGTTTGGCTTTATTACTTTCTAGATGGCGCAAAAATATTATCGCCTTGATTGTTGACCACCAACTGCGTTCATCTTCTAAGCGAGAAGCAAAAATTACACAAGATTGCTTGTCTAGTTTAAAAATACCCTCTAAAATTTTAACATTAAATAATTTAAATTTAGGTACGGCTTTAGAAGAAAGAGCAAGAATAGCTCGGTATGATTCTTTATTTAAAGCATGTTATGAAAAAGGTTGTGTTGATTTATTATTAGGTCATCATGCTGGAGATCAGGCAGAAACTGTTTTAATGCGTATACGTGCGGGAAGTGCTGCAGATGGTTTGTCGGGTATGGCATCTATTATGGATTTACCGACGGTTCGTTTGGTTCGACCTTTATTAAGCATATATCCACAACGATTACGTGCTACTTTAAAACAAGAAAATATTTCTTGGGTAGAAGACCCTTCTAATCAAGATATGGGTATTCAAAGAAATCGACTGCGGAAAGAATTATCGATAGGTTGGAAAAAATCTGGAACTGTTTCTATTTTATTACAGCGTGCTCAAGAAGAAGGGCGTAATAGAATGAAAAGAGATCAAGAACAAGCGGCTTTGCTAGCTCAACAGGTGGATATAAGGCCAGAGGGATTTGCAATTTTATTATCGAATATGATTGAAGCAAGAGCATTAGGGGCCGTTATTCGTACAATTTCTGGATCTGTTTATATGCCGTTATACCAATCTTTAGAAAAATTAGGTCGACATCTACGTTCTATGACGATTGGTGGGGTTAAAATACAACCTGCTGGACGATTAGGAGACGGATGGCTAGTGTTTCGTGAAGCAGCGGCATTACAGGAAAAAATGAAAGTGTATCCTAATTGTATTTGGGATCAACGTTTTAGGGTTATTATTCCTCAAAATAAATTTAAAGAAGGGATTAAAATTGGTGCATTAGGTGATGCTTATAAATTATTTGCGCATCGACAAACTTTTCCTGCTGCACTTTTAAAGGTGCTTCCTGCTTTTTGGGATGGTGAAACAGTGTTGGCAGTGCCATATTTAGGTATATTTTTAAAAGATTTTATTAAAGATTGGCAGATTCTTTTTCAACCTAAACAACCATTAACACAAAGTTATCTTTTTTAGATGTATAAAAAAAATATGTTTTTGTTTAAGATAAAAAATAAAAAGAATGAAAATAACTTTTCAGACTAGGAAAAAATTATTTTAGTTCTTATGTTAATTAGGTAATAGTAGGTAATAAAACAAAATAATACTCATTTTGTTTAAGGAATATATAAAACAAGACGTGTTTGTTTTAAACATGGAAATATAAAGTAGAATGAACAAAAAAAATTTTGGCCGTAATTTGAGCTTATGGATTGTTGTGATCGTTTTGGTCATGCTGGCTGCTGGGTTTTTTCGTCCAAATACTGAACAATCTGTTGGGGAACAAATCAACTATTCACAGTTTGTCAGTAATATTGATGCAGGAAAAGTCAAATCTGTTGTTATCCAAGATCGTCATTTAAGCGGGAAGGATCAGGATGGTAAATCATTTACAACTTATTTGCCGCCATTTACCAATGATTTACTTGAAAAATTAAGCAGTAAAAATGTATCAATCGAAGCAAAACCTTTGGATAATCAACCTAATTTATTTTGGCGTTTGATTATTAATTTACTTCCGACCTTATTAATTATTGGGCTATTTATTTTGTTGATGCGCAATATGCAGGGTGCTGGTGGTAAAGCAATGGGCTTTGGAAAATCCAAAGCTAAAATGCTAACGGAAAAACAAGGTCGTGTTACTTTTGCGGATGTTGCAGGTATTGATGAAGCAAAAGCAGAGTTAGAAGAAATTGTTGAGTTTTTAAAAGATTCTCAAAAATTCCAACGTTTAGGTGGAAAAATTCCTAAAGGTGTTTTATTGGTTGGGCCTCCAGGAACAGGTAAAACATTGCTTGCACGTGCGATTGCAGGTGAGGCAAATGTACCTTTCTTTACAATTTCAGGTTCAGACTTTGTGGAGATGTTTGTAGGTGTTGGTGCTTCTCGTGTTCGTGATATGTTTGAACAAGGGAAAAAGGCTGCGCCTTGTATTATCTTTATTGATGAAATTGACGCGGTTGGTCGCCATCGTGGTGTTGGTATGGGCGGTGGAAATGATGAACGTGAACAGACATTAAACCAAATGTTGGTTGAAATGGATGGGTTTGATAGCAATGAAAGTGTTATTTTGATTGCAGCAACAAACCGTCCTGATGTTCTTGACCCTGCTTTATTACGGCCTGGGCGTTTTGATCGTCAAGTAGTTGTTCCAAATCCAGATGTTTCTGGGCGTGAAAAGATTTTACGTGTGCATATGCGTAAAGTGCCGTTAGCATCAGATGTCGATCCAAAAGTGATTGCTAGAGGAACACCTGGATTTTCTGGTGCAGACTTAGCAAACTTAGTTAACGAAGCAGCTTTATTGGCAGCACGCTTAAATCGTCGTACAGTATCGATGCTTGAATTTGAAAATGCTAAAGATAAAGTCATGATGGGTGCAGAGCGTCGTTCTTTGGTGATGAGCGAAGAAGAAAAGAAAATGACTGCCTATCATGAAGGAGGACATGCTTTGTGTGCACTCTTTACACCAGGTTGTGATCCTGTTCATAAAGCAACGATTATTCCTCGTGGCAGAGCGCTTGGCATGGTAATGAGTTTACCCGAAGGAGATCGTTATTCCAAGAGTAAGCTTAAGTGTAAAGCTGAGCTGGTTTTGGCAATGGGCGGACGTTGTGCAGAAGAGCTTGTTTTTGGTCCAGAGAATGTTGCGACTGGAGCTTCAGGTGATATTAAAATGGCTACTGATTTAGCTCGTAATATGGTTACAGAATGGGGGATGAGCGATCGTATTGGGATGATTTCCTATGCGGGAAATGATCAAGATATGTATTACGGTGGTGGCAGCAGTAAGATTGTATCCGCACAAACCATTCGTGAAATTGAAGATGAAGTTAAAAGCCTCATTGATGAAGCGTATGCACGGGCTAAAAAATTATTAACAGACCGTCGTGATGATTTAGAAAAATTAGCACAAGGTTTATTGGAATATGAAACTTTGTCTGCGGATGAAATTCGTAAAGTTTTAAATGGTGAAAAAATTGAACGAAGTTTAGTTGATGATACAACTAAACAGTTACGCTCTTCTGTTCCAGAAGTTTCATCAACTGAAACAACGGAATCTGAACAGAAAGATACATCTATAAGTTTAAATAAACCAGATGATAAAATTGAACCAACAAGCTGATTTTTGATTAAAAAGATTTGATTATTTAAAGTGAAAGAAGAAATTCTTTCTTTTTTTTTT
>JAEBDU010013017.1:1544190-1652813 GCA_016802625.1 Heliconius numata
ATTTTATAATTACAAATGACATCTTTATAAACGATTATTTTAAGAGCATCTCATCCTAAGTAAAGATTAAGATTTTGCTCTTTCAACGTAGCTACCATCTTCGGTACGAACAACAATTCTTTCCCCAGCTTCTACAAATGGAGGAACCATTGTTTTTACACCATTGGATAACATTGCTGGTTTATATGAAGAACTGGCTGTTTGTCCTTTAACGACTGGCTCTGCTTCGACAACTTCCAAGGTAATTTGTGCAGGTAGCTCAACAGAAATAGGGTCGCCTTCGACTAATTTTACAATTAACTTCATGTTATCTTGTAAGAACGCTAATTGATCGCCAAAAATATCTTTGTGTAATAAGAATTGATCAAAAGTTTCTGGATCCATCAACACGATATTATCACCGTCTTCATAAGAATATGTATATTCTTTATCTTCGGTCATTAAACGCTCTACAGTATCAGCAGTACGCCAACGTTCATTGGTTTTGTTGCCAGTTTTGAGATCGCGCATTTCCACTTGGATAAAAGCACCGCCTTTACCTGGTGTGATAATTTGTTGTTTAAGGACAGACCAGCGACGGCCATCATGTTCAATCACTTGGCCTGCACGTATTTGGTTTGCCTGTTGTTTCATTGTTCTCTCTAAAAAATAAATGAGTAAAAGGAAGATTTATAATCTTCTTATTATAAAAAGGCAAGATATATGCCTTTATTAATCTTTTAAATTTGACGTATTTTATGGTTTGGGTCAAGCACAGAATCTGGACTGTTCGGATTATAATAATCTGGCCCCAATGGAACTTTTCCATGACCGCCAGGGATGTCTAAAACATATGTAGGCCAAGCTAAGCCAGTTACACGTCCACGTAAAGCACTTAGTAACTGTCGTCCTTTTTCAATAGGAACATAAAATCTTGCGGTTCCTGGGGCTTTATCTAATTGATGTAGGTAATAGGGTTTAACGCGCCATTCCACAAAATTCCGAAATAAAGCTTCTAACGTTTCAACATTATCGTTAATATTTTTAAGTAAAACAGATTGGCTTAATAAGGGAATACCAGCTTTAATAAGCTGTTTGATGGCTTGAAAAGCAATTGGCGTAAATTCATTCGGATGATTTGCATGCACAACAACCCATAAGGCTTTATCGCTTTCAAGACTATTAATAAAGTCAGAGGTTAATTTAGTGGGGGCTGAAAAGGGAACTCGTGTATGAATACGAATAGTCGTTACGTGGGGAATCTGATTTAATGTTTGTATAATATACCGCATTCGACGTGGGGATAAAATAAAGGGATCTCCACCAGATAAAATGACTTCACGAATTTGAGGTTTTGTTTTGATCCATTGTAATGCATTTTCTAAATCTTGATCATTTAATAATCCATTATCAGGACCAACTTGTTCTCTACGAAAACAAAAGCGACAATAAACAGGACAGATTAATAAGGGTTTTAGTAAAATGCGATCTTCATAGCGATGAACAATGCCAGAAATAGGGGATAATGCTTCGTCACCAATAGGATCATTTAATTCGTCAGGATGAGTGATTAATTCATCTATATGAGGAATATATTGTAATGCAATGGGATCATCAAGATTTTGAATAAGGTCAACCATTTCTGAGGAAATAGCAATGGCATATGTTTTTGATAATTGCTCTAGATGTGTAGTATCCTGTTCAGGAATTAAGTTATTTTGTAAAAGATCATGAACAGTTCGAAGGGTTTTATGAGGCATAAAAAAACAAGACTTTAATTTATCAATATTAAATAAAATTTAATTTTGTATAAGCAGGAAAATAACATATTCAATAAAAAGATTTAAAGTAAATAAAAAGAAATACAAGGGCCTTTTAGTGAATAGAATAGATCGTGCTTCTCTTAATGATCGATTGCCTTTTTTAAAACGGCGGCAATTAATGATCAAAGCAGTTAGAAGTTTTTTTGATGCTAGAGATTATTTAGAGGTGGAAACACCGTATTTAGTTCCAACACCAGGGGAGGAAGTTCATCTAAAACCTTTTGGCTCTGTATATGAAACGCCGTGGGGGGAAAAGCATCCTTTATTTTTGCATACAAGTCCTGAATTCGCGATGAAAAAAATCATGGCAGAGCTACATACACCGTTATATCAATTAGCTCGGGTCTGGCGTAATAAAGAAGGTGGGGTAACACACTCTCCTGAATTTACGATGTTGGAATGGTATCATCCTCATTACTCTTTAGATGAATTGATGGATGAAACAGAACAACTTTGTAAAATTTTATTTCCTCAACAAATTAATTATCAAAATCAGCCAATTCGTTTTGATTTACCTTTCGAACGTTTAACGATACAGCAGGCTTTTCAAAAATATGTAGGGATTGATATTTTATCTTTATCAGACAACCCACAGCAGTTGGCCGAAGCAGCAAAATATTCTTTACGTGTCAATGAAACATGGGAAGATTTATTTTTTCGATTATTATTAGAAAAAATCGAACCCAATATAGGAAAAGAGAGCCCAACGTTTTTAACGCATTGGCCTGTAAAACAAGCTGCTTTGGCAAAAATTAATCCTGATGATTCCCGTGTTGCTTTGCGTTTTGAGTTATATGCGGGCGGATTAGAGTTAGCAAATGCGTTTGAAGAATTGACAGATCCAATTGAACAAAGGCAACGTTTTATTATTGATCGAAAACAGCGGAAAATTTTATATCCAAATGCCCCTCAATGGGCAATGGATGAAGCATTTTTAACAGCATTATCTTTGATGCCACCATGTTCAGGAATAGCGATGGGATTTGACCGTTTAGTCATGTTAGCAACAGGGGTAAAAAATATTCAAGATATTTTATGGATATAAAACAGAACATATTTACAAATATCTTTAGAAAATCATAATAGAAAGCTTGTCGAAATGTTTGATAAAAGATAAACCTAAACACAAAAGAATGATTTCATTCGTTCCAACCGTTCTTTAAGGGAATAGATAAAACCATGTCGCAGTCAGTAACAAAGAATCTTGTTGTTATGTTCAATAAAAGAAAATCCATTATGGGTGGTTTTTTCGGAATGGCTTGCTTGCTTGCTTTGGCTGGATGTGGTGGGGTTCCAGAACATGAACGAGAATGCCAATGGCAGGGAACGCCTTCTTGGTATTGCCGTCATACAGCAAAAGCAGATTCTTATTTTGTAAGAGGCAATACAAAATCTTATTTTATTCCTGCATATACGGGACCAAAAGAATTTCCTGTTCCTGATATGCCTGTTTATACAGACGAAACTTTGGATCAGACTTTGCGGGCTTCTATTGTTCTTACTGATTACAAAGAGGCATTACGCAAAACAGGCTTATTGGCTTTGGTTGAGCGTCAAGGTCCTTATACGCTTTTTGCAGTTCCTAATTATCCTATGGAACATCCATCTTTTTCTGTTGATGGTTCCTTGATGGATGTAAAAAACGAAATTCTTCTAAAACAATTAATGGGTTACACAATTGTTTTAGGAAATTATCCATCTGATAAATTACGGGCATTAGTCATTAAAAACGGTGGATCTGTTGAGCTAACAACCTTTTATAATGAGAAGCTAATGGTTACGCTTGACTCTCAAACAGGTGACTTGCTTACTAAAAATAAAGCGGGGCAAATTAATAAAATTTGGGTTAATGGTATTCCACAGGCTAATGGGACGTTATATGTCAGCCAAAGCTTATTAAATTTTGTAAAATAGATTCGTAAATTGTTTTCTGTGAATAATGCAGCGGTCTTTACAGAAAACAATCTGAATTATTTTTCTTCTTCAGCTTCTTTAATTGCTTTTAACATGCTTTTGACACCTTGAGCAGGACCATCAGCATGATTCCATACAGCCCCTATAACTGATAAAAAGTCAGCTCCAGCTTGAACTAGGGGTTTGCAATTTTCTGGAGTAATGCCACCAATTGCAACAACAGGTAATTCCATCATTTCAGACCACCAACTTAGAAGGTCAATAGGGGCTCTGACATCTGTATCTTTGGATGAGGATGGAAAAAAAGCACCAAAGGCGATATAATCAGCACCTTTTTCTCCAGCTTTCATAGCCATATCACGGCTATCATAACAAGAAACACCAAGCTGTAAATCGTTGCCAAGTTGTGCTCTGGCTAATTCAATAGGGGTGTCTTCCATTCCGATATGGGCACCATCACATCCACATTCTTTTGCTAAATCTGGGCGATCATTTAAAATAAAAGCAATATTTCGACTTTGGACAACAGGTTGTAAGACATCAATTGCTTTGCGAATTTCATCATCAGAAACATCTTTTAATCTCAATTGAACAGCAGCAATAGGACCTGCTTCTAAAGCTTCAATGAGTAAAAGCTTGAATTGTAATGGGTTAAAAGAAGGAGGTGTTAATAGATAAAGTTCACAAGAATTCATAATTGTCTCACTATGAGTTTTTTTGTTATTTTGTTTTTAGTTAAAGATGTTTTGCTTCATGCGTATTATACCTTATCAATGAACAGAAACATAAAATAAAGCAAATTAATAAAAAATAAGATCAAGTTGTTATTGTTTTATCACTAAGATTATATTTGTTGGTTTATAAGTTAATTAATATTGTTATTAAGTATTTTTTCTTTGTATGAAGTATGGTTTATAACTGATAGTAGATTCATTCAATTTAAAAGTTGATAAAATGTGGGTTATTTTTAGTAAGTATATTGTAGTTGGTGTTGCGAACACCTTGTTAACTATGATTGTGATTTTTGCTTTAATGCATAGTGGGGTAAATATGTATACATCCAATGCATCAGGCTATGTTGTTGGTATTATATTTAGTTTTATTTTAAACTCACTTTTTACGTTTTCAGCAAAGTTAAGTTTTGTAAACCTTATTAAATTCTTTACGGCTTGCTTTATTTCATATCTGGTAAATTTAATTGTTATTAAATATTTTTTGATGATATTTCCTGATAAAATATATTTTGCTCAATTATTTGGCATGGGTTCTTATACAGTGATAGGTTTCATTTTAAATAAATTTTGGGTGATGAAATGAATATTTTTCGAGAGGCCATTTCAAATTTTATAAATAATATCTTGTCTTGTATTAAAATTATTTAATAATCATCATTACGTGCTCAAACTATTTTACTGCTTATTTTGTTAAGTTTTTGTAGTGATTAAGTGTTTAAATATTTATTAAAAGATATATTGGTTTGTTGATATAGAAATCAAATAATATTCTAGGTTTTTCATGGGGGAAAGAACTTATGATTAATATAGGGTTTTAATAATTATAATGGATAAAGTAATATTATGAAATATTTAAAGAAAGAACATTATAGAATATATATAATTTATACGATGATTATTCTATTTGTTTACTTTCCTCTTATAACACAACATTTTGCCATGACAGATGATTATGCAATGATAGATATTGCGATTAGTCGTTCTGGTAATTTACTAGAGTGGGATATTCAAAATGGACGTCCTATATACGGTCTTTTCCAATATTTAGTTCAGTATTACATGGTAAATATAACAGACATGTCTTGGTTAAGATTTTTTTCAGTTATAACTACTGTTTTTTTGTGTTGTTTTATTTATATTTTTTTATTTTATAAGGTAAAAAATTTATCTAAGAATTTTATTTTATATTTACCTTTATTTCTTGTTTTTATACCATCTATTGTGGTTTACAATTCATGGGCTGTGTGTTTTGTATTTATACTATCTCTTTTGCTAGCTGGTTTAGCATATTATATTATGTTTGATGAGGATAGAAACACCACTGTATGGAAATTTATTATTGGTGTTACATTACTGTTGTGTTCTTTTTTAATTTATCAAGCAACAGCAATGTTTTTTTTATATTTTGTTTTTTTAAATTATTGTATTGATAATCGTAAAATAAAGGTATCTACTATATTCTATAGTATTGTTGCGCTTATGATATCTATGCTTTTTTCTTTTTTTGCCATAAAATTACTTCCCAAGTTATTATATGGTTATAATATCGAACGAAGTAATTTAAATACAGATATTTTATCTAAGGTTTATTGGTTTTTTGATGGTCCCTTAAAGCTTGTAATCAATAATTATAATATTACACCTAATGTGCTTTATACTTTTGTAAGTATATTATTTATTTTTTGTGGCTTTTTTTATATTTATAAAGAGCATCATGGTATTTTAAAAATATTATTAACTGTATTATTAATGATTGCTATTATGGCACCATCTTTGTTAGCTAAAGAAAGTTGGACAGCTACTAGATCTTCTGTCGGGTTATATTTTATTGTTATAACAATAATTTTTTATGGGCTATTAAATGTTTATGAAAAATTTCTATCACAATATAAAGTAAAAGTGATTTTAATTGGTATGCTGTTTGTTATTTGTGTTTATACTCAACATTATATATACAGTGCTTTTATTAGGCAACAACAATCAGAATATCAAGCTTTAACCCAAGAAATTATGAGTGTAGTTCCTAAACAATATACGGGAAAAATTAGGTTTGATATTTCAAATAATTTTAGGGGTGCTTTTACAAAAATACAGTTGGCTGATGAGATAGGAGCTACATCTATACAGACTCCGTGGGCTTTAAAAGGAATTGCTAGGTCAATTAAAAAATTAAAAGGATTCAACTATCAAATAGATGATAGTAATTTAATATTAGAATCTCATGATGATTGTAAAAAGAATTGTATTATTATTCACTGTGCAGATATTTTAAAAAAAGCAGCTAATTATAAATAATAAAACACAAAATCAACACCTATTAAGTAAGACACTGATTATATTATCTTACTTAATAGGTTGATTTTGTATAGATCTTAACTTTTAAAAATATTGATAATTTTATCTAACATTACCAAAGCATCTTCGCGTTTACGTTGGAAAGTATTCCGTCCAATGATTGCGCCAGTTGCTCCGCCGTCTTTTAAACTTTGGAAAGTTTTAAATAATGTTTCGTCATTTGTTTGTTCGCCACCAGAGAATAATACCAAGCGACGACCAGCAAATGCAGATTGCATAATATGTTCGGTACGTTTTGTTAATGTTGAAATATCAATTTTTTGATCTTCATATACTTTTTTAGCAGCAGGTAAACATAAATGATCTGATGGGGGTTTGACTTTGATAATATGAGCACCCATTTGTGCAGCAATTTGTGCAGCGTAAGCACAAATATCAACAGCAGTTTCACCAGCTTTATCAAGGAATGGACCTCCACGAGGATAGCTCCATACAACTGCAATTAATCCAGCTTCTTTGGCTTCTCTGATGATATCTTGTAAAATATCCATTTGTTCATAGCAATAATCACTGCCTGGATAGATGGTATATCCGATACCAATACATCCTAAACGTACAGCTTCTTTTACAGATCCAGTAATAGCTTGGTTTTTAATATCGCTTAAGCTATTGGCATTATTTAATTTTAAAATAATGGGAATTTGGTCGCCATAAGTAAATGCACCACATTCCAAAGCACCTAAAGGTGCTGCATATGCGCTTAAACCAGCGTCAATTGCTATTTTATAGTGATAATGTGGGTCATAAGCTGCAGGATTGGCAGCAAATGAACGGGCTGGTCCATGTTCCATACCTTGATCAACGGGCAGAATAAGTAACTTTCCTGTACCACCAAGTTTACCGTGCATCAAAAGTCTAGCTAAATTGATTTTTGTTGCTGCATTATCTGTTTCATAATTTTCAAGGATACGCTTCACTTGAGGGGTGAGTTTCATGCTCAATTACCTGTTATTAATTGTAAGATGGAAAGAAATTTATTACGAATTCTATAAAAAGGCTACTCATATTATAGTGAGCATGAAAGATATAAATTTATTTAGATAAAGTATTTCTTTTGAAATTTAATTCTAATAAATTAAATGCGTTAGGTTTGATTTCTATGATATTTGCATTTATTGCTTGCGCACGGTTTTTTAATGTTTGAAACTGTGGGGATAGCGATTCGAATAAAATATTTTTTTGCCTATATCTGAGGGCGGCCATTGCCAGCCCCGCATGATCATAGCAATCAAGAATATCGATTACTTTATATTGGGATAATAAGGGCGAAGCTTTATCAATAAAAGAGAGCCACCAACGTACCCCCATATAGGATACAGCATTGGGTGGAGAGAGTAGATAAAGAGTAGTGGCAGTTTTTTGAGTTTTTTTTTCAATAAAACTTGTTTTTTTAATAATCTCTGCAATAAAGTAGATATGTGCAAAGTGGTTTACAACAAAACACATTGTCTGTGAATGTTTTAAATAATGATTTAGCGTTGTTGTGAATGCTTTTTTGGGTAAAAAAATATAAGGGTTTTCTATCATTATTTTTAAAGAGTTTTAGATTATTGTGATTTATTACAAATAAATTAATTTTTTAGATAAAGAACCTTTTGAAAATAGTAAAGTATTTATTGGTTATAATCATTAAAGGAAATAAAGAAGTGATGCATTCGGATATGATAGATACAAATATACAAGATGAAAATGAAGAAACATTAACTCAGTCTATTGTAACGTCATCTTCTGAACAACGTTTAGATAAAGCATTTCTTTCTATTGAAAAATTTTTAATTGATAAAAAAAGCCAGGTTTATTTGAAAAATAAAGATGTTGTTTTGGCAAATTTAGATGTATTAATTGCACGTGTGCAGGATGTATTACAACAGTCAGATACCGTAGAATAATTATAATAATATAGAGAATTATGAATGGCGCAGGTAACAATTTCAATTAATGGATATGGCTATACTGTTGGATGTGCTGATGGGCAAGAGCCTCATTTGCAAGCAATGGCAAAACTAGTAGAACAGCATATTGACATTATTCGAAAAATTGGTGGTCAAAGTGGTGAAGGAAGAGTGTTGGCTTTGGCAAGTTTATTACTAGCTGATAAATTACATGATATGGAAATTTATATTGCCAGTTTAGAAAAACAATTAGATAAACAAAAGTTAAAACAGCTTAAACAAGAAAATTTTGATTTGAGAAAAAAGCTGGATGATTTTGCAGAACGTGCAGAATCTATTGCAGGAAAATTAGAATTATCATAACATAAAGACATGGGGCTGCCTGGTTTGTTAGGTAATTCATACTCCCGGGCCGATAATCACTTCCT
The DNA here is from genome assembly GCA_016802625.1 of Heliconius numata. Taxonomy (NCBI): domain Eukaryota; kingdom Metazoa; phylum Arthropoda; class Insecta; order Lepidoptera; family Nymphalidae; genus Heliconius; species Heliconius numata. The sequence continues at coordinate 1,553,316 of JAEBDU010013017.1, forward strand.
AGGGAACTGGCGCTGTCGTGACCGTGGTCTCGTTATACTGGTACCCACCTGTATTGACAGGTCTGGAAGAGTTGATAGACCGACGGCTAAGGTGGCTTCATTAAGTTAAAAAGATGCAACATATATTACAGGCAAAATGCCAACTAAGAGATCAGTTAAAGCTTTTAAGAAGCCAATCTGATCTTTTTCATTTGCAGCATATTTCGTGTCTTATAAAAAATATAACTAAGTTCATTCATGGTTTTTGTGACAAGCAAAATATTATTGCTTGTTTTTGGCCTTTGGAGGGTGAAGCTGATTTATGTCCACTTATATATCAATTATATGAGGAAGGATATAAGATTGCTTTGCCTAAAACTCCTATAAAGGGAAAGCCTTTAGTTTTTTATCAATGGTATCCAACAGCAGTTATGAAAGAAGGGCGATATAAAACCCTTTATCCTGATACAGACATTGTTATACCTGATTTTATTCTAGTTCCGTTAATGGCGTTTGATCGTTATGGTAATCGTTTGGGATATGGTGGTGGATATTATGATCGTACCTTGCAGAAATTTTCAAATGTTCAATCAGCAGGGATTGCTTTTTCATATCAAGAGGTTTCAGAGATTCCTACTGAGGAATTTGACTTTGTTTTACCAGTGATTATTACAGAATCAGAAATTATTTATACATAAAGGGATTGTCGTGCGTATTGTTTTTTTAGGGGATATCGTCGGTCGTAGTGGTAGAGAAGTTGTTATTCAAGAATTACCTGCACTTAAAAAGAAATTATCCATTGATGCTGTTGTTGTGAATGCAGAAAATGCCAGCCACGGTTTTGGGTTATCCCCATCTATTGCAGAGGATTTATTTAAAGCAGGTGTTGATGTTATTACTTTGGGAAATCACAGCTGGGATCGAAAAGATATTATTCCTTATATCAGCACAACGACTAAGATTATACGCCCTTTAAATTATCCTCCAAAAACGCCAGGGGCGGGACATTCTATAATTTTATTGCCAAATAATAAAAAATTACTTGTGATTAATGCAATGGGGCGGCTTTTTATGGAACCGCTAGATGATCCATTTAGAATGATTGATGAATTATTAGCTAAATATCGTTTTGGTATTGATGTTCATGCTATTTTAATTGATATTCATGCCGAAGCAACTAGTGAAAAAGCAGCTTTAGCCCATTATTTTGATGGACGTGTTTCTATGGTTGTGGGAACGCATACGCACATTCCGACTGCTGATTATCGTATTTTACCCTCAGGGACGGCTTTTCAAACAGATGCTGGAATGTGTGGAGATTATAATAGTGTAATTGGGATGCAAAAAGAGGCGGCAATTTATCGTTTTGTAACTAAAATGCCTGGAATGCGTCTGAGCCCAGCGGAAGGAATTGCAACTTTATGTGGGTTGGTTGTTGAAACAGATGATAAAACAGGAAAAGCACAAAAAATATCTCCTGTGCGTTTGAAAGGGGATTTGGATCCTATTATACCGCAATGGACATAAAATTATTGTCTTATTAAAATATAATTAATTGTTAAATCCAGTTCAAAATGATCTGGAAGATCTGGTGGGATTTTAGGCAATCTTGCGCCTCTAAACATCCCAGTGATTGCAGCATCTAAAGTATCTGATCCAGAAGAGTTGGTCAGACTGACAGATAATACATAACCATCTCTATTTAAAGTCACATGGACAGAAGCACTGCCGTCTTCTCCATTTCTGGCCGCATCAGAGGGATAATAGAGATGTTGTCTAATCCATGCATTAATGGCATCCCCATAATCATCACTGACACCTTTTATATTGACTTTAAAGGCATAAGGCGTGTTGATTTTACCATTTTTAACCAATGGCCCAGTGGATAGATCAATACTAGAGCGTGAGCCTTGAGGTAATTTATGCGTGGCTGCTCTACGTTTTGATTTGTTGGGATTTTCACTAAAATCAAGTGTTTGCATGTTTTCAAAAGGATTGCTTGAACGTTCTGGAGTGCTGCGTTGTGGTCTGCGCTGTTGACGTTGAGGTGTATAGCGATACGTATATTGATGATTTTTTAAAGGTTGTTTCTTTGGTGTTTTAGTTGGCTCTTTTGGAATAGGAATAGGGATTTCACCAGTATCTGGAGGCAATGGGTCTGTTTCAGGTTGTGGTAAAGGAACAGTCTCTTCTGGTAAAGGAGGCTGTGATTCCTCTGGCAAATCAGCAGGTGGCGGTGGTGGCGGTGTTTGTCCATCCTCGCCACTAACGCCCGCACCTGTTAATCCACTTGTGCCTGTTTTGGTTGGCATAAAAACAACATCAACAGGTTGACCTTGTTCACTATTGCCATTCGTTGGGGAGGAAGGAAATTTGGCAGATAAAAGGTAAATAATGAGTATAATCAGCCCATGAGTAATGAATGATCCCGGGATATAAAAAATATCAGAATTTTGATCTGTATCATTTTTACAGCATAAAGAAGGAGGTTTTGCATAAAGAGGGGGCAAGGAAATGGCTGTTTGGTTTGATTGATTTTTAATTTTATCCAGAGAATTCCTGTCCGTATAAGGTTCTTTCCTAAGGAGAGGAAAGCCTGCAAAAGTTATTTTATCTGATTTAGATTTTTTAATAAAATGTGGTCGTAAAGAGCTTGTGTGATCGGGTTGAATATTACTATTCAAAGAATGAGGAACAACAGATCCAACATAACGGTCATGGGGCGATACCATGAGTGTTTTTTTGTTTAATGGTCTGTTTGTTTGTGTCATTCGCTTTTTGATCTTCGCCTGCTTTAGATTTTAACAAATGTTATTTAATATCATGTCATAAAGTAAAAAAAAATATATTGAATCGAAAGAAAATTATATTTTTGATCTTTGTATTTTCTTTGTTAAAACACAATAGGAATTTTATAAAAAGGTTACTTTTATGCAAGAGAGGCAAAAAAAAATACAAGAAGCAATGTTTTTTCTATCAGAACTCGATAAAGATATTGAAAGAATTATTCAAAAAGAAAAAACATGCCGATTACAAGTCAAAGAAAAACAAGAGCCATATTTTTCTTTATTAGAAGCAATTGCAGGTCAACAGTTGCATGCGAAGGCAGTACAAGCCATTTTAAATCGTTTAAGATCTTTAAATAAGGGCACATTGCCAGAAGCTCAAAAGTTATTAACTTATTCAGATACAGAGTTACGTTCTTGTGGTTTTTCTTTGCGTAAAGTTACAACGTTAAAACAACTAGCACTCATGAATGTAGAAGGAAAAATCCCATCTTATGAACAAGCACAAGGAATGTCAGATCAAGAGTTAATAGAGCTATTAACACAAATTCCAGGCGTAGGAATATGGACGGTTGAAATGTTTTTGATTTTTACTTTGGGTCGCCTAGATATTATGCCCGTTCATGATTTTGGAATTCGGGAAGGGTGGAAAATTTGCAAGAATTTACCTGAACAACCTAAACCAAAAGAGTTAAAAGAAAAAACATTATCTTGGAGCCCCTATCGGTCTATAGGGGCGTGGTTTTTATGGCGAGCCGTAGAACAAAAAAAGCCAAAAGAAAAACAGAACCCTTTAACGTTATAAATTAGACAAATCTAGAATCATTTTTCCACTATGATGCCCAGCTTCCATAATTTCATGTGCTTTTTGTACTTCTGAAAATGGGAAAATTTGGTGAATAAAAGGTGAAATTTTCCGCGCAGCTAGCAAAGGCCATACATGTTCATAAAGGGATTTTGCAATATGCCCTTTAAAATATGTTGAGCGAGGGCGTAAAGTACTACCACAAAGTGTTAATCTTTTGGTGACTATTTTTGCTAAATTAACGTCATTTGCTTTGATTCCACCCTGAAAAGAAATAATTACTAAACGGCCATCTTCGCTCAACGCTTCAATATTTTTATTTAAATAGGCAGCCCCCATAATATCTAGGATAATATGCACTCCTTTATTATGGGTTATTTCAGCAATACGTTGTACAAAATCTTCTTTGGTGTAATCAATGAAATCTGTCGCGCCAAGTTTTTTACAAAGTTGTCCTTTTTCTTGACTACTAACCGTGGTGTAAACCGTTGCACCAAAATTTTTGGCAAGCTGTATCGCTGCAGTTCCAATTCCGCCGCTGCCTCCATGAATAAGCACGGTTTCTCCAGCAGTTAATTTTCCAATTTCAAATAAATTTGTCCACACGGTAAAAAATGTTTCTGGTAAAGCCGCAGCTTCATATGCATTAAAATCTTTTGGCCAAGGTAAACATTGTTGCTCTGGGACAATACAATATTGGGCATACCCACCACCATTGGTTAAAGCACATACGTGATCCCCTGGTTTAAAGATGGAGGAAGATGGAGCCGCCACGACTTCACCTGCAATTTCTAGACCTAACAAAGGGCTAGCATTTTTAGGAGGGGGGTATAACCCTTTACGTTGCATAAGGTCTGGACGATTAATACCAGCAGCGATTACGCGAACTAAAATCTCACCATCTTGATAAGTGGGAATAGGTAATGTTGTAATTGTTAGCTCTTCGGGCCCACCTGGTTTTTGAACAATAATGGCTTTCATTTGTTGCGCACTCATAGTTTTTTACCTTATAAAAATATTATAATTTAATATAATATAATTTATCGCTATTAGAAAACGTAAAATCTTAATGAATATTGTTATTCAAACAAGGTGAATAAGATTTTTATATTGATAGATCAAAATTGACAGGTCAAAAAATGCTTTATGCAACGCCATATGAATTATTACAACATCTTCCTAAAGGATATAGAGTATTGGGTATTGACCCTGGGAAAAAGCAAATAGGCTTGGCATTATCTGATGTTTCTTTATTATTAGCATCACCTTATGAAACAGTAAAAAGAGGAAAAGTATCTCTTTTTGCCCAATATTTAAAAAAAATTGCTCAAACAGAACAAGTGGGCGGGTTGGTTTGTGGGTTACCTTTATCATTAGATGGACAGTTTGGTCCAGCAGCACAGGCTGCAAAAGATTGGATCAGTGCAGTTTCTGATGTAAGTGGGTTGCCCGCATGTTTATGGGACGAGCGTTTGTCAAGCAGTGCCGTTAATCGTTTTTTGATCGAAGAGGCAGACTTAAGTCGTAAAAAGCGAAATGAGGTTGTCGATAAAATGGCGGCCAGTTATATGTTGCAGGCAGCACTTGATGTGGTTAGAAACCAGTAAAGGTATTTTTTGTTGCTGATGTGGCCCCTAAAGCATTAAGATAAGAAACATAAATATCGATTTTATGCTTTGCATTTTCTAGTGCTTCTTTGGGAATAGGTTTAGTTTTATCAAATTGTTCTCTAAATTGCATAATAGCCTGATAAGCATCTTGCTTATATTTAGTTAGACGTACAAAAGAAGCTGGATCAGGTTGCCCATAATCCCCGTGTAAATAATGTTCATTTAAAGACACAGCATCCTTATATTGGTTTTGAACTTTATCTAATTTCATAACGCGCTTTTCACTAGCGCAGCTTGTTAAGAATATACAAGCAATGATTAAAGTGGGAAAAACATTGTGTTTCATATTTAAGAATGTAATTTTCATAATGATGAAGTGTAATAATTAAAAATATAATGAAGCTAAGTTAAAGGAAGATAAATAATCTGACAATGATAAAGTGGATAAAACAAAATGCATAGTTTTTATTTATACTATGCCCAACAAGGGTGTGTTGATGTTTTTAATAGAACTCGCTTTAATAAATTGGATTGAGTTTCACAATTTTTTGTAACACTATTATTTGAATTTCATGAAATAAAGAAACATTTTATCCTATCGAAACAGTTATTGTTTTAAAGGATAGTAAATTCATGAGTTTCCCAAAATTTGCTTTAAATCGGATTGTAGCACCAAAATTATCTTTTGATGATTATTTAAATTTATGTGTTTCTTTAGGTATCGATGCTATTGAAGTACGTAATGACATAACAGGTATAGATATTTTTGATCAATCTAAACATCAATCCATTGTGGAAAAGTGTCAACAACACCAAATTAAAATTCTGACGATTAATGCACTTTATCCATTTGATGTATGGAATAGTGAAAGAGAGCAACAAGCGATAAAGTTGGCTCAAGTAGCGCAGAAAATTAAAGCTGAAGCAATTGTTTGTTGTCCCTTGAACGATCATGCAGATTCAAGAACAACACAACAACGTAAAGAGGATTTACGTAAGGCTTTGGTTGGATTAAAAAAGATTTGTAATGATTTTGGGATATTAGCATATATTGAACCTTTAGGCTTTCCTCAATCTGCTTTAAGGTCAAAAAAAGATGCCGTAGAAGCGATTTATGATGTGGATGGTAAAGGAACTTTTAAATTGGTGCATGATACGTTCCATCATCATTTAGCTGAAGAAACAGAGTTTTTCCCTGAATTAACAGGGATTGTTCATGTTTCAGGTATCATTGATCAACATCTTGGAATTCATGAGATGCTCGATAAACATCGCGTTCTTGTTGATAATCAAGATATGCTTGAAAATATTGATCAGTTAAAGCGTTTTAAAGCATTAGGATATACAGGATATGTTTCATATGAGCCTTTTGCGGATAGCGTACATAATATGAAAGATATACAGAAAGAGTTAAAAGAAAGTATGAATTTTATTCGTAATCATCTTTAAATTTCTTCAAAAGCTTTTCTAAATTCCTGTTCAGGCAAAGCAACTCCAATAAAGACAAATTCTGAGAATGGCACCTCTGATTTGGACCATATTTCTCCAAATTCACTGCTGTAAAGTTGTTGAACCCCTTGTAATAAAAGGCGTTCTGGGGTGTCTTTTATATATATAATTGCTTTGTATCGTAATAATTGTTTTTTGAAATTATAAAGTATTTTTTCAAAAAGTGATGATAGTTTTTCTATTTCAAAAGGTTTGGATCTTTTGATTATAAAAGAGTTAATTTTTGTATCTAATGGATTAGAAGGTAATTCCTGGCAGGATAAGATTAGTTTAGAAGTCGATAAGGAAAAGCAATCGAGTTGATGTAAGAGCTCTAAATTAATTTCACCATTAAGAATGGGGTATATTTCTGCTTTGGTATTCATATAGGTTAATTGTTGAGCAAAATCTTGGTACCCATTTTGTAGTAAATCTGTTTTGCTAACTAAGATTAAATCAGCAAAACCAATTTGAGCTTGTGTAACGTGAAAATGTTTAAATTGATAGGGTGCGTTTAATGCATCAACAAGAGTAATAACACCTTTTAATTGAAAAAAATTGGCAAAAAGATCATGTGTTAAAAAAGTATGAAGAATAGGTCCAGGATCAGCCATTCCTGTACATTCAATAATAAGTTGTGTAAAATCGATTTGTTGGTGCGTTAATTGATTTGTAAGTTCCTGTAAAGTTGCTTCTAATTCCCCATGACTACTACAGCAAATACACCCATTTTGTAATGTTGTTATATGAAGAGGAGTATTTTGGGACAAAAGCGTAGTATCTATGGCAGCATTACCCAATTCATTTTCAATAACAGCAATTTTATGTTTTGTTTGGTGGTGTAAAATATAATTTAATAATGTTGTTTTTCCCGCGCCCAAAAAGCCAGAAAGGATAAAAACGGGAATAGGGGGTATCACAAAATTATTTCCTTTTATTGGGGTTTATAGAAGCTTTTATATTGTAAGCAAAACGCGAAACATAAAGGATATGTTTCGCGCTTATATAGAATATTTTAATAAAATAGGTAATTAATTATTTTATAAATTTTCTTGATGGAAAGTATTTTGCCATTTTTCTTCAAATTGTTTTACAGCAATTCCAACAGCAGGATCTGCAATAAATAAATCAAAAATATCAACAGGTAAGGTAATACCTTTACATCCAATTAACATACATTCTAATGCTTGTCTTGGACTTTTAAAACTGGCTGCAACTAACTCTTTTTCAGGTGCATGGATGGATAATAAAGATTGTAGCTCAGAGACAACCTCAGGACCATTTCCACCTTGTGCGTCAATACGGCTAACATAGGGTGATACATACTGAGCCCCAGCTAAAACGCCTAATAATCCTTGAGCTGCACCATATACAGAGGTTGCTAATGTAGGAATGCCTTGAGCGGTTAATTCTTTAATAACTTGTAAGCCAGCGGGGGTTACGGGTACTTTTACGACTAAATTTTCTACTCGTTCGCGTAATTTTTGCGCATCATCAATCATCCCATCCACTGTAGGGGAAATAACTTGGGCAAAAAGAGTTCCTTTTCCACCTAGAGCATCTCTGATAGCAGGTAAAAGATCAAATAATGGAACGCCGCCTGCTGCAACAATCGCGGGATTGGTTGTTACGCCCCAAACAGGGAACATACCAGCTATTCTTTTGATTGCTTTAACGTCAGAGGTATCTAAAAGTATTTTCATAGTCTCATAAGCCTTTTATTAGAATTAAAAGAAATAAAAATGATTATTTATATATTTTGGGTTAATAAAAGATTAAGTGTTAAATCTTTAAATAAAAAGGATAGTGTAATTAATTATTTAAGTAATAAAAACAACCAATATTCTTTATTGTTTTTATTAAAATATTCAATTTCAAAAGAGCATTAAAGTTTAATAATCTATAATTATTTAATGAATATTAATCTAATCTAAAAAAAGTTTTTTGTTAAGTCATAATCTTTAAAAAAATCACTTTTTTGTGACTACGACTTAACGTTTTTGTGATAAAGCTAAGCTTTATACAGAATAATACATTTCAAATTCAACAGGATGAGGTGTATGTTCGAATCGATATACTTCTTCCCATTTGATTTTGGTATAGCTTTCAATTTGATCTTTGGTAAAGACATCGCCAGCTAATAAGAAATCATGATCTGCAGCCAAAGCATCTAATGCTTCACGCAAAGAACCACAAACAGTTGGGATTTCTTTTAGCTCTTCTGGAGGAAGATCATATAGATCCTTGTCCATAGCATCACCAGGATGGATTTTGTTTTTAATTCCATCAATACCAGCCATTAACATCGCTGCAAACGCAAGATATGGATTGGCAGTTGGATCTGGGAAACGGATTTCAACACGCTTTGCTTTTGGGCTGGTTACATAGGGAATACGACAAGATGCAGAACGGTTACGTGCTGAGTAAGCTAGTAGCACAGGGGCTTCAAAACCTGGAATTAAACGTTTATAAGAGTTGGTTGATGGATTAGTAAAAGCATTTAATGCTTTTGCATGTTTAATAATTCCACCAATATAATATAATGCTTGATCGGAAAGGTCTGCATATCCATTACCTGCAAAATTTGGTTTTCCATCTTTCCAAATAGATTGGTGAACATGCATTCCTGTGCCGTTATCGCCATAGATTGGCTTTGGCATGAATGTTGCTGTTTTTCCATAAGAATGTGCAACATTATGAACGCAATATTTATAGATTTGCATATAGTCAGCAGAACGAACCAACGTAGAGAATTCAATACCAAGTTCGTGTTGAGATTGTGCAACTTCATGATGTTGTTTTTCAATAGGAAGCCCCATTTCACCCATTGTGGTCAACATTTCTGCGCGGAGGTCATTTTCGCTATCTACTGGAGGAACTGGGAAATATCCACCTTTCACACCTGGGCGATGACCCATATTGCCTTCTGGATAGTCTTTTAAGTTTGAACCTGGGCCTTCAATGCTATCTAATTGATGAATAGCATAGTTTGGACCTGTTCCAAATTTAACATTGTCAAAAATAAAGAACTCTGCTTCTGGACCAAAATAAGCTGTGTCGCCAATTCCTGTTGATTTTAAATATTGTTCGGCAAGTTTTGCTGTAGAACGTGGATCACGATTATAAGCAACACCTGTTGCAGGATCAATAATATCACAAATTAGAATTAATTGTGGCTTTGCTGTGAATGGATCCATGACCGCTGTTGTTGGGTCAGGCATGAGGATCATGTCACTTTCGTTAATTGCTTTCCATCCTTTGATAGAAGAGCCATCAAACATAATCCCATCTTCAAAGATTTCGGCTTTGATGGTTGTAACATATTGAGTTGTATGATGCCATTTACCACAAGGGTCAGTAAAACGGAAATCCACAAATTCTACTGAATTTTCTTGGATCATATCCATTACTTTTGCGATAGCTTCTTCTTTAGGAGTATTTGGAGACATTGAGTTATCAGACATTTTTAATTCTTCCTGTGCCTTTTGACTTAAGAATATGAAAATTATAATTAATGATTATATCTGGTTTAATTCTTTATAATGCTTCGGCGCCGCTTTCGCCTGTTCGGATACGTATGGCATCATCAACAGGTATAACGAAAATTTTTCCATCACCAATACGCCCTGTTCGAGCCGTATTCATAATGATTTCAACAGCACGCTCTACTAAATCTTCACCGCAAACGAGTTCTATTTTTACTTTGGGTAAAAAATCGACGACATATTCAGCCCCACGATAAAGCTCGGTATGACCTTTTTGTCGACCAAATCCTTTGACCTCAGTAACGGTAATGCCTTGCAAACCAATTTCTTGCAAAGCTTCTTTAACTTCATCAAGCTTAAAAGGTTTAATAATAGCTTCAATTTTTTTAATCATTATTGTTCTCTTACAATCCAGAGCTAAAAGACCAATTTCTCTTAACTTTTACTATGTAATAACCATAGTTTGTATTAAAGAGTGTTTTTATCTATTTTGTCCATAAAATTTTTAATAAGAGATTAGAGTGCAAAAAGAAAGTTTAGAACGTTTTTTTGCTAAGATTACCTATTTTTTAAGCCGTTTTATTATAAAATTTTTACTTATTTTTTAAATATAGAATAAGTTGCTTTATTTTTAATCATTGAAGATTAAATTTTAGGCATATTTTTTTATTAAAATAAATTATTTATTTTATTATTTTTGTTACGAATCAACATATTTTTGTAAATATAAAAAGAAAGCATGTAGTTTAAATTATAAAAAGAACAACTTTATTTTCATTAATTGTGAATGATGATGTTCAAAAGACATCTCAAATAAAAAATGAACAAATAATTTGATTAGTATGAGGTAAATTTTTAATTATATTCTGAATTAAAAATTTTTTTAATTTGTTTAATAATGGCTAAGCTTAAAGCAAAAGAACTTAGCATAATGATAAATATATATTCTGTTGTTACCATAAATTTTTCCTTTATAAAATTATTCTTGTGTAGGATTAATTTGTAAAATTTCAGATGTTGCTTTTTTAAGAATTTCTTCAATACGTTTTAATTCTTCTTCAGAGGCATTTTGCTTTTGTCGCAATGCAAATTTTAATGCGCGGCGAGCTTCATAAAGTTGGTAGGATTGTTTGGATTGTATGGCGGTATCAGAGAAAATCTCACGAACTTCGCTCATATGTTTACCAATACTACCTAATTTATCCCATAATAAAGCAGTTTGTTCTTTGGATTGTTCCAAGAATTGCTTGCCGTCTGTAGTAATATGATATTGTTTACGATTACCTTGTTTTTCGACAGAAACCTTATCAGTTTCATGTAAAAAAGTTAGAGCAGGGTATATGACTCCAGGGCTTGGGGTATACATTCCGTTTGAATGTTCTTCAAAAAATTTAATAAGCTCATATCCATGTGCGGGTTGAGTATCAAGTTGCATTAAAATAAGTAATTGGAGTTCATCAGAGGTTAGTTTACGACCTCTGGTTAATAAATGATGATCTCCACCTGATAAAAAAGCATGTCTTTTTCTTTGGTGATGACGGTGACGGTCATCATTATTTGAATTATCGTTATGATGAAAACGTTGTCCATCATGATAATTGTGAATGGTATGATGTTTTAGAGGATTAAAAAAATTATAATGGGTTGTGAGTGTTTTTAAAAAAATTTCATAGCGTAAAATATATCTTTCGTTATATTATAATAAATGTATACAGCCTTAAGGCTTTTGTTTTGGTGCAAGTAAACGAAATTGCTTACCTGTATAATTTTTGGAAACGTCAATTTGTATTCTTGATTTACGACGATTTTCTATGGGTTGAAGAGAAAGAGATAAACGATCAGGATTGTTCTTATGATAAAGATGCTCGTTTGAATGCTTTGTTGCATATGTGAATATTGTATTCATAATTTATTTATATCGTAAGATATATTTTACGTCAAATATTTTTTGTAAAAAATTTTATTTTTTATAAGCATATAAATTTAGGTAAGAAAAAAATATCAATATTTAAATATAATTATAACGCTTTTATTACAAAAGATAGAGGTAAAACGCTCATATTGACTATAAGTTTTTTTTATTATATCGATAATGATTATCATTATTATTATCATCTTTTGCATAGTTTTTATTATGAAGTATTTTTTCTATTTACTGACAACATCGACCTTTTTAATGACCAATATATCTGCATGGGCAGAGACAAGAGAGAGTAATATTTCTGAAGGGAATTCAGAGCAAATTACGGTTACTGGTAAAAAAAGGCAAACTTCTATTGTTGAAAATTATTCAGAGGTTGGAACAAAAACAAACACTGCTTTAAAAGAAGTTCCTCAATCTATTACAGTCATTACGCGCCAGCAAATGGACGATCAAAATGTTCGTACTGTCTCAGAAGCTTTGGCCTATAGTGCAGGTGTTTCAGCAGGCAGCAGGCCAGGCGGGCGATTTGATAGTATTTATTTGCGAGGGTTTGGTGGGTTTGGCGGAAATGCCAATTATGTACAGTTTTTGGATGGATTACGCTTAACACGTGGCTTATCTTATGCAGTTCCATCTTTTGATGAATATTTAATGCAAAGTGTGGAAGTTTTACGTGGACCAGCCTCGGTTTTATATGGCCAGGCAAGTCCAGGTGGCTTTGTGAATATGACCATGAAAAAAGCAGATAAACAAACGTTTTATGAAGTTCGTGGGGATGGTGCGTCTTATAATTATGGGGACGTTATGGCTGATATGGGCGGGGTCGTCAATAAAGACAAGACGCTTGCTTTGCGTTTAACTGCTGTTGGTCGATATGGGGATACTCAGGTTGATTTTGCAAAAGAACGTCATTTGGCGATTATGCCACAATTACAGTGGACTCCTACAAATGATACTTCTCTTTATGCCCGATTTATTTATCAATATGATCCGAACAGTTTATATGGTATTGCGTTGCCAGCAAAAGGAACGGTTCTAAAAAATCCTAAAGGTAAATTGCCAACATCTTTGAATACCAGTGAACCAGGTTTTGATAAATATCGTCGTTCTGAATATGTTTTTGAAGCTGGCTTAGATCATAATTTAAGTGATGCTATTGGGTTTCATCAAAAATTTCGCTATATGCGATTGGATTCAAATTTCCAATCTGTTTCTTTGCGTGCTTTGGCTTCGGATAATGCAACGGCCAGTCGTATGGCGACGGTTTCTTATGAACAGTTAAATAGTTATAATGTTGATAATAACCTTCAATCTCATTTTGATACGGGACAGGTCCATCATACGTTAATTACAGGTTTAGATTTCTTATTGGCGAATTCTGAACGTGCATTAGGAAATACAGTTATTCCAAGTTTAAATTTATATGATCCTGTATATGGTGCCAGCTTTACACCTAAAGTAACTTCATTCGCAACACAATCTCAGACTCAATTGGGCTTATATATCCAAGATCAAGCGAAATATAAAAATTTATCTATGATCATGGGTGGTCGTTACGATTGGGCAAATACTTCTACACATTATAAGTATGGAGGAACCTCTTCTTCTAGTTCTGATCGTGCCGCAACATATCGTGGTGGGTTGGTTTATAATTTTGATAATGGGATTTCTCCTTATTTCTCATATTCGACTTCTTTTATGCCGACTGCGGGGACGAGCTATGCAGGGCAGGCATTTAAACCGACTAAAGGGGATCAGTACGAAGTTGGGGTTAAATATCAACCACGAAAAAATATTAGTGTTACGGGTTCTGCTTATACGATTTCACAAAGTAATGTGTTAACAACAGATCCAAATCATACAACGTATAATATTCAAACAGGAAAAGTCAGATCTCGTGGATTTGAATTAGAGGCACGGATGATTCCTATTCCAGGATTAAATTTAATCGCCAGTTATTCTTATAATGATATTCAAATTCGTTCAGATACAACTGCCAGTAATATCGGAAATAGGTTGTTGGGGGCTCCTGCGAATATGGCTTCTGGATGGATTACTTATGAACTACAAAAAGGAAGCATGAAGGGCTTTGGTTTTGGTGGCGGTATTCGATATAACGGATATAGTTATGGTGATAATGCAAATAGTTTCAAAGTGCCTGCTTATATTTTGGGTGATGTTGAATTGCATTACGATCTAAAGAATAGTTTCCCAGAAATTAACAGCACATTATTACAGTTAAATATTAATAATGTTGCAGATAATAAATATACAGTTGCCTGTGCATCAAGTATGAGTTGTTTTTATGGAACACGTCGCGTTGTTATGGGACAGGTTAGGGCACGTTGGTAAGGATTATGGTAAAGAAAAAAATGATGAAAAAACTGTTTATAAAATCAGTGTGTGTGTGTTCTGTCCTATTATTTTGTTCTATGACAATGCAAACGGCCAAAGCACAAGCAGTTACTTCAAAAGCATCATCCCCTTTAACACTATTAAAAGCGTTAAATCCATCTAGTGTAATGGTACAAGATAGTGCAAGTTTTGATATAAAAGATCAAAAGACAAACCAGACTTATCGTATTTTTATTTCTGTTCCTGATGTGCCTCCACCAGCATCAGGATATCCTGTTGTTTTCGTGATGGATGGAAATGCGTTGTTTAATACGACAAGGGATGCATTGCGTGCTTATGAAAAAAGAGTAGATTTAACGAAGAAAATACATCCCGTTGTTGTTGGGATTGGTTATCCGCCGTCTGATAATATGGCACAGTTACGCACTTATGATTTAACACCGCCTCAAAATACAAAAATTCCGATGAAATATAAAACTGGTGGGGCAGAGGCTTTTGCCTCTTTTATTCAGGATCAACTGAAACCTTTGATTACGCGTTATGTACCAATAGATTCACAACATCAAGCATTGATGGGACACTCTTTTGGTGGGCTATTTACAGTGTATAATTTCGTGTATCATCCAAATGAGTATCAAGTTTATGTGGCTGCCAGTCCATCTTTGTGGCTTGATCCAGCGATGATTGTTAATCGTACTCATTATTTACAACAGCAAAAAGCAGCATTTGAAAAAGCTCCTAAAACTGTTTTATTAACGGTGGGGTCTTATGAACAAAATCTTGCCCCTTATTGGCAAAATAATCCGAATTTAGAAAAAATCAAACATCATTTAGCAGCCAAGCATCAGGTAGATCATATTCATCAAGCTTGTAAAAATTTGAAGCAAGTTTCTGATGTTATGATAGATTGCGTTGATTTTGATGGAGAGGATCATAGCAGTGTTGTTCCTGCTGCTATGGGTCGTGGAGTTGCTGTGATTATGCGTGCATTTGCACAATAACGCACAATAACTAAGTATGAAATTATAGATCTCTTTTATTATTTAAGAATAGAGATCTATTTTTACTTTGCTATTTTCGACAGTTTTCTAAAGACAGTTTTTGTTTCCCATTTTGATCAAAATTTTCAGGGGATAGCCATTTTTGAAAAGCTTTGTTTATATCAGGCCATTCTTTGTCAATAATAGAAAACCAATCCGTATCACGATTATGTCCTTTGACAACAAGGGCTTGCCTAAATCTTCCTTCATATTGAAAACCTAGTCGTAATGCAGCCCGACGAGAAGGCTCGTTACAGCTATTACATTTCCATTCATATCGGCGATATCCAAGTGTTTCAAAGGCATAATTCATCAGTAACCATTGTGCTTCGGTTGCCATAATGGTTTTTGCTAATAGAGGAGAGTAATGAACATGACCAACCTCGATCACACCATTTTTAGAATCAATACGCATTAATGCCAGTGTACCAATAGGTTGATTAGTTTTGTTGTCAATGACTGTAAAATTAATTGGATCATCAACGGTTAAAACACTTCTGACCCATGTTTTATAATCTTCAATGGTTTTATCGGGTTTACGTAATAACCACGTCCAATGTCCATCATCGGGAAATAGTTGATAAGCTTTGAACAAAGCCTCGGCATGATCCAAAGTTAAGGGTTCTAAATCGCATAGACGACCTTGTAAAACAATTCGTTCAGGATGAGGTCTTGGTTCCCAAGTGGGCAAAGGTTCACCAACAGGTTGGTTTAGTTCGTTGTAGTAATTCATATTTATTTACAATAATTTTGGTTTGAGGAAAACTTTGATGATATTATAAAAAGATAAGTTTGAATAATAAATTTATGAAAGAAAATTTCCTCATGTCAGATTGTATTATTCCTAAAGTTATAGAAAAACTATATCCAGAAATTACAGAGGTTTTTGTAAATCCAGAGTTGGTAAAAGCATTTTTCTTTCCATTATTTTCTTTTAAGTATGATGGTCAAATATTTTATATGATTGCTGTGCCTGGTTTGTTTAATGACGAGGAACAATGCCAACAATATGCTGAGCTTAGTTTTTTTGGTTTTTCAAAAAATAAAAATGGTCAATATAATTTTTTAGGAAATGTCAGTATTTTTAAAGATTATCAAGAAGTTCCAGATTTATATGAAAAACTGTTAAAAGATTGGTTGTTAAATAAAGATCATTATTATCAACAGCGTATTAAGGTAGAGGATTATATACTTGCTTTGGATCTAGATGAAGTTACCAAGATGAAGCTGGAAACTTATATCAGTGATTTTTATGGGTATCAGATGGTAAAGTTGAACTGGGAAACAACAGGGAAAATTAAAACATTAGTATCTATTACTGAATCTTGGGGGAATCTTGAAGCGTTGGACTTTATTTCTGATAATGAATATGTTGAAGAGTTTTTTATTAATAGAGAGTATAACCTGAAATTTGACTATGATTTAACCCCAGAAATGATGATTGGCGGAATTGATAAGTATGATTTTTTATCAGTGATTAATGGAGGTACCAATTTTATTTTTTGGGATAGTAAAAAGGATATTGTGTATTTGCTAGAATATTATTCTTAGTCAATATTTAATGGTTCCAGACGGTAAAGGTGAGCTTGCAAGATAATGCGTTGAGGGGGGGGGGGAGGTCTTGCTCCCAATTGGATAAAGGCTCATCAACAGGTTGGTTTAGTTCGTTGTAATAATTTATAGTAATTTTAATTTCTATATCATTTTAATTTATATTGAGGTATTTTTTGGTGCTAGATTAGAATAATATTGATTTTCTAATTATATAGACTATATAGATTATTTAATGAATTAATATTTTTATTATTGAATTGATAAAAATGATAATATTCAAATAAAATCAGTGAAACAGCGTTTTTCCTATGATTAAAAAAAGCTGTCATATTTTTATTTGGTAAATTTTTTAGATGCAAAGACACATAAAATAACACCCATAGTAATATAAATCATCAAGGGACTAATGGTTTCTTTGAGAAGAATTGAAGAAATCAGCAATCCCATAAATGGTTGAAGTAATTGTAATTGACCAACTGCAGCAATACCTCCTTGGGCTAACCCATTATACCAAAAGATAAAAGCGATCAGCATACTGAATAAAGATACATATCCCAATGAAAACCATGCTGGATAACTGATATTTGTGAATGTATTAGGAAGGGTCATCCAGGATATTAAAATCATTACAGGCAAAGAGAGTATTAATGCCCAACTGATGACCTGCCATCCTCCGAGGTCATGTGTTAATGTTGCTCCTTCTGCATATCCTAAACCACAAACAATAATAGAAGCTAACATTAAAAAATCTCCCCAGCCTGATCCTGATATTCCATGTTGAAAAGCAAAACTGATGACCAATAGACTTCCAATAATGGAAAAAATCCAAAAGCCAAGCTTTGGTTTTTCTCCCCCACGAATAACACCGAAAATAGCGGTGCAAAGTGGTAGTAATCCTAAGAAAACAATAGAGTGGGCAGAGGTAACATGTTGTAAAGCTAATGCAGTTAATAATGGAAATCCAATGACACCTCCAAAAGCAACAATGATTAAAGGAAATATTTGTGATTTTTTGGGATGTTTTTCTTTGAAAATTAAAATTAATATTAAGGCAAGTAGCCCTGCAATGGTAGCGCGAGCTGTAGTTAGAAAAATAGGATTGAAATCTAAGACAGCTACTTTTGTTGCGGGTAGGGATCCACTGAAGCAAACAACCCCGATGAATCCATTAATCCATCCCCGAATAGCTGTATTTTCTTTATTCTTCATTTAAACACTCATATATAAAATTATAAAGATGGATGGAAGGTTTTGGTTGACGTTAACACTGTAATCTTTAAATATATGACAATCAAATTAATGTAATGGATACAATATTATGGAACCTCGATATAAAGAGATTGTAGCACAAATTGCCAATGCTATTTATTCTGGTGCTATTTTAGCAGGAACCAAGTTGCCTACACATAGAACATTATCCAAACGTCATCATATTTCATTAGTAACAGCCACAAGGGTTTATGCAGAATTAAAAAAGATGGGATTGGTCAGTGGAGAAACGGGACGAGGGACATTTGTTCGAGAATTTACATTGCCGTCAGGGCAGGGCATTGATCAATATAATATTGCATCAGATGTTATTGATTTAAATTTTAACTATCCATCATTGCCTGAACAGGCTGATTTATTGCGTGTAGCATTAAAAAGGCTTGCGACGATGGGAGATATGGAATCAATGTTGCATTATCAACCGCATGGTGGGCGTTTACAAGAACGTAGTATTTTGGCGCAATATCTTTCTACGCAAGGCATTTGTTGTGATTCAAATGAAGTGATGATTGTTAATGGTATTCAACATGGATTAACAGTGACATTGATGGGTTTATTAAAGTCTGGGGATATTGTGGTTGTTGACGCGTTAACTTACCCAGGTTTTATAATTTTGGCTAAACAGCTTAATATAGAGTTGGTGACAGTGCCTATCAGTAAAGAAGGCACGGATTTAATTGAGCTTGAAAATATTTGTCAAAATCGTCGTGTCAAAGCGGTTTATATAATGCCGACAATGCATAATCCACTAAGTTGTACTATGAATCAAGAATCACGTATTAAATTAATAACAATTGCTCAAAAATATAATTTTTTTATCATAGAAGATGCCGCATATTCATGGTTGATTGAAAAAGCACCTTTACCTCTTTATCATTACGATCAAATGAGAGTAGTTTATCTGTCAGGTTTTTCAAAAAATATTGCTACAGGATTGCGTGTTGGAGTGGTTGTTGCACCGACTGAACAACGTATATTGATTGAAAGAGCTATTCGTTTGACCACTTGGAATACGCCTAATATTATGGTGGCAATTATTTGTGGATGGATACAAGATGGAACAGTTTTAAGACTGGAAAAATTAAAGAGAAAAGATGCCGTTTTACGTCAAAAAATTGTAAAAGAGGTTTTACAAGGCTTGATTTATCAAACGGATAAATATTCTTATTTTCTTATGATTTTTTTACCTGAAGAGGTTCGCTCTGATCATGTAGTTTCTGATTTATTAAAAGAGCATGTATCTGTTTCCACTGCAGAACCTTTTTGTGCTTCATTATATGTGCCTCATGCAATCAGAGTTGCATTGGGTTCTGTTAATATTCATTCATTAAAAAGTGGTTTAGAAAAGATCAAATCCATTATAGAATTTTATACTGATTTATAAGTTCAAATAAAATTCTATGAGATTGATGATTAAGATTGATGTTTTTTCTCTAAAATCGGCTTTAAGAATTTCCCTGTATAACTTGCTTTGACTTTGGCGATATCTTCTGGGGTGCCAGTGGCGACGATTTGACCGCCTCCATTGCCTCCTTCAGGCCCAAGGTCAATGACCCAGTCAGCAGTTTTGATGACCTCTAAATTATGTTCAATGACAATGATTGTATTGCCTTGCTCAACCAAAGTATGGAGGACTTCTAGTAACTTTCTTACGTCTTCGGTATGCAATCCCGTTGTGGGTTCATCCAGAATATATAAAGTTCGTCCTGTGGCACGTCGGGCGAGCTCTTTAGAAAGTTTTATCCGCTGAGCTTCTCCTCCTGAAAGGGTGGTCGCTTGTTGTCCAAGGTGAATATAGCCAAGACCAACTTGTTTCAAAATATTAAGGCGGTCATAAATCCGAGGGGCAGCTTCAAATAACGGAACGGCTTCATCAACGGATAAATTTAAAATATCTGCAATAGAGTGTCCTTTAAATTTAATGTCTAACGTTTCTCGATTATATCGCGCACCTTTACAAGCATCACAAGTCACAAACATGTCGGGTAAGAAATGCATTTCAATTTTAATAACCCCATCGCCTTGGCATGCTTCGCATCGTCCGCCCTTAACGTTAAAGGAAAAACGTCCTGGCTTATATCCTCTGGCACGACTTTCGGGTAATTCGGCAAACCATTCACGAATAGGCGTAAATAAATCAGTATAAGTTGCAGGATTAGACCTAGGGGTTCGACCAATGGGGGATTGATCAATATCAATAATTTTATCGAGATGTTCCAGCCCCTTGATATTTTTATAAGGGGAAGGAACCATATTCGATTTCATGAGTTGTCGAGATAGGGCTTTATATAATGTATCAATAATGAGAGTGGATTTCCCACCACCAGAAACACCTGTTACAGCAATAAAGGTGCCTAATGGAAAATCAACAGTAACATTTTTGAGGTTATTTCCCGTTGCACCAGAAAGTGTTAAAAGTTGTTTTTTATTGAATTTGCGTCGTTTTTGAGGAATTGGAATATATTTGCGACCACTTAAGTAATCCCCTGTAAGACTCTGAGGGTTAGCTTCTACTTCTTCAGGTGTGCCAATGGCAACCACATTACCGCCTAAAATGCCTGCGCCAGGTCCCATATCGATTAAGTAATCTGAAGCTTTAATGGTATCCTCATCATGCTCAACGACAATAAGGGTGTTTCCTAGACCTTTCAGGCGTTCTAACGTGCCTAATAAGCGTTCATTATCACGTTGATGTAATCCAATTGAAGGTTCATCAAGAACATAAAGAACGCCCGTTAAACCCGAACCAATTTGGCTGGCCAAACGAATACGTTGGCTTTCACCACCTGACAATGTTGCCGAACCACGAGAAAGGGTTAAATAGTCTAAACCAACATCATTCAAGAAATGTAAGCGTTCAATAATTTCTCGTAAAATCCGATGTGCAATTTCTGCTTTTTGTGGCGTTAGCGTTTCTTCAACGGTTGAAAACCAGTCAAGAGCTTGTTGAATAGGGAGTTCTGAAATTTCAGCAATATTCTTTTGATCAATTTTAACGCAAAGTGCTTCAGGTTTTAACCGTGCACCATGGCACGTATGGCAAGGATAATCTGCGCGATATTTATTTAACTCTTCTCTGACAGAGAGACTATCTGTAGCGTTATATCGTTTTTCAAGGTTGCGAATAACCCCTTCAAAAGGATGATTGAGTGTATAAGATTGTTTTCCATCGTGGTAGGTAATAGGGATTTCTTCAGTGGAGCCATGTAGAATAATTTCTTGAACGTTTTCAGGAATTTTTTCCCAAGGTGTATCGAGATCAAATTTAAAATGCTTTGCAATACTTTCCAAAGCTTGTTGGTAATAAGGAAGAGAGCTATTGCTCCACGGTAAAATAGCCCCTTTTTTAAGGGATAAAGAAGTGTTTGGAATAATAAGTTGAGGATCGAAGAAACTCTCTGTGCCAATGCCGTCACAAGCAGGGCATGCGCCTTGCGGTGCATTAAAAGAGAATAAACGAGGTTCGATTTCTTCAAGTGTAAAGCCACTTTCGGGACAAGAATAACGTGCAGAGAAACTTAATGTTAGGGGGTGTTTTTCTTCACCTTCGCGTAACACCTCTTCAACGCTGGCTAACCCATCTGACAAGGAAAGAGCAATTTCAAAACTATCCGCTAATCGTCCTTCGATATCGGTTTTAATGACGACACGATCAACGATCACTTCAATTGTATGTTTAATTTTGCGGTTTAAGTTTGGAACATCACCAATATCATACAACGTGCCATCTACTTTAACGCGAGTAAAGCCTTTGCGTTGTAATTCGGTGAGTTCCTTTTTATATTCTCCCTTACGAGCCCTTACAACAGGGGCTAGTAACATTAATCGTGTTTTTTCAGGAAGTTCCATAACACGATCAACCATTTGGCTGACGGTTTGTGCTTCAATAGGTAATCCTGTGGCAGGAGAATATGGTGTGCCTGCTCTTGCCCAAAGTAAGCGCATATAATCATGAATTTCGGTAATTGTTCCAACGGTTGATCTTGGATTTTTAGAAGTTGTTTTCTGCTCAATTGAAATTGCAGGAGATAGGCCTTCAATTGATTCAACGTCAGGTTTTCCCATGAGTTCTAAAAATTGACGTGCATAGGCGGATAGACTTTCAACGTAACGACGTTGTCCTTCGGCATAAATCGTATCAAATGCCAAAGAGGATTTTCCCGAACCTGATAGTCCTGTAATCACCGTTAATTGGTGTTTAGGGATGTTCACGTCAATATTTTTTAAATTATGAACTTTTGCACCTCTGACAATTAAGGTTGTAAGAGGTGAAGGAGAGGTTTTATTCATGATGACTTTATTTTAAGTTACAGATACAATGATCTTAATATAACTTAAAATAAAAATCATGTTTTGTTTTTAGATTAAAGTTAAGCTTTATTATTTTTAATTGCTACGATTTCCATACCCATACCATATCTTTCGCTGATACCATAACGAACAGGGGTAAAGCCACATTCATTTAATAAACTATATAATCTTGATCTAGAAAAATTATGGTAATGTTCCATTTCACTCCAATAATAATTAATATTTTGCGCATCACGGACTTTCCAAACAATTGTTTCTGAATTTGGTAAGGAAAGAAATAACACACCTTTATCTTTTAATAACTCATAACATTTTTGCAAGATTGCTTTTGGATAAGGGATATGCTCCAAGACATCAGCCATACTAATAACAGAAAGAGGATCATCACTATCTACATTAAGCAGATTTACTTTATACGCATCAATTCCATAAGATTGAAGTTGTTTAACATTATCTTCACGTAGATCGATACCAATAGGCTTGAAGCCGTATTCATAAGCCGTGAATAATAAAGAACCATTTCCAAAACCAACATCTAACCATGCACCATGGTTTTGAAAAGGAAGAACTTTATCTATCATTCTGGCAGATACAAGTCTTTGTTGTTCTATTTGATAGCCAACTTGTTGTTCTGGATTGGTACCTTTGAAGAGAATATCAAGGGCTTCATCCGTATAATACCCTTCTCTAAAAACATGTTTACAAGAGTTACAAGATAGCCAGATCATTTGTGTAGATAAGGGTGCAAGCCATCTTTTGTGGTGTTGACAATTTTCATTACGGATAGTGGTTAAATGAGTTTCGTTACAAAGGGGACAGCTGGTATATTTGATTAAATCTTGCATGTTTTTTATGATACTTAAATATGTTAATTTGCAATTCATAATAATTACAAAAAAAAATCAAAAATAAAAGTTTTTATTGAAATAACTATTGAACAAAAAATTAAAACTTTTGAAGTTGTATAAAAAAAAGTATAAAGAAAAGTATTAAGCAAATTGATTTGATTTTATAAAAATAAGGTAAAACGATGGCTGGCAGTGTGAATAAAGTAATTTTAGTGGGAAATTTGGGTAAAGATCCAGATGTACGTAATACTCAGATGGGGACTAAAGTTGTTAATTTGACATTAGCAACCAGTGATACGTGGAATGATCGTCAAACAGGGGAACGTAAAGAAAATACAGAATGGCATCGTGTGGTTATTTTTAATGAACGTTTGGCAGATGTTGCAGAAAAATATTTACGTAAGGGACGTAAAGTTTTTATAGAAGGGCAATTAAAAACGCGCAAATGGACAGATCAACAAGGAATGGAGCGTTATACCACTGAAGTTGTTGTGGATCGTTTTCGTGGCGAGTTGGTGCTATTAGATAGTGGGCGTAGTGGTGGTGATGATATGGGGTATGGGGATGATTATGGTGCTTCTGCACCGATGGCTCCAGCATCACGTCCTGCGATCTCTTCTCCTGCTTTACAAAACAAAAGTGGAGGAGGATGGGATTCCTCTATGCCAGGAAATAATGATTTGGATGATGAAATTCCGTTTTAAAGCATTATAAAAAATTGAAGATATTGGCCTTTATGAGTAAAGGCCTTTTTTATTTTAATAAGGTTCTTATATTTATTAGACTATCTATTGTGATGAATCAATTGTGATATAATTTTAGATTAGAGTATTAATAATATGTTCTTTGTGTGCCTTTTTCTTGCTTTTATTATTATTTTATCGTTAATTTTTAAGCATGGTAGAAGTAAACATAAAAATTTAATTACGATTACAATTTGTATGATAATGATTGGAATGATTTGTTGGGGATATCATGTCCTTATTTTTACAACAGGATACCCATCTGATTTAAATAATAATGTTTTTAATGCTTTAATTAACGAACCTTGGATTTTTACGGTTGGTATGGGGCTTCTCATTTTATCTGTTCCGTGTACTTTATTTTGTTTATTAAATAAACCTCAAAAGATTGATGAAATTGATAAATCTTTAGAAGATCAAGATGATTTAGATTAAGAGAATTGAAATGATTTTAGGGCATATAAATAGTCGATCCCCTTTTGCGTTACCAAAAGTTTTACAAAAGAGTCTTGATTTTTTACAAAAATTAGATTTGCAAAATTTAGCATCAGGTAAGCTGGAGATTGATGGGGATAAAATTTTTGCAGAGGTCGTTGATACAATAACTCATTTAAAAGAGGAATCTAAACCAGAAAGTCATCAGAAATATATTGATATTCATTATTTAATTTCAGGAATAGAATATATTGGAACGGTTATTGATACGAAAGATAACCCTATTTATAAAGCTTTTGCTCTAGGTAAAGATATTCAGTTTTATGAATCTGTACATCATGAAACTTTTGTTGAGTTATTTCCAGGTAGTTATGTTATTTTATTTCCACAAGATATTCATAGGCCATGTTGTTGTTTGACTGAACCGCGCTCTATTCGTAAAATTATTGTTAAAATCGCAGTGGGTGAGCTTTAGATTAACAGAAAGTGAATTGCACTTTTTGTTAACGACTTATTTATCATAACAATCTTTATGAGTGATGTTGTGGGTTGTTCGAATTTTTAGATAGGCAAAGGTCTATTCAATAGACGTATTATATAACTATTATAGTATAAGTGTTGCGTTGATTGATTTTATTTCTTTATTATGGAAGATGATAGATAATAAATTAGGATAGAAGTTTAAATGTTCTCTAAAGTATTAGGATGAGTTGTTTTAAAAGTAATTATTTAAACATTAATGAGTTGTTGATTTTAATTGTTGGGGTTGCTTCTATATAGGCTTCGTTTTATTATGAATATTTTTAAAATTGAAATAATGAATTTTATTTATTGTGAATGTTTTATTATTTTTTATAGTTATTAGATGTATTTAATTTGCAACTTATAAAATTAGCATGGTGAATATTTAAGATTACTTCTTATAATAAAGGACAATTGAAAATCATTATTTCAAAAAATGATAGTTTTTTTTATAAAAATGATGTTAGATTAATATGGTGTTTAACTTAAATTTAATAGATTAAGATATAAGATATTTTGATTACTCTCTATCCTTTATATCTATGAAGTCTTGCTTGTTTTTTTTTAATAAAAAAATTATAGTTAATAGCTGATGATAGTCATTTTATATAGGGTATTTATATTGTTTGATAGCCATTTGTTATGAAAGCAAATAGGTTTTTATCATTACATATAGAGAATATCTTATTATAGTTTTATGATTAAATTTATTTTTTAATTTGTAATTATTGCATTGAATACTGGACCTACCTTGACCGATTTGCCAGAAAATACTCTTCCTCCATTGACTGATATTGTTCCCGTAACTGTAGAAGAGGAAATGCAGACCTCTTATTTGGCTTATGCCATGTCTGTTATTGTCAGTCGTGCTTTGCCAGATGTGCGTGATGGGTTAAAACCTGTTCATCGGCGTATTTTATATTCTATGTTTGAAAGCGGTTTAACTGCTGATAAACCGTATCGTAAATCAGCCCGTGCGGTTGGGGATGTGATGAGTAAGTATCATCCGCATGGGGATTCATCGATTTATGATGCGATGGTTCGTATGGCACAACATTGGTCAATGCGAGTTTGTCTTGTTGATGGGCAGGGAAACTTTGGTTCCGTTGATGGGGATTCCCCCGCAGCAATGCGTTATACTGAAGCGCGTTTAGGGAAACCAGCAACTTTTTTATTAGAAGATATTAATCAAGATACGGTTGATTTTCAGGCAAACTATGATGAAAGTGAAGAAGAGCCTGTTATTCTGCCAGCAACCTATCCAAATTTATTGATTAATGGTGCTTCTGGAATTGCGGTTGGGATGGCTACGAATATTCCAACACATAATCCAACTGAAATTATTGATGCGACCTTGGCTTTGATTGAAAATCCAGAGATGGATTTGCCTGAGTTAATGCAAATTGTGACAGGACCTGATTTTCCTACGGGTGGAATTATTCTTGGACGATCAGGGATTCGTAGTGCTTATGCTACAGGCAGAGGTTCTGTATTAATTCGTGGGCGCGCGAATATCGAAGAAATTCGCAAAGACCGTCAAGCGATTATTATTACAGAGATTCCTTATCAGGTTAATAAAGCAACCTTGCAAGAAAAAATTGCAGAATTAGTGCGTGCTAAACAAATTGAAGGCATTTCTGATATTCGTGATGAAAGTGATCGCTCAGGAATGCGAATTGTAGTCGAGATTAAACGCGATGCAACGCCTGATGTTGTTTTAAATCAACTTTATCGTTTTACGCAGCTTCAAACGTCATTTGGTGTCAATATGCTGGCACTGAATAACGGTAAGCCTCAGCTTTTAGGGCTTAAAGATGCCTTGACGGCGTTTATTACTTTCCGTGAAGAAGTGATTTTGCGCCGTGCAAGATATGAGCTGAATAAAGCCAGAGATCGTGCTCATTTATTGCTTGGCTTAATGTTGGCAGTTGCAAATATTGACGAAGTGATTGCGCTCATTCGTTCAGCCCCAGATTCAGCAACAGCACGTGAACAGTTGATGCAACGTTCTTGGCCTGCTGCTGATATTCAGTCTTATTTAGATTTAATCCAAGATGATGGCAATATCTTAGAAGACGGACGTGTTTATCTTAGTGAAACGCAGGTTCGTGGTATTTTAGAACTTCGTTTACAACGCTTAACAGGCTTGGAACGTGAAAAAATTCAAAGCGAATTGATTGAAGTTTCTAAACGTATCGAAGAATTATTAGAAATTATTGCTAGCCATATTCGTCGTATGGAAATTATGCGTGATGAGTTGTTGCGTGTTCGTGGTGAAATTGGATGTCCACGTGCGACTGAGATTGTGGATTATGAAGGCGACCAAACGGACGAAAGCTTGATTGAACCAGGTCAAATGGTGGTGACGATTACCAGAGACGGTTTTATTAAACGCACACCTCTGGAAACTTTTAGGTCTCAAAATAGAGGTGGTCGTGGCCGCAAAGGTGCAGGCAGAAGAGGGGATGATATTATTACGCGTTCCTTTAATGCACATACACATCAATGGGTAATTTTCTTCTCTTCTGGAGGGAAAGCATATCGAGCAAAGGTTTGGCATTTGCCAGAGGCAAGTGCAACGTCTAAAGGACGGGCATTGGTTAATTTATTGCCTGATTTAGGTGGGGATGAAATTACAGCTGTATTACCATTGCCTCAAGATGAAGAAATGTGGGCTAATCTACACCTTGTTTTTGCGACTTCTAAAGGTGGGGTTAGACGTAATCGTCTAAGTGACTTTGGTAATATTCGTTCATCAGGGCTTATTGCAATGAAGCTTGATGAAGATGAACGTTTAATTGGGGTTGCAACATGCCATGAAGGGCAAGATATCTTCCTTGCTTCTAAAAAAGGGCGTGCAGTCCGTTTTCAAATTACGGATGATACGGTTCGGGTTTTTGCAGGTCGTGCAAGTACTGGGGTTAGAGGTATTCGTCTGTCCGATGGCGATGAAGTGATGTCCCTTTGTGTTTTAAACCATGTTGAGGCGTCTGTTGCAGAAAGATCTTCTTATATTCGTTACAGCAATGCAAGGCGTCGTGCAGATAATGCAGAGAGTGAAAATGTTACTGATGATGTTGAAGAGTCTTTTGAAATTGAAGAGGATGATGGCAGTGCAGACACTGAGCTAACAACTGAACGTTTAAATGAATTACAACAAGCTGAAGAAATTTTATTAACCGTGACGAATGCTGGGTTTGGAAAACGCTCTTCAGCTTATGAATATCGTGTTAGCGGCCGTGGAGGTTTGGGATTGTCCAATATGAATTTGGCAGGAAGAAATGGAACAGAAATTGTTGCGACTTTTGCCGTGATGGATAATACCGATGTTATGTTGGTCACAGATAAAGGACGTCTTATTCGTGTTCCTGTTAATCAAGTGCGCATAACGTCTCGTACAAGCATGGGTGTGACCTTATTCCGTATTGATGAAGGAGAAACCGTAAGTAGTGTTTTTCCTGTTATCGATGATTCTGACGGTGAAGAAGATATTGATGCTCAGGATGAGGATGGGGCAGAAGTTTTAGAATGATTCATAAAAAAAAAGTAAAGCGTATAGGTTTTTATCCTGGGACGTTTGACCCAATTACCAATGGCCATTTGGATATTATCAAAAGGGCCGTTGGTTTGGTTGATGAGCTTATAATTGGGGTTGCGCTTAATGAAAATAAACGTCCTTTATGGTCATTGGAAGAAAGAGTTGAATGTATTCATGAAGCATTAATTGAGGAATTTGGAGAAGCCTGTTGTATTTTAGGACATGATGAATGTGCAATTAAAGTGATTGGTTTTGATAATTTATTGGTCGATTGTGTAAAAGAGCATCGCGCCAGTGTTATTATTAGAGGGTTACGTCAAGCAACAGATTTTGATATGGAATTTCAAATGTGTTTGATGAATCAACGTTTGGCCCCTGATATTGAAACTATTTTTTTAGTGGCAACAGAGCAAAATCGTAGTATTGCGTCCAGTGTTGTCAAAGAGGTTGCTCGATTAGGGGGGGATATTTCATCTTTTGTACCTTTAGCAACTTTAAGTAGGGTTCGTAGGTCAGTTTAACTATTTATTAAAAGAGTAAAAAATGAGTGAAGAAAGTAAAAATAATTTAATTCAAATGGAATTAAAAAATGGGACAGTAAAAATTAAGTTGCGTCCAGATTTGGCACCATTGGCAACAGAACGTCTTTTAACGCTGGCAGAACAAGGTTTTTATGATAATACGCCATTTCATCGTGTGATTGAAGGGTTTATGGCCCAGGGTGGGGATCCTAGTGGAACAGGAACACAAGGAAGCCACTTGCCAGATTTAAAAGCAGAATTTACCCGTGAAGAATCATTCAATAGAGGGATGATTGGTATGGCACGGACAATGGATCCGAATAGTGCAAATAGTCAATTCTTTATCATGTTTGATGATGCCCCACATTTGAATGGACAATATACAATTGTTGGCCAAGTTGTTGAAGGTATGGAATTTGTTGACCAGATTAAACGTGGTTCTGGTGCGAATGGCATTGTTAAGGAACCAGACCAAATTATTAAGATGTTCGTCATAAAAGAATAATTTTTAAAAAAATTGAAAATAGTGGTTGACTTCCTTTGAAATAACCACTATTTCAATGTTCATCGCTTGATACAAGCGAGCGAATAAAAAGAGAGCCGGTAGCTCAGTTGGTAGAGCATTCGACTTTTAATCGAATGGTCGAGGGTTCGAATCCCTCCCGGCTCACCAAGACAACTTTTTGTCTTGTAACAGCTTTGATATTTAGTAGATATATACTACTCTTAATATCTAGTAAAGATTTATTAAAATATATTAATCAAATATCGCAATTATTTACAACCTAAAATATAAATTTTTATTTTCTTTTTTAAATACGATTCTTATTTTAATTATTAATTTATTAAATTTTTTATATTTTAATATGGCTTAAACTTGCATAAAAAATAAATATTTTATTCGAATTTGTTGATAATATAATTACTAAAAATCATTCGATTGAATATTTTTTATTCATGTTTATCCCTAATTCAATGCAGGTTGTTTTATTCCTCTTCATTTTATTGCATTTAAGCTATTTTATTTTACCTTTCCTCTTTCGATCACAATGTTGCGATATAAAAAGTGCTATGTTAGATTAACTGAAGTTATTTACGCCGTTTTTCATTAATGTTTTTTATTATGCGTTTATATAATAACTACTTTTATTTTGATTAAATGAACACCATCTTAAAACATTAGTATTTAAAAGAAAATTAGAGTGTGAACATATACTCATAGGAGATTTTTCGTGGAATATACAGTAGGTCAATATCTTGCTACTCGTTTGGCACAATTGGGGTTAAACCATGTTTTTGCTGTTGCGGGTGATTATAATTTAACATTGCTTGATGAAATGGCAAAAGTTGAAGATTTAGAGCAAGTTTATTGTTGTAATGAATTAAATTGTGGTTTTGCTGGTGAAGGCTATGCACGCTCTCGTGTTATGGGTGCCTCAGTGGTAACATTCAGTGTGGGTGCGTTCAGTGCTTTTAATGCTGTTGGTGGTGCGTTTGCTGAAAATTTACCTTTATTGTTAATTTCAGGTGCCCCTAATAATAATGACTATGGTAGTGGTCATATTTTGCATCATACAATGGGTTATTCTGATTATCGATATCAATTGGAAATGGCAAAACAAATTACTTGTGCAGCGGTTTCTATCGCACATGCAAATGAGGCACCATGTTTAATTGATCATGCCATTCGTTCTGCGATACGTAATCGTAAACCAGCTTACATTGAAATTTCTTGTAATATTGCGAACCAACCTTGTACAGAACCTGGTCCAATTAGTTCTATTACTAACAGTTTAATCAGCGATGATGAAAGTCTTAAGGCTGCGGCTAAGGCTTGTTTAGAAGCCCTGGATAAAGCAAAAAAACCAGTTATGATTATTGGTGGCAAAGTCCGTTCTGCTGGTTGTGTTGTTTCAAAAATGATTACGCAACTTGGTAAAAAATTGGGGTGTCCTGTTGCGACGATGGCTCAAGCAAAAGGTTTATTTCCAGAAGATGAAGTTGAATATGTAGGAACTTATTGGGGAGAAATTAGTTCCCCTGGTGTAGAAGAGCTTGTTAAAAATTCGGATTGTCGTATTTATATTGGCGCTGTATTTAACGATTATTCAACCGTTGGATGGGAATGCCAATTGCTTGATGATCATGATATTTGGATTTCTGCACATCATACACGTATTGGTAAAAAAGAGTTTAGTGGCGTTTATTTAAAAGATTTTATTCCAGTATTAACCCCAATAGTGAAGAAAAATTCTTCTTATTTGGAACAATTTAAAGCAAAAAATCATGGCACTAAAACTGTTCCTGTTGCTGAGGGGAAAGCTCCATTAACAACCGTTGAACTATGTCGTCAGATTCAAGGCTTGATTACCAGTGATACAACATTATACCTAGAAACTGGGGATTCATGGTTCCATGGAATGCATTTCAAACTTCCAGCTGGGGCTCGTGTAGAATCAGAGATGCAGTGGGGGCATATTGGTTGGTCTGTGCCTTCTATGTTTGGTTATGCGGTTTCTGAACCAACACGTCGTAATATCATTATGGTTGGTGATGGTTCTTTCCAATTGACGGCGCAAGAAGTATGCCAAATGATTCGTCGCAATCTTCCTGTTATTATTATTTTAATTAATAATGCTGGATATACAATTGAAGTTAAGATTCATGATGGTCCATATAATCGTATTAAAAATTGGGATTATGCTGGTTTGATTGATGTATTTAATGCTGAAGATGGT
Source organism: Heliconius numata (assembly GCA_016802625.1). Taxonomy (NCBI): domain Eukaryota; kingdom Metazoa; phylum Arthropoda; class Insecta; order Lepidoptera; family Nymphalidae; genus Heliconius; species Heliconius numata. Next base: position 1,585,267 of record JAEBDU010013017.1, read on the forward strand.
AAAGGTCTTGGATTAAAAGCAAAAAATGGTGCAGAGCTTGAAAAAGCAATGCAAACAGCATTAACTCATAAAGATGGGCCAACATTGATTGAAGTTGAAATCGATGCTCAAGACTGTTCTCCTGATCTTGTTGTTTGGGGAAAAAAGGTTGCGAAAGCAAATGGTAGAGCCGCACGTAAAGCATAAAAAATATAGTTTTTATCATTAGAATATAAAAAAGCCTCCTTTTATTATTTTTGAATAAAAGGAGGCTTTTTATTGGGATAGAATAAGATTAATTTTTTCCTATAATTTCTTCATAAGACTTGTTTAAATAAATTGGTAGAACCTCTTCTGGTGTACCATCCATTTTTAAATAACCTTGATCCAACCACAAAACTCGATTGCACCATTTAGCGATGATTTCCGCTGAGTGTGTAGAAATAACTAATATTTGAGAGTTTTGGGCGATATGTTCAATACGTTTGGTTGCTTTTAAAATAAAACCAGCATCCCCAGTGAGGAACCATTCATCCATCATTAAAATTTGAGGAGCAATAGCAGTTGTTAAACCAAATCCCAGGCGTAATTGCATCCCAGAGCTATAAGTTCGAACAGGAAGATCAAGATAAGAGCCTAGCTCTGAAAATTCTTCGACATTTTTTTCTATTTCTTTGGTTTGTTTTTTTGAGTAGCCATTAATAGAACATTTTAAATGAATATTTTCTCTACCTGTTAGGCCGAAATTCATTCCTACAGTAGGATCAAGCAAGGTGCTAATATTTCCTTCAATACGAATATGCCCAACAACAGGTTCATAAATACCCGCCATTGTACGAAGCAATGTCGTTTTTCCTGCACCATTTTGTCCAACTAAGCCAACTCTATCCCCTTCATGGAGCGTAAAGTTAATATCACGTAAGCTTTGGACAAGAATTTTTTTGTGTTGATCCTGTTTCAAACGACCAGACACGAATAAATGGGTCATCTTACGCAAACTGCGTGTGTTTTCATGATATAAGGGAAAAGAAATAGAAAGGTTTTTTACAAGAATACTGGGCATGGTTATTACATCCAGTAGGAAATACGAAAACGCGTTTTGCTAAAGATAAATAAAGCCATTATCCAAAAAATAAGACTATATCCAATGGCAGCTATCCATATATAGGGTGAAAGTGTTTCTCCTAAAATGGGTGCTCTGACGATTTCAAATAATGGATAAAGTGGATCAAGTAAGATGTAATTTTTGTTAAATTGAATAAGATCAGCCTTCCAAATAATAGGTGTAATAAAGAAAAGAGCTTGCGTCAGACTTGCTACAATAGGTGGGATATCTTTGAAGCGAGTTCCTAAAATACCAAGAAAAAGTCCAATAGCTAAACTGTCAGTAATCCATAAAAACGCTGCAGGTAGAAGAAAGTATAAAGTATATGGGACAATATGAAAAATAGAAAAAACAACAACGATTACTAATAGATTATGTAAAAGAATTAGGATATTACAAAAAATAGTACGCCAAACATAAATACTATAAGGAATACGTTGGGATAAAATGAGTGGGCTGGCATTTGTAAAGATAGAACAACTATCATTAATCATGCCTGTGACATATGTCCAAAGAACAACAGATATTGCTACATAGGTAAAATAATGTTGTAAGTCTAAATGTAATAAAAAAGCGTATAAAATTCCAATTGTAGTAATTTTTGCGCCCATAATAATTGTGATCCATAAAGGACCTAATATTGACCCACGGTAGCGCAATTTGATATCAAGCCACCCTAGTTTCCAACCAAGACGCCACTGTATAACTCCTTGAAGTAAGTCTATTAAAGCAAGTTTTATATTTTGGGCGGTGCTTACAGAACGTAAGTCAATAACGGGTTCTTTAGATATCGTTGGATCATGATCCGACATTATAATGTCCTTGGAAGAATTTTAGAGTAAAGAACAGTATCAATAATAATGTTAGTTTTACTGTATATTTTTTAAATGAGAAAGAGGGAAAAGTTTTTTATTTACTTATTAATAAATAAGCATTTATTTTTTAAATAATAAAAAAACATTATTAATAATAATTTGAAATTAATTAAAAAAATAATTTAGTTCAATATTTTTTTATTTTTAATATAAATATTATTTAATACGTATATTATTTAATATTAAATTTTATATTTTTTAAATTTATATCTATACTGTTCTCGAAAATATTATCAGACTTTATATAGGTCATTTTTTAATTGTAGAGTATATTAGCCAGATAATTAGAGATTCTGCTTAGCAATGTAAACGTGCGGTAAAATGAAAAATATATCTACAAATGAAGTTAAAGATGCTGTCTTGATTGGTGCTGGTATTGTCAGCGCAACTTTGGGTGCATTATTGAAAGAATTTAATCCTGACATTAAAATGACCATTTTAGAGGTGCGTAGTACAGGGGCAGAGGAAAGCTCCAGTGCGTGGAATAATGCGGGAACAGGTCACGCAGGGTTATGTGAGTTAAATTATACTCCATTTATTCCTGGACAGGAAATTAATTTAAAAAAAGCTATTTTTACGAATGCTCAATTTGAAGTTTCCCGGTCTTTTTGGAGCCATCTTGTAGCAAGTGGTGCTTTTAAAACACCTAAAGATTTTATTAATCCCGTTCCTCATTCTAGTTTTGTGCAAGGTCAGGCAAATGTCGCTTTCTTAAAAGATCGTTATGAAAAACTTAAACAATACCCAGGTTTTTCTAAAATGGTCTTTTCTGATGATCATCAACAAATTAAAGAATGGACTCCGCTCGTTGCAAATGGTCGACCAGCAGGGGAAAAAATGGCTTTAACACGTGTTGAAGGCGGAACAGACGTTAGTTTTGGAGCATTAACACGTAAATTACTCTCCCATCTTGATGAACAACAAAATATTGATGTTGGATATTGTGAAAGAGTGGAAGATATCAAACGGGTTAATGATGTTTGGGAAGTAAAAAGTAAAAATATTATTACAGGAGAGGAAACTTTAATTCGCTCTCGCTTTGTTTTTATTGGGGCAGGGGGGGCTGCTTTATTATTACTACAGAAATCAGGTATTCCTGAAGGTCGTGGTATCGGGGGCTTTCCTGTTAGTGGGCAATGGTTACGTTGCGATAACCCTACGATTGTTGAGCAGCATCATGCAAAAGTGTATGGTTTATCAACCGAAGGGTTACCTACCGTTGTTGCTCCGCATTTAGATACCAGAATTATTGATGGTAAAAAATCAATTTTATTTGGACCATATGCTGGATTTACAACAAAGTTTTTAAAGAAAGGATCTTATTTTGATCTGCTTTCTTCAGTACGTTTAGATAACATAGAATCATTAGTTTCTGTGGGTGTTCATAACCTTGACTTTATTCGATATTTGGTAGAACAAAGTACGCAAACAATGGAAAAACGTATGGCAGCACTACATCGTTTTTATCCATTGGCAAAAGAAGCGGATTGGACAAGACAAATTGCTGGACAACGCGTACAAATTATTAAAAGAGATCAATATGGAAGATCTATTTTACAAATGGGTACAGAGGTGATTACGTCTAGTGATAAATCATTAGCTGCATTATTAGGAGCATCTCCTGGGGCTTCTGTTTCGGTTTCTGTAATGTTAAATTTAATTGAAAAATGTTTCCCTGAACAAGTGAAAGGGGCATGGGCAGATAAAATTAAGAAAATTTTCCCAGCACGTGAATCAGAATTACAAACAGATGCTGCGCTTTATAATAAAGTTCATGATTTTGCAAATAATGCTTTGCAGTTATCTTAATTTTTTAGAATAATATCATTTTAAAAGCCCACCATTTAGGTGGGTTTTTTTATTAGGGCACTTAATCTAAATCTTTTAAGAAGTGGTAATAATTATGCTGCCCTTGCTGAATGCCACTTTTCATTTTTTTAATAATAGTACGTGTTGTATTTTTACGCCAAAGGTTGAAAGAAAATATACCCAATACACCAACAAATACACCAATTGCCACTGGCAGCATACTTGTTAAAACCATTTGTCCCATCATCCAGCTACTAATAGCACCAAGAATAAATTGGATTGTTCCAAGTAAAGCTGAAGCACTGCCGATACGCCGACCATGAAGAATAAAAGCAAAAATTGTACAATTAGGAAAAACAAATCCTAAGCATCCCATTATAATGACAATAGGTGCGCAGTGAAGAATAATACCAGTAGTATTTATTGGAATGGGTAAGAAACATATAATGACAAAAATAATACTTGTTACAAAAGCAACATTTGTTGCGATATTTAACATAGTGTAAGGTTTGACTTTGTTGATTAATAAGCCATTAATTTGGTTACATGCAGCAATAACAAAAGAGTTAATACCAAACCATATTGCAAGTTGAATTTTTGAAAATCCCATTGCTTTACTTAGTACATCAGGTGTTCCACTAAGATAAGCAAAAATCATAAATAATGCACAACCTGTAATCATTGTATTTGATAAAAATATCGGTTCACGAATGATACGTACATAACGCCATAAAATGGATCTGATTGAGGAATAGATACGATATCTTGGAAGTAATGTATCAGGTAAAGCAAAGAAAATCACAAAACTGCCAATAACACCGTAAACGCCCATAATCCAAAATAAGATACGCCAAGGAAATTGTGCGACAATAAGTCCGCCAAGGGTTGGGGCAACGATTGGGACAATACAGCTTACTAATGCCAATTGTGCCATGATTTTAATGCCAATAGAACCAGAGGATATATCTCTGACCATCGCGCGCGGAATAACCATTCCAGCGGATCCACCTAGCGAAGAAATAAAGCGGAAAAAACAAAAAAGATAAAAGTCAGAGGAAATCGCACATCCAATGGAACCAATAGTAAAGGTAATAATTCCGATCAATAGAGGGGCTCTTCTTCCAAAACGATCAGAAATAGGTCCGATGGAAAATTGTCCAAGAGCCAGACCGATAAACCAAACGGTTAAGGTCATTTGTGCGGCACCATTACCATAACCTGCTAAATCTTGATTGATTTGTGGGAAGGCAGGTAAATACATATCGGTTGCTAAGGGTCCAATAGCGGTTAGCAAACCTAATATAATAATAACCCACATGGATAATTTTTGATGAAAGTTACTGTTTGTTGAAGTAGGAACTGTAGAAATATCGTTCAAGATTTAGTTTCCGCAAAATAATAAAAATTTTACAATAATTTGAGTGTTTTCATATTACATATAGACTTAGAGTTAGCCTAATTAATGGTAATTAGTCATAAATAACTTGTAAATTTACGTTGATGAGTTGATTGTCAGTCAGTCACGAAATTTTTACTGTTTTATCTTAAAATTTCAAATAATGCAAAATGTTATTCGAATAAAGAAATAAAAATTATTTTTATTGTGATGCGTTTTTTCTTTGCTCTCTATTAAAATGAATTAGAATAATCTTAGTACAAATCAATAATACCTATTGGATATAAAAAGGCATTAGAATGAAAATTGAAAAAATTCAATGTGGTCCTTACGAAGCTTTACGGATTTATGTTTTAGATAAATATTTGGATTATATTCCTAAAAGAGCACAAATTATTCGTTATGGATCGGTGGGGAAACCTGATATTTTGTGGGGAAATCCAGAGGCTTCTTTTCAACCTGAACAAGCGATCAGAAGTGGAATTCCACTTTGCTGGCCTTGGTTTAATCATTTAGAAGCAAACCCTATTGCTGTTCAAAATATGCATAATCAAGCTTATCCAGCTTTGTCTCATGGTTTTGCACGTTGTGTTGAATGGAATAATCATACACTTGAAACATCTGAACAAGGTGTTCTTATAATCAATAGTTTACAGACATCTCCAACATTGACTCCTGAATGGCCACATGAGGCAGAGCTGAAAATAATCATTCAATTTGATAAAGATTTGCATATACAATTGCAAATGACTAATCGTGGAGATCAAGACTTGGCGATTACACAAGCATTGCATAATTATTTTTTTGTTAGTGATATTCGTCATATTCAGATTGATGGCTTAAAAGGTTTGTCTTATTTTGAGCATGATCAAAGAAAAATACAGGAAGATTTCCCGCTTTTGGTAGGACCTACGGATCGAATTTACTGTAATACCCCTGCAGAGTTTAGTATTAGTGACCCCACATGGCATAGAAAGATTATTCTTCGTGCTCCTTTATCTCATTCTGCTGTATTATGGACACCTTGGCAACAGCAAGCACAAACGACAAGTCAATTCCCAGCGAAATTATGGAATCAAGTCGTATGCTTAGAGGTCGGTTGTTTATTAGATCAAATGCAGTGTGTTAAAGCTAAAACAACAGAACGTATAGAAATGTTGTTACAGGTTGTAGACAATATATAATAGATTAAAATAGGAAAATAATAGAATTCATTTTTTATAAAGGTGATTTTACTTTTAATCATCATAGTAAAGCGAACTAACTCTTGTTTGTTTTTTTTGTTCTGTTATCCTATTTATTATTCATATAAAGAGGATATAAATTATGCGGTTAAAATTATTAAGTAAAAGTAAAGTAGCATTGGCAATGAGTGTTGCTGGAGCTGTATTGTTTTTATCAACATCTAATGTTATGGCCAAAGGCCTAATTTATAATAATGTTGGTAAAGAAGTCGGTCATATTGATGATCGTGGAAATATCTATGATAATGTGAATGGTTTTAAAGGCCGTTTAGAAAAAGATGGTTCTGTTTTTGGTGAAGATAATAAGCTAGTTGGCCGTGTTGACGGGCGTGGTACTATTTTTGATAAAACCAATGTTCAGGTTGGTCAATATGATGCTACTAATGGCAATATTTATAATGCACGCCGTGAAATTATTGGGCATTTACAAAAAGATGGTAATGTTTACGGACCTGATGCAACTTTGATTGGTAAAGTTGATCCAGGGAATATTATTGGTGCGATTATGTTGTTAAAACACTAATTTTTGGCTCGGCTTTGGTTTACTTGTTCAATATAAATGTTGCTGTAGGTAAGCTAAAGCTATAGTCAGCTTGTAGTTGTAAATTCGTTTTAATATGGTCTGGGGCAGTTTGTTGTAAGTCGATAATTGCTTGAATGCAACTGTCTGATGGTTTTGTTCTGTTAATCCAGCTTGTAAATTCTAGTGCTAAATCGCGTTGGGTAATCGACGTTAATTTTAATCCATAAATTGAAAAAAGATTAGTATATTCTGCTAGGTTGTAATTCCTAACATGGGAATGATCTCTTAATAATTCTATGGTTTGTAAAAAGCTATCGGTAGCTTTGTCTAAAGGTGCAATTGTATCAATAATGATGGCTGTACCAGTGGGTTTTAATACCCGTTCGATTTCCTTGATCCCTTGTGCCAAGTTATGCCAATGGTGGCTGCTAAAGCGACTAATAATCCAATCAAATTGATGATCTGTAAAAGGTAAAGATTCTGCAGGGGCATTTTGAGTGGTGATATTATATAAAGATTTTTCTTGGGCTGTTTGTTTGACAGCATCTAACATTGTATGACTAATATCGCAGGCGATTACATCTTTTACAAAAGATGCAGCAAGATAGCTGACATGCCCACCACCGCATCCTAAATCCAGTAAAGTAGCAGAATGTTGATTCTGTAATAAATGCTTGATTTGTTCTAAATCTGGACCAGATGCATGGACTTGGCTGCTTACATATTTTTGGGCGCGAGGATTATAAGCTTTAGCAACATATTGCTGAGGGGTATCAGACATCATAATACAACTTTTATTTTTATAATTTATATTTTCAAACGATTTAATAAGGTTTGGATCATATTAAGATAATAATTACCAAATAATATGTAATGTACTAATGCTGGAAAGAGTTGATATACTGGAGATCGCTCTTGCCACCCTGATTCAAGTAGGGAGTAGTGATTATAAAAAGAATTTGGAGGGCTTCCAAAAATATTTAGCATGGCAATATCAACTTCATTATGTCCAAAGTAACAGGCAGGGTCAATTAAATAAGGACGATTAATAGAGGTAATGATATTTCCAGACCACAAATCTCCATGTAATAAAGAAATCGTAGGTTTTCTGGGGATATAATGGTCTAAACGGGTAATTAATTTTTCAATTTGTGTGGCAATATTGATGGGGAGTTGATTTAAATAGTATGCTAAACGATTATTTCCCCAAAAATCTACCCAGTCTTCACAAAAATGATTGATAATTTTAAGATTTCCAAAGGCGTAATTCTCTTTCCATCCATAGGAATGGTGTTGTATTTTGTGTAGTTTATTAAGGGTATGCGCAAGGTTTTGCCAAGCTTCTTTTGAAAGACAGTTTGTTTCTTGGATTGCTTCCATAATTAAAATATCAGCATTGGCAAAAATGACTTTTGGTACATCAATATTATGTTGTGCTAAGAATTGTAGCATATCCCCCTCGATAACTGGAGAAAAGCCATTCTTAATGACATAATTTTCAGCATCATTTGTGGTAATTAAGAATGCTTCAGAAAGGCTACCTTGTGTTAAAGGTTGAATTTTTTGTATGGTTTTTTTAAGTTTTTCTTCAGCAATCTGAATTAATAAAGATGTAGTCATAATTTTTTCTCAAAATAATTTGCGAGATGAAAAGCACCTAAAGAAACTTGATCCCAAGTTGTTTCAAAAGCAGATTGTTTATCATAATAGGGGTCAGCAACAATTTGTCCCTTATATTTTGGAGTATAATCCATAAATAGGGAAATTTTGTTTTGATTTTCAAGTGGGGCTAATTTTTTTAATTGAAGGATATTTTGATGGTCCATACCAATTAAGTGAGTAAAGTTTAGGAAATCAACGGATTGAATTTGTCGTCCTTTATAATGAGAAATATCAATGCCATGTCGTGCCACTTCTTTGATCGCGCGTGGGTCAGGGGGGGAATTGATATGCCATGATCCTAAACCTGCTGAATCAATATAAATATTTAATTTTCTTTTGTTTACTTCGTTTTTAAAAGCAGCTTCAGCCATAGGGGATCGGCAAATATTTCCAAGACAAATAAATAAAACAGAAAAAGAAGGAAGCATTTTTTTATCCCAAAGGTTATCTAAACTCTTCTTAAAAATGTATGCATTATTATTGGATAAGTAAATTAAAATGATGTATTCTGTAATTTTATAAATGAAAATTTAAGATGTGTCCTTAAAATTACAAGGTATTTTATTTGTTTTATTTGGTACGATTAGTTATGGTTTGCCAGCATCTTTAATTAAGTTATCTACCAATAAAGGAATAACTGAAGCAAATATTTTAGTTTTTCAATTTTTTTTTGGATGTGTTGTATTAGGTATTCTTTATTGTTTTAATAATAAAAATCAATCCTTTGAAACTGTTTTGAATTTTTCTACTAAAAAAAGTTTAATTTTTTCTGGAACAGCATTGGCATTAACCAATTCATTTTACTTTACTTCTTTATCGTATGTACCCGTGGCAGTTGCTGCGGTTATGTTGATGCAATCTGTGTGGATTACTTCAGTTTTAGATTTTTTATTTAAGAAAATAACACCAAGTTTTACTCAAATTATTTGTATTATTATTGTATTATGTGGAACTATTTTGACAACAAATCTATTTAATACAAATTTTAAACTTTCACTGTTTGGATTATTTTTAAGTTTTATGTCAGGTATCTGCTATGCTGTTACGATTATGGTTACAAATAGTTTGGTACCAAAAGCATCGATATTTGGACGGGCTTTTTATCTTTCCCTAGGGGCTTTTATAGTTATAGCTGTTCTTTGGGGATGGTTGGTTGATTGGTCGTCTATATTGCTTTCATTAAAATGGGGGATAATGGTTGCTTTGTTTTCTATCATTCTTCCTCTCTTATTTTTTGCCAAAGGGATGCCTAAAATAACGGCGGGTATCGGTGGCATTTTATCTACATTAGAATTGCCCGCTTCGATTATTTTTGCTTATTTATTATTGGATGAACGTATTAATATTTTACAGTTTGTTGGTGTTATACTTATTTTAATTGCGATAAGTGTAACGAATTTGATTAAAACGAAGCCTTTAGAAAATTAACTTTTTAAAAAGGATTGGTAAAAGTGTTTTTACAGCTTAAGAAAAAATATTATGGCTTTATTTGAATTTGCCTAAGGATTATCGTGACAACACTATTTTGTTAACTAATAAATTTTATGTTTAAAAGGTCGATATTACACTTGGTAATATTGTGTTGTTAAACTGTTAGTACATTAAAAATTTATTGGAATAATAGATATAGATTGAATATCTTGTGATATGTGTATTATAAATTTATTAATTGTTATGGCTCTTTAATAATTAGCTTTGGGGGATTTTAAGTGCCTATTGGTGAAATTGTTGATCCGACTAAGGATTCAGTTAATCGTTTCTGGCGTTTGTTTCTGCGGATTGGTATCCCTATTTTAGGCGTGATTTTAGTTGTTATTGTGGTGGTGGGTGTAACTTTACACTCTTATCGCAATACGAAGTCAGGAATTTTAAAGTTAACCCATGTTGTATTAAAAACTGAGCAATCGCGTGTTTCTCAAGAGGTTTTGTCTTACTTAAGTCCCGCAACAATTAGTAGCGGTTTAGTTGTTGATATGCTGAATCATATTCCACCTGAATATGAAACAGGGATGTTCTATACTTATGTGATGAGCAGTTTACGACAAACAAAACAATTACAATCATTTTATTTGGCAGATGAAAATGGCAATTTTATGATGATTGAACGCGTAGTAGGGAAACCGAATGAAGTTCGAGTGATAACGTTAAAGCCAGATAAGCAAGGGGGACAGTTTTTAGAGGAATTTAATTCATTTGATGGCAAAAAAATTAGTAAAAGCCTGCATCCTGCTAATGCGTATGATCCTCGGTTACGACCTTGGTATAAACAAGCTATTGAAAGCGGAAAATTAACTTGGTCCCCTCCAACGTTGATGCCTTCTAAAAAAGGATTGGTTATTACAGCGTCTATCCCTTACAAAGATCGTGATGGGAAAAGAGGTGTTTTTGCTGTTAGTATCTCATTAAGGCAATTAACAACATTTTTAAGCTCTTTGAATATTAGTCAACATGCACAGGCTATTATTGTTGATCGTCAACAAAATATCATTGCCGCACCAAGCTTGATATTGCAGTTTGGTGATAATGAGTGGAGCCCAGATAAAAATAAAATTAATGCAGATTTCAACCCTATTATTGCACGGGCTTATGATCAATTTTTGGTTAATGGTGTTGGTATTCGTTCTTTTAATATGGAAAAAGATACAGCAGTAACAAAGAAGGCAAAATCAACAGCAGCAACGCTTCCCCCTGATGCTATTGGAGGAACCTATATTAGTATTACATCACAACTTCCTGAATCTGTTCAGAAGTGGGTTGTATTAATCGTTATTCCAGAAAGTGATTTTTCACATTTTGCCGTTACAGGTGGAAAGCAAAATCTATTATTTTCATTATTAGTGGTGGCTTTGGCAGCAGCAATGGCTGGTGTATTGATTTATCAAGGCCATAGAATGGATAGGCTAGGGCAACGGTTTAAATATATTAAAAATATTGCAGAAAGAGAAAATAATGCAATTGAAATGATCGCTTCAACACCAGAGGTTTTTGATCCAAATAATGAAGCGTTAACCTTAACAGAACGAGTTTGTAGTCTTGTTTCAGCAAGAAGGGTAAGTATTTGGCATATTTCTGAAGATCAAAAAACTTTAATTTGTAATGATCTTTATAATAGCGAAGATGGAAACCATGCTGAAGGGGTTCAATATTCAATCCAAGAAATACCAGACTTTTTTAAAGCGATTACTGAATCTGAAATTATAGAAATTGATGATGCAGCTAATGATACTCGGATTGTTCAATTTTATAGATTATTTATGCGTTCTGCTGAAACAAAATCGGCATTGATTACGCCTATTCTTGGTAAAGATGGCACGATTGGTGCGGTTATTATTGAAGATACGCCGTATTTGCATAATATTCGTCACATTACCAAGATTTTTGCAGGTTTGGTGGCTATGCGCTTTGTGGCAGCAGGAGTTCAACTGAACAAAGAAAATAACTCAGATATTAAAAAAGAAAAACATGTAGCGACCTCTGTTGCTAAGTTAACAGAAAATATCCAAGATAATTTATCAACATTACCAGCAGATGCAAAAACAGAATTCTTGGTTAAACCAGGTGTTACCCGATATAATAATATACAGTTCGACGTATTAGATCAAAATGATCAACAAGGGGTTTATCCTGCGATTGCTGTATTAAATATTGTCTTTAGTGGGTATCTTACCTCTGATATCGAAGCTTCAGCAAAACTCATTACACCAATCAAAGAGTTAATTATTGTTTTACAAGATATAGCTAAAAAATATGGACTTTTTTATGTAAAGATAATGGGGGGTCATTTAGTTGCCGTTGCGGGATGTGCAAAAGAGCCTGATGTTACCGCACCTATTCGTCTTGCACATGCTGCTTTAGATATGCGGGCGGCCTGTTTGGAAATGATTCCTGGTATGGGATTAGAATCTAGCTTTGGAATTGGGATAGATGTTGGTCCAGCCATAGGCTCTTGGTTTGGTAAAGATCCTAAAACCTTTAACTTGTGGGGACCAACCGTAGGGATGTCAGGCTTAATGGCGAATATGGCTACTGATGTAGGGTCCGTTCAAGTAACACAAAGTGCATATCTTTCTTTAAAAAATGACTTTTTATTTAGACCAAGAGGAACGTTTTTTATTCCCAAAGTTGGTATTTCTCATACATTTATTCTTGCTGGTAGACGATGAATCATTTAGACGATTTCGAAGAAAATTCCTTACATAAAAAGGATGAATCAAATCGAATAGAATCGATGTTATCTGATCTCGATAAAGATGGCATTGATGATTTAGAACAGTATGTTGAAGATATTCGCAATCGTGAATCTCAAGAGACCCAACGGCTTTCTTTACAACTGAAAATGATGAAAAAAGGTCATTTTTTATGGTTAAGAAAGTTGGGGGTTATTCTTTTTTGGTACCTTCGCCCCGCACTTTATCTCATAGGGCAGACAACACGTAGTTATTTTCGCTTTTTCTTAGGCGTGTTGGCCGCATCGTGGGGGGTGCTGATTGAAAGTATGTCGTTAATAACTTGGCGTCGTACGGTGAGGTATGAATTTAAACGATCTTTGGGGCAAGTTGTTTGTGGTGGTTTTTTTAGTACCTTTTTTACCGCAACTTTGGCAGGGTTGGCCGTTGTTTCTCAGGCTATTTTTTGGCTAGGAGCGACAGGTTTAACGAAAATGACTGGGCCAATTTTAATTACAGTTTTAGTTAGAGAAGTTGCCCCCATTTTAGTGGGAATGATTTTGTTGGGCCGTAATGGTATTCTAACGGTTACAGAATGTAGTTTACTTGCGATGGGTGGGCAATTGAGGTCCTTTTCAACAATCGGGATTGATCCTTTTATAACAATTGTTTTACCAAGAGCGTGGGCATTTACTATTGGTAGTTTTACTTTGGGAATGATTTTTGGAACAACATCTTTATTTATGGGGTATGTTGTAACCTATGCAATGGGAACAATGCAGGATTCAATATGGATGTTTTATAGTAATATTTTATCAGCAATGTCTGTATCGGATTATATATTGGTACCTTTAAAATTTATTGTTATGGGATTCATGATTGCTGTTGGATCGTGTATTACAGGAATGAATGTTAAAGTAGATGATGAGCCTTCTACTTTATTGCCTAAGGGTTTTACGCGTGGAATAATGATTATCATGGTTGTTAATATTTTATTTACGTTGGATTTTTAAGGATGGCAAATAAAGTATTATTAGAGATTTCTGAAGCAAAAATATCTTTTGATGAAAATCATTTGCCACCTGTTGCGTTTAATTTAAAAGTTAAAGCTGGAGATTGCGTGGTTATTGAAACGCGTGATCTTGAAGCTGCCACAGCTTTTGCAGATTTGTGTAGTGGTATGATCCCTTTAAGAGACGGAAATGTGTATTTTAAAGGATTGGATTGGTTTGCTTTAAAAGAGCCTCGTTTGTCTGCTTTGCGTGGCTGTATTGGTCGTGTTTTTCAAAAAAGCGGATGGATGGATATGTATTCTGTGGCGATTAATATTTTGTTACCTTCGTTGCATCATACAACTATTGATGAAGAAAAATTGATAGATCAGGCATTGTCTTTGTGTCGTAGGTTTGGTTTACCTGGTTTACCTATGGATACGCCAAGAGAAGCAACTACAATTGATTTGGCAAGAGCAGCATGCGTTCGTGCTTTAATGAATAATCCTGATTTATTATTGTTGGAATACCCAGCAGAAGGGTATTCTGCTGATTTAATGTCTCCTTTGTTAGAGATGTTGAATTTTGCACAAAATAAAGGTGTAGGGATTATTTGCTTTACGCGTCAATTTGATTTGTGGAATGATTATAAGGAACGTGTAACGCATTGGATGCGCTTACAGGAAAAAGGTTTAACCTCAGCACGGCTGGTATGACATGTTTAATAGTAAACGATATACAAAAACACGGCAGTTATTTCAATTAAGATATGCCAATGAATGGACGGGTGGGCTTGTACTTTTGTGCATATTAGCATTTATTGGAGCGATTATTGAGGCTGGTGTTTTAAGAGACTGGATGACTCCAGCCGCAGAGTTGAATATTATTTTACCTCAATCAGGGGTGGATAATTTATCTGTAGGTGATAATGTCGAAGTTTTTGGAATTAATGCGGGAACCATTAAAAAAATTAATGTTAATTCGGATGGTGGATTATCTGCAATTGCTTCGATTGATCCTCAATTAACCACTTTTATTCGTCGTGATAGTCAAGCAACGATTAAACGGCAATTTGCGGTGGCTGGTGCGGCATATGTTTCGATTACACGTGGGTATAGTACAAAATTAAATTGGCATTATGCTGTATTAGTTGCCAAAACAGAACCCAATCCTGCGGATCAAATTTCGCAAATGGTTTTGCAAATTCATGAACGTATTGTTCCGACAATGGATAGTGCAAAGAATATGATGGCTTCTTTGGAAATGATTGTTGAAGGGATTCAGCAAGGTAAAGGTTCAATTGGTCAGTTGGTTAATAATGATGAACTTATTCGCCGTGCTGAAAATATGGTTCAAACTTTGAATAATATTATTGAGCAACTAAAACCAATTGAAGAAAATATTAATCAAGTTGTAAAACATTCTGATACGATGGTTCTTAATTTTGGTAAAGTTTCTAAAAATATAGCACAAGCTGCCCCGAACTTAGTGCCTATAACAAAGAATTTGGTTCCAATTAGTAAAAATATTAAAGATTCAACAGAACAACTTCCTGCAATGATGGTACAGCTACAAGCTACAGTGGCAGATTTGCAAAAATTAATTGTTCAAGTTAAAAGCTTGTGGTTATTGGGAGGGAGTGGCAAGACTGCACACCATTCAAAACGTTTGCCAGCACGTGAGGTCAGACCATGAGAACTTTATATAAAAATTGCAGTTTACTCATTCCTCTTTTATTCGGTATGGCTGCTTGTGGTGGTGGGCAACAGCCAACCCCTGTGCGTGATGATCCTTTTGAGCGAACAATGGATGTTGCGGATGAAGCTGTTTTTTATGATCGTTTGCAACAAGCTGAAATAAATTATCAAAAATCTTTTGATTATGCGATTACCAGTGATGATACACTTAATATTGATGATGCAGGCTATAACCTAGCAGTCATTCAGCTTGGTTTAAATAATGTCCAATCGGCATCTAAGACAGTCGATCAAACCAATAAAGAATTGCAGATTAGAGGACAAAAAACTAGCCCTCAACTTGATTTGGTTCAAGCCGCAATTTTATATCGAATGAATCGTTTTAATGAAGCTGCTCAAGCCGCTCAAAATGCTGCGAATAGTCAACATGAGGATATTCAAGAGCGCGCTTATTTTTTATCTGCATTGATTGCTAATGACCAAGGAAATATTCAGGGAATTAATCAATTTTCACAAAAATTAGATCAACTTTTATCTCAAAGCAAAGTGAAAATTGAAGAAAGTTGGAAAGCAGATCAACATGAATTACATGCTTTGTTAGCTTACAAGCAAGGACAATATGCTCAAGCAATGACGGAAGCTAAAGCTGCGCAGGATTTGCGTCGCCAGCAAGTTGAGTATCGTGCCATGGTCAGAACTTTGGCATTACAAGGTCAGATTAGTGAAGCAACAAAAGATTATATCTCTGCGGCTCAGTATTATGTTAGAGCAGGAAAGAGTGCTTTACTTTTAAAGGATTATACTGAGGCAAAGAAATATTTAAATCATGCTGTTTTATTACATGCAGATCCCACAACTTATCAATTAGCTTCTGATGCTTTATTAGATTTAAATAAAAAAATAAAGAAAACATCAGAATAATTAAAATTGATCGTAGTAATATCAGTTAGCTGTTATTGCGATCTTTTATTAAAAATGCAGCAATTGTTAAATAAAGCCATGCGATGATAAGGGTGCTTCCCCCTAATGGGGCAATAGGAAAGATTGGGGGATGAAGTCCAGTCATTGCGGTATAGAAGACTGCCCCACAAAATAACCAAAGCCCCAGGTTAAAAGCTAATCCGATAATATTTAAATGCACAGATGGTTGCCATATTTTTTGTAAAACAGAAACAGCAATCAGTGCTAAACTATGGATAAATAAAATCGTATCAGCAATACGTGCCATTTCTCGACCGCTACCAACAAAATAACTATCGGGAAGATGGGAGGTAAAAGAAGATAAAATAATCGCGGCCATTCCGTAAAAGGCGCCTGTTGCCAACCATACACGGGTAGCAAAGAAGGATGTTTTAGAAGTCATATGAAAACTACCAAAAGAGAATATAGAAGCTGTCTTTTTAAAAAGAAACCAAAGAGCAGTCAAGTTAATGAGAATAATAATTATTATAAACAAATATAGAAACCACTTGTTTATAATATAAGGAATGAAGCATTTTTTAAAGTTATTTAAAGGGTTATGAAATGTTATTCTATCATGATGCTCTTTGGGTATATAGATTGTAATGATTAAAATTTATTTTGTAAAAATGCATAAAAATAAAAGGATTAAGAAATATTATGTCAAAAATGCTTTTAAAAAAGACACGCACGTTATGGGATGGGCATTCAAAATTAGAAATGGCACAAATGTTGCATCAATATAATGATGGAAAAGAAGAAATTGTGCCTAGAGAAGTTCTGAAAGCACGTGATAGCGTAGTCGTTTTACTTTATCGCCAAGATACAAAACAACTTGTATTAACCTCTCAATGGCGGGCACCCATTGTTTTTCGTGGGGATAATCGTGCTGTCATTGAAGCATGTGCAGGAAATATAGATCAAAAAGATTTTGATGACCATCCACAAGATGAGTTGGCTGCTGCAAAAATAGCAGCAGCAAGAGAAGTAGAAGAAGAAACAGGATGGCATATTCATCAGTTATATTATTTATATGGATTGTATAGTTGCCCAGGTATATCAACGGAAAAACTATATTATTTTATTGCTAGTGTTGATGAAAGAATTCAACAAGGTGGCGGGATTCGTGCTGAGGGTGAGGATATTGCTGTATTGGAAATGTCCTTGCAAGAAGCTGCTGAAAAAGTTAAAATAGGAGAAATTATTGATTTAAAAACAGTAACGCTTATTCAGTATTTACAATTGCATCATACTGAATTTTTAGGCTCAATTTAAATGAATATATTCTTGAAAAGTAATGAAAATTAAGCGTATTTAAGCCTAATTGCAATTTATTACTTTTCGTGTATGGTGGTTGTATAAGAAGATAATCATTCATATATTAGTGATGGTTCTTTTTTTTCAGATAGATAATAACAGAGGATTATTATGTGTTTATCCGTTTCTTTGTTTTACAAGGATGACTGTTAAGATCGTCATATTCCTCTATATTGATTATTATCTCCAATTATTCAACGATAGTTATTTAAGGGTTTAAACGTGGTATTTCGTCGAGATCTTTTACGTTCAGCAGCAGGTATTTCATTGGCTAGTATGGTAGGGGAAGCAACAGGAGCATTGGTTCCTCAAGCGATGGCTGCTGATAGTAAGGCCAGTGATGATAAAGGAAAACCATTTGATCAAACAACGGTAAGGCAACTGGCCCGTGATATGGCCAAGAGTCCTTATAAAGCCCCTAGCGATCATTTGCCAGATGCGATTGATAAACTAGATTTTGATGGTTTTCGAAGTATTCAGTTTAAACCAGAAAGTGCTTTGTGGCACGGTAGTAATTTAAATTTTGAAGTGCAATTTTTCCCTCGAGGTTTTTTATATAGACCACGTTTAGATATTTATGAAGTGGTTGATGGGGTTTCTACACCGGTAACTTATAATCCAGATATGTTTAATTATACGAACCCTAAATTTCGTGTTGAGGATAATTTGGGTTTTTCTGGATTCAAGTTGATGACCAAGTTGAACCAAAAAGATGTGATGGAAGAATTCGCTGTCTTTTTAGGGGCATCTTATTTTCGTGCTGTTGCTAAAGGACAGCAATATGGGTTATCTGCTCGTGGTTTTGCCAAAGGAACGGCCGATCCACAAGGTGAGGAATTTCCATTATTTAGAGCATTTTGGATCGTTCAGCCGAAATCTGGGATTGAATCTCTTGTGATTTACGCATTGTTAGACAGTCCCTCTTTGACGGGAGCTTTTAGATTTACAATTCGCCCAGGGGATACAACGACATTTGATGTTGAAAGTTATTTTTATCCAAGAAAAACAATTGCTAATGGTGGAATTGCGCCTCTAACTGGAATGTTTTATTTTGATGCTAATAATCGTAATCATGTAGATGATTGGCGTCCTGCTGCACATGATAGTGAGGGACTATTGATGTGGACGGGAACAGGGAAACAGATCTGGCGACCTTTGAATAATCCTGTTGATTTACAATATTCTGTTTTTACGGATACAGCTCCAAAAGGGTTTGGGCTTCTTCAGCGTAAGCGAGATTTTTCCCAATATGAAGATTTAGCCTTACATTATGAGTTACGTCCATCTTTGTGGGTTGAGCCTGTGGGTGAATGGCAGTCTGGAAGTGTCAATTTGGTTGAAATTCCTACTCCTAGTGAAGTCAATGATAATATTGTTGCTTTTTGGCGACCTAAACAGCCTTTTAAAGAAGGTGGAGAATATGCTTTTACGTATCGTTTATATTGGGGATGGGATAATCCGTGGCCAACCGATTTAGCCAGAGTTGCAGCAACACGTATCGGTGTTGTGGTTGATAGACCTGATGTCCGTTTTGTCTGTATCGATTTTTTTGATGGTCCTTTAAATCATTATGCTACGGATAAACAATTAACAGTAAATGTTTCAAGTTCTGCTGGTAAGGTGGGTAATATCGTTGTTGAACCTAATCCTGTTACGCATGGGTGGAGAAGCACTTTTGAATTTACACCTGGAAGTATTAAAACGGCAGAATTAAAATGTGTATTGATGGATGGGGATAAACCTATTTCTGAGCAATGGGTATATCGTTGGACAGCATAAAGAGAAATTGGTTTTAATATCAAAAAAGGCCTAGATAATTTTATCTAGACCTTTTTTATTATAGTTATTTATTATTTTTTTAACCAAGTTTTTACAAGAGTGCGTGCATATTCAAAATTAGAACAATAAGTGAGCCTGCCTTTGATTTTATGTAATCCTGCACGTTTTAGGGCTAAGATCATTTCTGTTGAAGTTCCAACAAAAATTAAAGATTGATCATTGTTAAAAATTTGCTTTTTTATTGATTGTAGTCCAGATATTGTTGTTCCATCAATACTGATGACATCATGCATATCCAGAATTAAGATTTTCTTGTGTAAATTATCATAGGATTTAAAAGATGCGATTGTTCTTTCTGCGACTCCAAAAAATAATGGGCCATTAATATCAAAAACGACAACATCATCAGTCACATCTTCAAGTTCAGGATGATTTTCAACAATAGATGTTTTTGATGCGTAGGTCATACTGCGAATAAATAAAACAGCAGATAAAGCAACACCGACTGCTACAGCAACAACCATATCAAAAATAATGGTTAGGCCAAAGCAAATGAGTAAAATACTAACATCGCTTCGAGGAGAAGTTTTAATTGTTTGAATACAATGTTTTGCTTCACTCATATTCCATGCAACAATAAATAATAGCGCCCCTAATGATGCCATCGGTACGTATCCTAATAAAGAGGCAAAAAGAACAACAGCTAGTAAAACAAAAATTGCATGAATAATAGCAGCTATTGGGGATTTTGCACCACTACGAATACTGGTTGCAGTTCTTGCAATAGCCGCTGTTGCGGTAATTCCTCCAAAAAAAGGAGCAACAATATTTCCAATACCTTGACCGATTAATTCAGAGTTTGGATTATGTTTTGTATTGGTTAATTCATCAGCAATCACAGCGCATAATAAAGATTCAATAGCCCCCAGGGTTGCAATTGCAAAAGCCGGCCCAATAAGGGTATGGATTAGTTTAAAAGTAATGACAAGGGGTTGACCATCAGGACCAGGTAATGCCCAAGGCATCACAAAAGAAGGAGGAATAGGCGGGATACCATGACCACTTTGGCCGTTGGTATGCCAAGTAAAACTGGAAGCAATGGTTTTAATATCTGCTCCATTAATACCTTTATTGATAAAATATGCAACAACACCCCCAACAATTAATCCGACCAAAGGTGCGGGAAGGGGTATTTTAAATTTAGGCCATAGGATTAAAAGAACAAGAGTAAATAACCCTACACCCATTTCATAAGGATTAATTGTTCCTAAGGAGGAAAAAATTATTCCTATATTTTCAATAAAATCATCGCCTAGTTTTGCTGTTCGTAATCCAAGAAAGTCTGGAATTTGTAGAATAGCAATGATAATGGCAATACCTGCAGTGAACCCTAAAACAACAGGATAAGGTACAAAGCGAATGAGTTGGCCCATTTTGCTGAGGCCCATTAAAAGCAGGATAATTCCAGCCATAATGGTTGCGATTAATAACCCACCAATTCCATAATCTTTGACAATAGGGAAAAGAATAACAACAAAAGCAGCTGTTGGTCCAGAAATATTAAATCGAGATCCACCCGTTAAAGCAATTAAAGCTCCGGCAACAATAGCGGTATATAATCCATGTTCAGGGGGAACACCCGTCGCAATAGCAAGAGCCATAGAAAGAGGAACAGCAACCGTTCCAATGGTTAATCCAGCTAAGGCATCATTTTTGAAATCAGAAAAATTATATCCTTTACGAAAGGCATCAGTGAGGCCTGTAGCGATAGAAGGAAATTTAATTACAGTTTTTTTATTTTGCATGCAAAATCCTCGTTACGGTTGCGTCGTAGATGATGGTTTTTCAAGAAGAACTGCAAAAAACGAGACTTCATCCGCTGTGAAGATTAACAAGAATTAATTTTTTTTAAAAGATAATTATTCTTAACAACATATAAAAGCTATTTAAATTTCTAAAATAAGAAATTTTCTTTATATTATGCTGTTCTTGTCTTATAACTATCTGTTGCTAATTTGTTTAATGATAGGAAAGAAGAATATTTATGACTGAATCCCAGAATATTTCAGATCATAGCCAGGAAAAAAAAGAGATGCTTGATCATTTGCATGATCGTTCGGGTCAATCTATTTTTGCTGCATTACCTTCTGATACTCCTATAGATATGCCTGTGCAAAATTTACAGGCCAATCCAGATGTTCATGGACGTCCAAAACGTTTGGCAACAGAAGCCCCAAATATTTTAATAAGACGTTTATTTGTTTTTATTGTTGCGATTGTGTTGACTGGTTATGCTTCATATGAAATGAATTTGGTGTTTAATAGCTTTGGTATGACAGCTCTAGGGTTGGTTATATTAGTTATTTTTACAATTTTATTTTTCTGGATTGCTTTTTCTTTTGCCTCATCCTTAGGTGGTTTTTTAGAACAAATTAGCAATAAGGGTGGGCTTTCTTTAGGAATAAATCCAAAAGATCCTCTTCCTGATTTACAAAAGAAGACAGCGGTCTTGATGCCTACTTATAATGAGGACCCTCATCGAGTATTGGCGGGCTTGAAAGCTATTTATGATAGTATTCAAGCGACGGGTCGAGGAAAACATTTTGATTTTTTTATTCTCTCTGACACAACGAACCCTGATGTGTGGGTAGAGGAAGAGGCGGCTTTTTTGCGCTTTCGTGAACAAACAGGGGATCATCAACATATTTTTTATCGCCGACGTTTTAAAAATACAGATAGAAAAGCTGGAAATTTAGCAGAATGGATCCGTCGCTTTGGTGGTAGATATGATCATATGTTAACTCTTGATGCAGACAGTTTGATGGAAGGGGATACAATCGTACGAATTTGTGCAGCGATGGAAGCACATGAAGGTGTTGGTTTAATTCAAACATTGCCTGTTATTGTGAATGGAACCACATTATTTGCCCGTTTACAGCAATTTGCAGGGCGGGTTTATGGACCAACGATTGCTTATGGGTTGGCTTGGTGGCATGGCTCAGAAAGTAATTATTGGGGACATAATGCTGTTATTCGTATTAAAGCTTTTGCAGAGCAAGCAGGAATGCCGCATTTGCCAGCTGTGCGTAAGCCTTTTGGCGGTATGATTATGAGTCATGATTTTGTTGAAGCTGCTTTGATGCGCCGTGGACGATGGGCTATTCATATGGTGCCCGCATTGCATGGCTCTTATGAAGAAAGCCCTCCATCTTTGACGGATATCGCGGTAAGGGATCGACGTTGGTGTCAGGGTAATTTACAACATGCTATGATTATCCCTACAAAAAAATTAAGTTGGATTAGTCGTATTCACATGCTTACAGGCATTGGTGCTTATGCTATGTCACCATTATGGTTGTTGTTTTTATTAGTAGGCATCATGGTTTCATTACAAGCATTGTTTGTAAAGCCTGAATATTTTACAGGAACGACACGGGTATTGTTCCCAAACTGGCCACAGGTTGATCCTATTCTTGCTAAATATGTTTTTATTTTAACGATGCTTGTTTTATTAGCACCGAAAATTCTTGCATGGATTGCCTTATTATTTAACCCAGAATTACGTCGAGGATGCGGTGGAGCAATTAAAGCGCTTTCTTCAATCTTTTTAGAAACGCTTATTGGTGGATTGATTGCACCGATTGCAATGTTGATACAAACAACAGCAGTTGTTTCTATTTTATTAGGATATGATTCAGGGTGGAATGCCCAGCGTAGAGATGTTGGATATATTCCGCTTAAGGATGTGATCAGGGATTATTGGCGGCATACTGCTTTTGGAATTTTAATGGGGGTTGCGGCGTGGGAAGTATCTTCTTCGTTGTTCTTTTGGATGACTCCTGTTTTATTAGGATTACTTCTTGCTGTTCCTTTGGTTTGGATTACGTCTAGTCAGCGTTTTGGTGCTTTTTGTATGAAAATCGGGTTATTGATTATCCCAGAAGAAACAACACGCCCTGATATTTTGCGTCGTGATAGGATAGAGAAAAGAAGAGTAATGGATATGGAAGTACAAGATGCTTTTTCAATTTTGGTAAGTAATCCAAAGTTAATTGCCTTACATGCTTCTTTTTTGCCTGAAGAACGCAAAAAAGGAGATCCAATTAACCCTCATTATTTAGTAGGTATGGTTAAATTGGATGAAGTTGATAATCAAGATCAAGCAATGCAAATTTTAACTCATGATGAAAAATCTGCATTATTGACGAGCCGTCAAGCTATTGAGAAATTTTTAAGTTTACCTAAGTAGTTCTGGATTTAAAAGCAATGAATATTACTTTTACCGTTTATAGGGGTAAGAGAAGATTGTTCTAATGCATGGATTTTATCAACGAGTTTATTAGCTGATTGGGGGGTGCGTTTACCAACTTTGGTTAATAAAACAAACTCGATATTTCTTGCTTTTTGAGAGTATCTTTGTGAGCTAACGCGATAGCGTTTGTAAGATTTGGCGAAAACTTTGACCTCTCCAATGTCACAATTTTGTTGAATCATATCTTCTAAACTAATAAAGCCATCAGTACTATAACTGGTGGCAATCCAGCGTGTTGGCAGCGTATGTAATAATTTTTGATATGCTTGAGTTGCTTGTTTGCGTATTGTATATGCGCTTTTACGGTCTGTTCGCCAATCTTTACGAATAGCTGATTTTTCAAAACGCGTAATTTGAGGGGATAACTCTGGCTTATCCCATAAAGTAATACTATTTAAAACGTGATAATTGGCTCCATATGGGTGTTGGTTATATGGAGGGTCTAAATAAGCAATACTATATTGTGGTAAATCCATAGAATGTAATTGTTCTGCTAGGATTTGAGCATCCATACGAAAGACCAGGTTGTCTTGATGATTATTATAAAATTGGATAGGCGATAAAATAAGATCTGCAGCAATACGGTAAAGAGCTGTTTTTGTTTGTCCCCCCCAACCTTTATGAAATCCTTTAAAGACGCCACTTGTATTTGCATGGTAGCACGCAGAATAAAGTAGTGGTGCTAATAAACAGGATTTTTGAATAGGCGTTAATTGTCCTGTTTTATCCCATTCTTCGATTTGTTCACGAATTGCATCAATACGCATGCCATTCTTATGCATATAAAACATACGTTCTGTTTTTATATCAAAATTTATATCATCTTTGGGACATAGATGTTGGGTTATCCAGTTTTCAATGGGCGTAAGAGAATTAAGTTTGTCTATAATTTCATTATAGGAGTACTGATTAAAGTATATTGGGGGCTCTAAAGCTTGTATAGAAGCAATATTTATAGCCTCACTATAATGTTCCCAATCATTACAATATACTTGATACCCCATTGTTTTTGCCAAACGACTGACAACACCAGTACCAGCAAAAAAATCAATAAAAAGACCTTTTTGTGCTTTAAATTCTTTTTGGCTGGCCGTTAAAGTTTTCTGGATTAAATCCAATAATTTACGTTTGTTTCCTATATAAGGAATGATCTGATTAAACAAAAAATCTTTGGTTTGATAGGATCCATGCTCAGCTTTTTTCCATTTCATTAAATTATACTTTGTGATTATGATAGGTAAAATACGAATGTAAATTGATCCCCGCAAACCTATAGGGATAAAATTAATATAAAATTCGTAATTTAAAGATCAAGTCTTACGAATGAATAAA
Organism: Heliconius numata; assembly: GCA_016802625.1. Classification (NCBI taxonomy): domain Eukaryota; kingdom Metazoa; phylum Arthropoda; class Insecta; order Lepidoptera; family Nymphalidae; genus Heliconius; species Heliconius numata. Next base: position 1,610,415 of record JAEBDU010013017.1, read on the forward strand.
ATCAGACTTGTGGTATCCTTGGATAAATAAAGCAGAATGTAACGAAGTATGCTGAATAATATTAATGACTTGTTCGCTTACAATAGGTTTAGGGTAATAGCCAATTCCTAGCCCTGCATTGGTTAACATAGGCAGATCATTTGCGCCATCTCCGATGGTCATGCTATCATTTTGGGTAAGATTTAATTCTTGTGTTAAACGGTTTAAATGGAATAGTTTTGCTTCTTTCCCTAGAATAGGTGGAATGACGGTGCCATCTAATTTATTGTCTTGGATGCTTAATTGATTGGCATGATTTTCATCAAACCCACATTTATCAGCCACTTTTTGTGTGAAAAATGTAAAACCACCAGAGATTAACGCTGTATGCGCTTGATGCTTTTTCATTGTTGCAACTAGAGTTGTAGCCCCTTCGTTGAGATGTGTATGTTGCCAAGTCTGTTGTAATAAATCAGCTGAAACACCTTTTAATAACGCAATACGTTCTGTTAAAGCATCAGCAAAGACAAGCTCACCATTCATTGCACGTTTGGTAATAGCGGCAATTTGTTCACCAATACCCACTTCAGCAGCAAGATCGTCTAACGTTTCGCTTTGTACAATAGTACTATCCATATCTGCAATAAGGAGCTTTTTTTTACGAGTGATGGCTGGGGTTAAAAAAACATCTATTTTTTGAGATGCTAAAGCAGTTTTAATTTTTTGAAAGATGGGTTTTGCTTGATCTGGGCCGTTGACTAATAATTCAATATCAATAGCCTCTTGTTGAGATAACCATTGTGCATCTTTTAATGAATAGCATGGCTCAATAAGATCTAAAATCTTTTGAGTCAATAAAGAAGGGGGGGCAACAATAGTAATTACATAAGGCAAATAAGACATTGAATAATTCCATCATAATGATAGGCATAGATTTTATGAAAATAATAAAGATTTAGTATGAAAGCTCTATATATTATACAAGATATTTATTATAAGTAAGCGGCTTATGAAGCAATAAAGAAAATTATTTGTTTATTATTTGAAAGAATATAAATGCCTGATACCATGCTCATGCTGCAATCGTCTAATAATACACAAAAACCATGGGCGATTATTGTGGCAGGGCCAACATGCTCAGGAAAGTCATATTTATCTTTAAAAATAGCAGAAGCCTTGCAAGGAACGATTATTAATGCAGATGCAATGCAATGTTATCGTGATCTGCGTATAATTACTACACGTCCTTCTGTCAAAGATGAAGCATGTGTTCCTCATCGTTTATATGGTGTTTTACCGTGGGATCAAACAGGAAATGCAGGTTGGTGGAGAGAGAAAGCAATCTCAGAGTTAAATCAAGCTTGGGCTCAGCATCGTTTACCTATTTTATGTGGTGGAACAGGGATGTATTTCCATTCTTTAATTCATGGTATTGCGATGATACCAGAACCAAGTGTGCAAGCCAGAGAAGAAGCACGACATTTAATTGAAACTCAAGGGGCGCCTTTTTTACATGCATCTTTATTACAAGTCGACCCTCAAACAGCAGAAACATTAAATCCTTCAGATTCTCAACGTATTGCCAGAGCATGGGAAGTATGGCGTTCAACGGGGAAGGGATTGAAATACTGGCAAAAAGAAGCGCATATTCCAGGAATAGATTGTCGTTTTATTGTTATTCGATTGGCCCCAGACCGTGCTTTGTTAAAAGAGGCGGTAGCACAGCGTTTTATGGCGATGGTAGAGGAAGGTGCTGTTGAGGAAGTCGAAGAATTTTTAAAAGCGAACCCACCTATGCAAGCGCCTTTACGTAGAGCACTTGGCGTTCCTGAATTTGCTGCGTATTTATCGGGTGAAATGACGTTGTCCGAAGCAATAGACCAAGCGGTTCGCAATACGCAACGCTATATTAAACGCCAAGAAACTTGGTTTTCCCATCGTATTTTAGCCCCATCCGAACAGGTTTGTATTTTTAATTCAAGAATAGATAATAAATTGAAATTTTCAGAAAGTTTTATAGAAAAATCCATGCTATTTATTAATTCTTTTATTGACGTGTGATAAAATATTGACTAGGTTACTAAGACGTTTAAGAATGTTATGTTATTTTTAAAATAATGAATTAAATGCAGTTTCATAAAACTAAGGATTAACCGAAATGACACAAGCGGATCATAAGAAAGCAGATTCTGAACAATCAGAACAAACAGTTCATACAATGACTGGTGCAGAAGTGATCTTGCAAGTACTCGTGGATCTGGGGGTTGATGTTATTTTTGGATATCCAGGTGGGGCTGTCTTACCTATTTATGATGCTTTATTTCAACAAGAAAAAATTCGTCATATTTTAACTCGTCATGAACAAGCGGCTGTTCATGCGGCCGAAGCTTATGCACGTTCTACGGGTAAAGTAGGCGTGGCGTTAGTGACGAGTGGACCTGGGGCAACGAATACCGTAACAGGATTAGTCGATGCATTGATGGATTCTATTCCAATTGTTTGTATTTCAGGACAGGTATTTAGTAGTTTAATAGGCAATGATGCCTTCCAAGAGGCTGATACAGTTGGAATTACAAGGGCGGCAACTAAATTTAACTATTTAGTTAAAGATAAAGATCAATTGGCTGGAAAAATTAGAGAAGCATTTTATATTGCAGGATCAGGAAGACCTGGTCCTGTTTTAATAGATATTCCTAAAGATATTATGGTTAATAAAGTACCTTATTCAAAAAAATCGGTACAAATACATCCTTCTTACAAACCAATTACAGAACCTAATCATACAGCAATTAAAGATGCTGTAAAAATGATGAAAAACGCTAAGCGCCCTCTTTTTTATACAGGCGGTGGTGTTATTAATTCTGGTCCTCACGCTTCAGAAGGATTAAGAAAGCTGGTTAAGATGACAGGATTTCCATGTACATCGACATTGATGGGGCTTGGGGCATATCCAGGATCAGACAAGCAATTTCTTGGAATGTTAGGAATGCATGGCACTTATGAAGCTAATCTTGCAACGCATGGATGTGATGTTTTAATCGCTTTGGGTGCAAGATTTGATGATCGTGTAACAGGTAGCGTTAAAGATTTCTCACCGAATTCGATTAAAATTCATGCAGATATTGACCCATCCCAGATTAATAAAATTATATTAGTTGATATTCCTATTATTGGTGATGTTGCACGTACAATAGAATTGATGATTAAAGAATGGGAAAAAACCTCGGAACAAGTTGATCAAAATTCTTTAAAAGAATGGTGGGAACAAATTGAGAAGTGGCGCGCCGTAGATTGTTTAAAATATCAACAAGATACAGAAAATGGCGAAGTTATTAAACCACAGCATGCTATTCGTCGTTTGCATGAATTGGTTAAAGCAAGAGGAAAAGAAGCCTATATTTCAACGGAAGTTGGGCAACATCAAATGTGGGCTGCGCAATATTTTCCATTTGAATCACCTAATCATTTTATGACTTCTGGTGGTCTTGGAACAATGGGATATGGTTTACCTGCATCTGTGGGTATTCAAGTGGCACATCCAGATGCTTTGGTGGTTGATATTGCTGGGGAAGCATCAACGATGATGAATGTTCAAGAGTTGGCAACGATTAAACAATACCGTTTACCCGTCAAAGTATTTATCTTGAATAATCGTTATATGGGGATGGTGCGTCAATGGCAGGAATTAGTTCATGGTGGGCGATATTCTGAAAGTTATAGTGATAGCTTGCCTGATTTTGTTAAGCTTGCAGAAAGTTTTGGAATCAAAGGAATGCGCGCCCAAACAATTGATGAACTGGATAAAATGATTACAGCGATGTTGGATGAACCTGGACCTGTTGTTATGGAAATTCAGGTGGAAAAAGAAGAAAATTGTTTTCCTATGATTCCTGCAGGTGCGCCTCATAATCAAATTTTATTAGGTCCTGTAAAAGAAAAAAATAAGACTGCATCCTAAGTGTTGTTATGTAAACCCAGTAATCAGGAATAAAATAATGGATTATATTGATAAAAAAACATTGCAGCGCAGTGCACAAGAAGAAAAAGATGAATTTATAAAAGCCATTTTTTCATTGATTGTTGAAAATGAAAGTGGTGTTTTATCACGAGTTATCGGATTGTTTGCAGGGAGAGGTTATAATATTGAAAGCTTAACTGTCGCCCCTGTAGATGAAGATGGGCGTAAATCCAGAATTAATATTTTAACGTCTGGAACACCGATGGTTATTAATCAAATTAAAGAACAACTTAATAAACAGGTTCCTGTCTATCAAGTTGTAAATTTATGCCAACAAGGTCCTTATGTAGCAAGAGAGTTGGCTTTGATTAAAGTAGTTTCAAAGGGTTTAGAACGTGCAGAGGCATTAAATTTAGCTGGTGCTTTTCGGGCGCAAGTTGTTGATGCAAGTGTAGATTCTTTGGTATTTGAATTGACTGGAAAGCCAGAAAAGATTAATGCTTTTGTGGATTTATTGCGTCCTTTGGGGCTGGTAGAGTTATCTCGGACTGGGATTGCAGCTATTGGGCGTGGCTGTCAGACAATTTGATTTTATAAATTAAAAAACAAGGAATAAAAGAATGCGTGTTTATTACGATCGCGACGCTGATGTAAATTTGATCAAAGGAAAAAAAGTTGCGGTATTAGGGTATGGTAGTCAAGGGCATGCCCATGCGAATAACATGAAAGATAGTGGTGTTAAAGAAGTTGCTATTGGTTTACGTCCAGGTTCAAGTAGTGCCAAAAAAGCAGAGGCTGCTGGTTTAAAAGTGATGAGTGTTGCGGAAGCTTCTGCTTGGGCTGATGTTGTCATGATTTTAACGCCTGATGAATCACAAGGCGAATTATACAATACTGAAATTCTTCCAAATTTAAAACAAGGTGCAGCAATTGCGTTTGCTCATGGTTTAAATGTTCATTTTAAATTGATTGAACCTCGTGCGGATCTTGATGTATTTATGATTGCGCCAAAGGGTCCTGGTCATACAGTACGTTCTGAATATCAACGGGGTGGTGGGGTTCCTTGTTTGGTTGCTGTGCACCAAAATCCATCAGGTAATGCTTTGGAAATTGCGTTATCTTATGCTTCTGCTATTGGTGGTGGACGTGCAGGTGTGATTGAAACAACATTCCGTGAAGAATGTGAAACCGACCTTTTTGGTGAACAAGCTGTTCTTTGTGGTGGTGTTGTTGATCTTATCCGTAATGGTTTTGAAACATTGGTTGAAGCTGGGTATGCTCCAGAAATGGCATATTTTGAATGTTTGCATGAAATGAAATTGATCGTAGATTTAATCTATGAAGGTGGTTTCGAAAACATGAATTATTCAATTTCTAATACTGCTGAATATGGAGAATATGTTTCTGGCCCACGTGTTATTAACAGTGAATCTCGTCAAGCAATGCGTGAAGTTTTAAAAGATATTCAAGATGGTACTTTTGTTAATAAATTTATGACTGATAACAAAGTAGGTCAAGTTAGCTTAAAAGCACGTCGTAATTTGTTAAATGAACATCAAATTGAAAAAACAGGTTCTAAATTACGTGAAATGATGCCATGGATTGCTAAAAACCGTTTGGTTGATAAAAGCAAAAACTAATACTTAATTAGTCTATTGCAAAGAGAAAGTCCTATGTTTTCTACATAGGACTTTTTTTTGTGATTTTGTTTTAAGGGTAATTTATGTGTAAAATGGAACACTAAAAGATTCTTAAATCAAAATAGGTGCAGAACAGATGAATAGTATTTATACCGATATAGATTTATGTGCAGCTTTGTCAGACATATTTGTAGATAATGAAACAAATTTTTTACATATTGCGTCTATAGCTCAATATTTTCCGATTGAGCATGTTGAAACTGTTTATTTTGAATGGGTAGCACCTGTTTGTTATTTTCATAGCCAAACACCTGTTCCTTCTGTACGGAAAAAATTTGATAGAGATGAATTATGGAAAAATATACAAGAGCACAGAGCTAAAAATAGTCGTTTAGGTCTTTTTAGAAATTTTGTTCATCAGCATTTCCTTTGTTATTTTAGAAATGAATATATTACTAAATCTAGATGGTTTGAGCTGAAAAAGCATTTGGATTCTTGTAGACAAAGTGACGATAGAATTTTTGCTTAAATTGTTAAATTTGTTAACCATTTCAAAAAGGTTGTTTTTCCTGCTTGCGTTAAGAGTTGATTGTTTTTCTTAGCATCGGCTCTTAATTGGTTTAAGTTAACTTTTGCACTATTTAATTCATGGCTATGGCCAACTAACCATTGTTCAATTTTACTGGTATCGGCTTCCATATGAAATTGTAAAGCCAAGATGTGGTTTTTATAAGTAAAACCTTGATGAGGGCATAAATTACTAGAGGCAAGGGGAAGGCATTCATGAGGAATATCAAATTGATCCCCATGCCAATGTAATACAGGAATACCCTCAAGAGGAGATAGAGGGTTATAAGGTAATTCTTTATTCAAAGACAAGGTTGAAAAACCAATTTCTTTATAGTTCATTGGGTAGACTTTAGCACCAAGTAAACGGGCAATTAATTGTGCACCAAGGCAAATTCCTAAGGTTGGTTTGTTAAGATTAATCAATCGTTGAATAAATAATAATTCTTGTACAATAAAGGGATAAAGTTTTTCATCAAAAGCACCAATAGGAGCCCCTAGAATAATCGCTAGATCGTATTGTGTAGGATCAAGTTGTGAGAAATTAATTAATGGTGCTTCGATATATTGTATTTGAAAGCCGATTTTAACTAACGCAGGTTCAAGAATACCTAAATCCTCAAAATGAACATGTCTAATGATAATGGCTGTTTTCATAATTCTTACTATTTAATAAAGTTAAAATTTACCAAACAATTGTAGTACCTAATTGCTTTTTTAAATCTTTGGTTTTTTCTAAAATTGTATTGATTACAGGGTCAGATTTATTTTGATCAAAAAGTTGAAATATTTGTGTAATGATGCCAATGGCTGTATACCCACGATTATGCTCAAATAAACTTTTTGCGTAATTATACATCCCTTGAGCAACAATTTCTCTGACTTTTATATCTTGGTCATCTTTATAAAAAGTTGTTAGTAAATCATATGTTCGTTTGATTTCTATTCCTCTTTTTAATTGGATTAAAAGCTCTGCTTTTTTTTGAATAGCCAAAGCACCATTATACCGAATTGATGGTAATTCTTTATGATGAGCAACAGCAATAAGGCTGGTATATGTTGTAACAGCATCATCTAAAAGATTCATTTTTATTTGTAGGTTGGCTAATGCCATATAGGCGTTACTGACTTGATAATATAAATATTCATTATGTGTGCCTTGAAATATTTTAATGGCCTCTTCTAATAACCTTAAAGCTTCAGCATTATTATTTAACTGCTCAAATAACTCGCTTTCTTCTATATAGGCAGAAAGTAAAACATTATTGATCGTATAATGGTCATCATCATAATGATATGTTTGCATAATCAGTTTATAGGTTGCTAAAGCTTGGTTATAGTCTTTTGTTGCTTTGAATATTTGTGCTTTAGTAAGTAAGGATTTTGCAACAACATCTTTAATTTTTACTTGTTCATTTTGTGAAAAAATTTCAAAAACTTGATTACATAGGGTTAAGGCTTCTGTATATTTTTTATGTTGTTGTAAAATTTGGGCCTTTCCTAACAAAGCGGTCGCTCTATAGCGAGGGTATTCACCATCTTCTTTACCCGAAATAACAGATAATAATTCATCGTAAGTTTTTAAAGCCGCAGATTGAGGGTCTTCTCCAAAGAGTGCTTTTTGCTCTTCAGGGATTCTTGTAACTCTGTGTAGAATTTCTGCGCGATATAACAAGTTGTGTGCTAAAAACTCTTTAACAGTAGGAGAGGTATCTTGGCTAAAAATTTTGATAAATAAATTACTATTATATAATGCTAATCCCCATTCTTTATTATTTAAACGGTTTGCCGTTCTTGCCATGAGTGCTTTTGCAGTAACTAAACGAATAGTTGAATCTTTGTCTTCTATAAATTGTTCCAGGATAGAAGAGTCAATATTAAGAGCGGTATCTATTTTTCCCCAATGGCTTAGAATTTCAGCTTCTTTATACATAGCTTGTACAACCATGCGTTTAATTTCGATATGCTCACTCTTTCCATAAACAGATACAAGATGAGAAAGCGTAATCATTGCAGGCTCATATTGTTCTTGCTCAAGTAAAAGGCTTCCCTCTGTAAATAGGGCTTTTGCTACATCGAATTTTAATTTTTTATCCTTGCTATCAAGATATAAATTACTGAGTTGTTCTAAAGTAATAGTTGCTTCTTCAACATTGTTGACTTCGACAAGGACTTCAGCTTTTTTAAGTAATGCTTCTGCAACAATTTGTTGAACGGTCACATTGCCTTTTTTACTATAAAAATCGATTAAAAAGCTAAAATCGCCAATGGCTTGTAGTTTTTTGCCATTTTTTAGATTTAAATATCCAGATTGCAAAGCTGCATAAGCTCCACGCTCCAAACGTGCCTGATGTTGATAATGTAAAATAACACCGAGAATAATAATAAATAAAAGAGTAAAAAAGAATATTTTTTTGCGCATTATTATGAATATATCCTTTGTAATTACTATTCTCCACGTTACTTTAAGAATATAACATTTTCCTATGGAATATAAAAATTTTTATATTTCATACCTAAGATTTGAATTTGATCCAACGATAATATTTGATGTTCTCCTGGAACAGTAATACGAACCCACCTTGCTTTGACACCTAAAGGGTGTAACCAACGATAATAAGAGCCATCAACACCACCAAATAAATTAACAGTTATCTTTTGATGTCTTTTAATCCACGATTGATGATCTTCAGAGGTTTCGATAATAAAAGAACTCATATTTTTAATATTAAGATCGATACCATTAAATAAATAAATTACTTTAATAATATAATTATCTTGAAGATCAATTTCCCACCAAGGATTGGTCTCTTTTTTTGTAATGGTTTGGGTTGTGCCGTGAGATTCCCCTGTTATTAAGGTTTTTGCTAATGCTTCTGTAGTATATTCTTCAGGAGCAGAGCTTTGTTGGCAAGGTTTATTATGAGATAAAATAGATAATGGTGGTAAAGGAGCAGGAAATAATGAATGTTTCCATACATTATTTAATGTTTTTTTCCAGTATTGATTAATTGTATAATGATGAAGTGAAACTGTGGGGTGGTTATTATGTTCTTTGATGTTCATATTACTGTGAATATATAATTCAGAGATGTTATTTATATTTTGTTGTTCATTATATTTATTGCAGAATTGAGCGATATACGCTGTGTTAATAATTTGTTGTTGTGTGTTATTATAATTTAGTATGTTTATGGCATTGTTTGGAAAATTTATGTAATACTCTTTCATACTTTGTTGTAATACATTGTAAGTATAATTGATAAATGAACTTTCGTTTATATGATGGTCAATTAGTTTGTCTAAATTATGAAAAATATATTGATATGGGCAAGATTGGCTATAGATCATTATTTTTGTGTGGATATAATGATTATTAATTGGTTGAGTTTGCTCAAAAATAGTTTTTAGATCGCTTTTTTCATCAATGTTGGATGTATTATAAGGAACAATATTAAAATAAACAGCACTAGCACGGATATCTGTAAAATTTTTTAAAAATTTAGGTAGGGTTTGTTCTTTATGAATATGTATATAATCAGTAGTATCTAAATGAATATACCATGTGGTTTCATGAAGATAATTATGAATAAAATGAAAAGATATTTGAGTATTTAATTTAGAAAAGCGATAATGATGAAAGGTAATAAAAGGGTTTTTACCAAGGGTAAAAGGTATAATTTGACGGTATAAGTCTGTTGGATCTTCATCTGTGCAATAAAGATATATATGATCAATTCCTAAGGTTTGATGGTATGTAAGCCATTCAACAATATTGCAATCTTTAATAGATACGGATGCTATAATACTTAAGTTATATTTAGGAGTGGGCCATTCTCCTTTATTATGTAATAATCCTAAGGGGGCATAAGGATAAAGCATAAGCTCGTGATCATAGATAAAGTGTTTATAAGAAATGTTTGACATGATTTTTTCTATATTATTTTTGTAATGCTTCACCAAAGATTTGGATTTGATCTAGGCCAATTTGTTTTTGATTTCCTGGAATCGTTAATTTGATAAAACGCCCCGAAATACCTTTTTCAGAAGTCCATACATAAGGTGAACCATCCATTCCACCATAGAGCGTATTATCTGTTTTTTTGACGATATATTGCCATATTTGTCCATTAGTCGATGTTAAAATATTAAAAGAACAGGATGCTTTTAAATTTTGATCTAGTCGATTAAAAATTTGGATTTCATGAATTGTTGATATTTCTTTTAAATCAATTTGCCACCAAGGGTTATCTTCTATTTTAGTTAAATTTTGTGCAGTTCCCAATAATACTCCATTGGTTAATTTAGAAGCATCTTCAGTAACAGAGCATTCATGAGCTGTGGAGCTTTGGATTGCTGGTTTATTGACGGATAATAAAGACCAAAAATTAACAGGAAAAACACTGAGATCCCAAGCTGTAATCATTTGATTAATCCATAAATCATGAAGAAAACCATCTTCGACAAGATTAAATAAATCAAAATGATTCATAATATCTTTTGTATTATTTGGAACAGAGTAAGATTGCCCACCATAATAAATGAAATGTTCGTTTTCTTTTTGTTCTTCTATAAATTGAATAGAAGGAAGACCGAAGTGAGCAACATAAGCTGTTTCAATAATTTGCTCATTATAATCTTTTTGGTCTAGATAACTATTTGTGTTTTTTGGGTAATCTTTAAAATATTGATCAAGATCATCGGTCAAAACATTCATAGAGCTTAAGGTTTGATCTAGATAGTTATAATAGCACTGAAAATCTGTGGAAAAAGTATGGTACAATTTATTATATGGAAGGCTAGCACTTTGTATCATACCTCTGGTGATAGGTGAGATTTTGTTTGCACGGAATGTGTAATTTAATAGAATATCACCTTCTGGAGCAGCTTCAAAAAAGCTATGCCCATAATGACAAAGATTAAAATAGATAACGTCTATTTCCTGATATTCGGGTTGCATAAAAGCTTGAATTGTTTCTGTAGTTTTTAAACATAAAAACTCATCAATATTTAACCATAAAATCCATTGGGTTTCATGTGCATAATTTCGAAAAAAATGACAAAATGCTTGGTGTGCATTTCCTGGTTTTGGATAGTGAAAATATGTGACGTAAGGTGTGGAAGAACTTAAAAAAGGTAAAAGTTGCTGATAAAATTGTGTTGGATCATCATGATAAGAGTAAATATAAAAGTGAGAAAATCCAATGAGTTGATGATAAGTGATCCATTCTATTACTCTTTTACTATCGTCATTTGTATATAAAAATAAGGAATGTTGATATTTAGGTTCAGGCCATTCACCAGAATTGCGAAAAACCCCGATTGGAATATGGGGGTATAATAACAATTCTCTTTCTTCAATAATGTGGCAAATATCAACCATAATAAACAGTCCTGGTAATATAAATTAAACGAAACAATTTTATATTTTATTCTTTTAATTGTATATTTTGGTATGATCAAGGGTATTTTGTATTTTCCCAATAATAAGGAAAAGAAGATGGTTTAGGGATAATGATTTGATGTAATCGTTATCTCTTGTTATTGTTATTAATAGTTATCGTATAATACGCTTCAAAAATAATTATATAGGTTTTAAAAATGCAAAAAAGACAATTAGGTAAAACGAATTTGGAAATTGTGCCTCTTGTTTTTGGAGGAAATGTTTTTGGTTGGACACTTAATGAACAAGATAGTTTTAAAATTTTAGATGCTATTGTTGATTTAGGGTTAAACGCCATCGATACTGCGGATGTTTATTCGCGTTGGGCTTCTGGTAATCAAGGGGGTGAGTCTGAGACCATTATGGGGAAATGGTTAAAAGCGAACCCAAGTAAACGGAATAAGCTTCTTATTTTTACCAAAGTTGGCTCTGATATGGGTGGTGATCATAAAGGGCTTTCAAAGCGTTGGATTATGCGTTCTGTGGAAGATTCTTTAAAAAGATTGCAAATTGATGTTATTGATCTTTACCAATCGCATTGGCCTGACCCTAATACGTCATATGAAGAAACATTATCGGCCTATGATCAATTATTGCAAGAAGGCAAAATAAAAGCTATTGGGGCTTCTAATTTAAATGCTTCACAATTATCAGAGTCCTTAAAGGTAGCAAAAAAGCATAATTTGCCTGCATATCAAACATTACAACCAGAATATAATCTTTATGATCGTCAACAATTTGATCAAAATTTAAGAGAATTAGTGGTTAACGAACAAATCGGAGTTATTACCTATTATAGTCTTGCCTCTGGTTTTTTATCTGGAAAATATCGCCGCAAAGAAGATTTGAAACAAGGTCCAAGAGGGGAAAAAGTTGCGGATTATATGAATGATCGTGGAATGCATATTCTTGATCTTTTAGATCAAATTTCACAACGACATAATGCTACACCTGCGGAGGTTTCTCTAGCATGGCTTATTGCTCAAAAAGAAGTGACAGCACCTATTGCAAGTGCAACGAATTTGTCTCAGTTAAAAAGTTTGGTAAAATCTTTAACTATTCATCTTTCAAGTGAAGAGCTGGCAATTTTAAATAAAGCTTAAAATGTTTTATAAATTATACTCGTATATTTTTATTGATTTCAATAATTGTAATTTTATTAGGATGTTTTAGGTTCGTTTTATATGGTTAGACCCTTAAATAAAGAGAATTTATTGATATTATCACAGCATAATTATCAAAAAATGATAGAACTGATAGAGTCAATTCCTTTAGAAAAACAGTTAGAAATTTTTCCTTTTCAGGATCGCGATAAAAATATACGAGATGTTTTAATGCATCTTTATGAGTGGCACCAACTTTATTTAACTTGGGTAAAATTGAATATACAAGGTAAGGAAAAAGTTTCATTTTTACCTTCCCCTTATAATTGGAAAACCTATCCTTTAATGAATATTGAGTTTTGGAAAAAGCATCAAGAAACTTCTTTGCAAGATTCAAAGCAACTCTTAAGTCATAGTCATATTCAGGTTATGAAGCAAATTGAAAATTTTACTGATGAAGAGCTATTTACAAAACAATATTTTGCGTGGACGGGTAGCACACATTTAGCTAGCACGTCTATATCTGCGACATCCAGTCATTATGATTGGGCATTTAAAAAGATAAAAAAGTATAAAAAATTAATAATATTGTAAAATATCTTTAGTTTATGAATACTATAAACCGTGTCTTCATAGACTGTTGTTTTAGGTTACATTGAATTATAAAAGTCATTATGTATAATGAATGTTTATGACTTATTAAATTTTTATAATAATGGCCTTTAATATATTTTAACCATGTTTGATATTCGATCATTATAGCTAAGTTTCAGAGAAGTCCAAAATATAAATAAGAAAACAAGTGTGTTCTCTATTAATAATTGAGTGAAAATGATTTTAGGTTTTATTGTTGGAGTGCTCTGGGCAACGCCACTTTGGATGGTTGTAGGCCTATTTTTTAAAGATGATCTTGATAATAATGGTCGAGAGGTTTGTTCGTATTTCGTAGCTTGGTTACTCAGTATCATCATTGCATTTATACCAACTATGTTGGGATATAATCCATATGTCTCATATCATAATTTATATCGTGCTGGGCAGACCTATAATCAAACACAACTAAGGGACTCTATAATTGTAGGAGCATGTTGTGCTTTGACATATGCATGTATATTTATAATAATAGCTCAAGAATTACTTCTTTGTGTTTATGATTTAAGCTTAAGAATATATAATCAAATTATAAAGTTATTTAGAAAATTTATTTAAACTTTACTTTTGGCTAAAATTACAACCATTGCCATAATACATGCTGCTCCAATCCAATCGACAAGGTTAAATTGAACATTTAAAAGAACAACAGAGAAAAAAGCTGCGGCAAGCGGTTCAATAGTAGCCAAAACACTTCCTTTTGAGCTTCCCAGTAATTTAACCCCAATAAGATATAATAAAAATGCTGCCATACCTGTAGCAAAAACAATAAAAATAATACTCAGAATGGTAATCGTATCTATTGTTCCAGGAACATGCCAAAAAGGATGATAGCAATTTAATATTAACCCGCCAATTAACATGCCCCATCCAGCAATGGTTGTTGTATTATATTTTTGGAGTAAAGGAATAGGGGATAAAGTATAGGTTACGGAACCAATAACGCAAAGGGCTCCAAAAAAGATTGCTTTGGGGGGTAAAGTAATTCGATCAATAGATCCATCAGTGACTAAGCAAAAAGCACCAATAAGTGCCAAAATAATAGAAATAATAAGATGAATAGAGGGTCTTTTTTTAAGGTAAATGGCCAAGATAATTGCAATAACGACAGGATACAAATATTGTAATATTGTTGCCGTTGCTGCATTAGAATATTGAATGGCAAGAAAATAGCTAAATTGTGATCCCATCATTCCGACAACAGAAAAAAAGAGCAATAGCATAAATTCACGTGGGGTTTTTAAAGGATCAAAAATTGCTTTTTTATGTTTGCGATAACATAAAGCCAGCAAAAGCACCCCTGGAACCCATAGGCGAATGGCGATAATCCATGCTGCATCAATATGTTTATATTGTAAGATATATTGACCGACAACTCCACCCAATCCCCATAAACAACTTGCAATAATGATATAAATCATTCCTGCGCGTTCGCTGGTTAAGTTTATTGTTTTATAAGAAGATAGGGTTTGACGTATATTGGCAAGAGGCATTTACATAAAGCTTAAAATTATAAATGAAACTAATCCTTCTTCTCTATTTAATTTTACGCAAAAAAACAAAAGTTTTTTATAAATTATTGATGTTTTTGCTTGAGCTTCTTTTGAATAGTGGTTATATAAACACACTACGTTTACGGGTTGGGCTGAGAATTTAGGGCATGCCCTTCTTGTGACGTTTCCTATGATGGATTTGAAATTGACATTCTAAGGAGAGATAAATGCCCAAAATGAAGACCAAATCATCGGTCAAAAAACGCTTTAAAATTACCGCTACAGGTAAAGTGCTTGCTGGTCCTGGTAATAAACGTCACGGCTTGATTAACCGTACTCAAAAAGCAAAACGTACTAATCGTGGTTCCCAAGTATTGGAACCACAAGATGGTCGTACGGTTAAACAATGGGCGCCATACGGCCTGTCACGTTAAGGAGCATAAAATACCATGGCACGAGTAAAAAGAGGCGTTACAACACACGCTCGTCATAAAAAAGTATTAAACCAATCTAAAGGATTCCGTGGTCGTTCTTCTACGAACTATCGTATTGCTTTGGAACGTTTAGAAAAATCATTGCAATATGCATATCGTGATCGTCGTGTTAAAAAACGTGATTTCCGCGCATTGTGGATTCAACGTATTAATGCTGCTGTTCGTGAACACGGTTTAACCTATAGCCGCTTTATCAATGGTTTGAACAAAGCAGGTATTGAATTAGATCGTAAAGTTTTGGCTGCAATTGCTTATGATGATGCAGCAACATTTGCAGAAATTGTTAAAAAGGCACAAGCGGCTCTCGCTTAAGTCTTGATAACGAGATTTGTCTGTTCATAATGATGAATAGAAAAGAGGGCAGTCTGTGAGGACAGCCCTTTTTTGTTTTTTGAGGGTTAAAATGGATCAAGATCTAGAAAGTATCAAGCAAGATACATTATTAGCATTAGATCAAGCACAAGATCTACGTGCATGGGATGCCGTTCGTGTTGCAGCATTAGGAAAATCAGCACCATTAACGCAAAAATTAAAAGAGCTAGGAAAATGTCCTCCTGAACAGCGTAAAGAGCGTGGGGGTATTTTAAATCATTTACGTGATGAGTTGACCAAAGCGATTGAAACACGTAAAGTGGTATTAGAAGAACTTGCGTTAAATGAAAAATTAAGTGCAGAAGCCATTGATGTGACGATGCCTGTTTCTGTTACAATGGGTGTTTTACATCCATTACGTAGAACTGTTGAGGAAATTATTGCAATTTTTGGGGCAATGGGTTTTAAAGTTGCTGAGGGTCCCAATGTAGATACAGATTGGTTTAATTTTTCGGCATTAAATATTGACGAAAATCATCCAGCACGTGCAGATCATGATACGTTTTACCTTCCAACGAAGACACTTGATGGGCAACAAAACCTACTAAGAACTCAAACATCAACCGTGCAAATTCGTACTTTATTAGATCAAGAACCTCCCATTCGGATTATTGCACCTGGTCGTACGTATCGAGCCGATCATGATGCAACCCATTCCCCTATGTTTCATCAATGTGAGGGGATGGTTGTTGAAAAAGGGATTACATTAGGGCATCTGAAGGGATGTTTGGTTGATTTCTTACGTGCGTTTTTTGGTATTCCTCACTTGCCAGTGCGTTTTCGCGCTTCCTATTTCCCATTTACTGAACCCTCTATGGAAATTGATATTGGTTGGAATCGTAAAACAGGTGAGCTAGGCGGAGGGTCTGATTGGCTGGAAATCCTTGGTGCTGGGATGATGCATTCTCGAGTGTTGGCAAATTGTGGTGTTGATCCTAGAGAGTGGCAAGCTTTTGCTTTTGGTATGGGAATTGAACGATTAACTATGTTGAAATATGGTATTTCAGACTTGCGTTCTTTCTATGAGGGGGATGTGCGTTGGTTACGTCATTATGGTTTTTCTTCTTTTCGTTCTGTCGCATTACATGAAGGGATATAAGCAATGAAATTTACTTTATCCTGGTTACGTGATCATTTGGAAACAACAAAATCTGTTGATGAAATTTGTGCCGCATTAAATTCAATTGGTTTAGAAGTTGAATCGGTTGAAGACCCATCTAAAACATTAGGTGCGTTTAGAATTGCTCGTATTCTAACGGCATCACAACATCCGAATGCTGATCGCTTGCAAGTGTGTCAGGTTGATGCGGGTCAAGGGTTTGAAAATGTTCAAGTTGTTTGTGGTGCACCGAATGCTAGAGCAGGGCTTGTAACTATTTTTGCCCCTGTTGGTACTTATGTTCCTGGTAGTGATATTACCTTAAAAGCTGGTAAAATCCGTGGTGAACAAAGCAATGGCATGATGTGTTCTGTTGAGGAATTAGGCCTTGGTACAGAGCATGATGGTATTATGGAATTACCAGAAGAAGCCCCTGTTGGTACTGCTTATGTTGATTTTGCACAATTAAACGATCCTGTTATTGAAATTGCAATTACCCCTAATCGTGGTGATGCTTTATCTATTCGTAATATTGCCAGAGATTTAGCTGCTGCGGGAATAGGTAAATTAAAATCTTGGGATCCACAACCTGTTAATGGGACCTTTCCATCTGAAGTTGTGTGGGATAATCAATTTAAAGAAGCTTGCCCATGGATATTAGGACGTACGATTACAAATGTTAAAAATGGTTCAAGCCCAGAATGGCTTCAAGCGCGTCTTAGGGCTATTGGTGTGCGTCCAATTTCGTTATTAGTGGATATTACGAATTTCTTTACATTTGATCTCGGTCGTCCTTTGCATGTTTTTGATGTAGACAAAATCACAGGAAAAACATTGACTGTTTGTCAAGGGCATGGTGAAAAATTTATTGCTTTGGATGGTAAAGAATATCAAGTAACCGACAAAGATTGTGTGATTGCGGATCAGGCTGGCGTGCAATCTTTGGCTGGATTAATGGGTGGGGAACATACAGGCGTTACCGAGGAAACAACAACAGTTTTTGTTGAGTGTGCTTTGTTCAATCCCGTTACGATTGCATTAAGTGGTCGTCGTCATTTTATTACAACAGATGCGCGCCAACGCTTTGAGCGTGGTGTTGATCAATCATTGCTTCCAAGAGCAATGGAAGCCGCTACACAGATGATATTGGATTTATGCGGTGGAAAACCAAGTGAAATTATTGTAGCAGGGCAAGAGCCTCAATGGCAACGAAATGCGACGTTACGATATGGCAGCTTAAAAGAGTTTGGTGGATTAGCTGTTGCACCAGAGCGGGTTAATTCTATTTTAGTATCATTAGGATTTGAAATTAAAGATCAGAATGATCAATCTGTTATGGTTGCGGTGCCTCCTTGGCGTAATGATATTGTTATGCCAATGAATATGGCACAACATCCTAGTATTACAGCGGATAGAGCGGAACAATTAAAACAGACTGCCCAAGCAATGGAGGGTGAGATTGATCTGATCGAAGAAGTGTTGCGTATTGAAGGATTGGATCACGTTCCTGCTGTTTCTTTACCTGTTACCCAAGCTGTGCCACAAGCGGCTTTGACGACAGATCAAGAACGCTCAATTCTTTGTGCGCGTTTGCTTGCTGCACGTGGATTGGTTGAAACTGTTGGTTTTTCTTTTGTAGATCATGAAGTTGCGGCTAGATTAGGGGATGCGTTAGAAGATCTTCGCTTATTAAATCCAATTTCCAGTGATATGGATCAGTTGCGCCCAACACCTTTGGCTTCTTTATTACCCACAGCACAACGTAATATTGTACGAGGTTGGGGAAATATTGCTTTTTTTGAAGTAGGACCTGCTTTTGGTCAAGATCATGAAAAGACAATTGCTGCTGGGGTTCGTTATGGATATATGCCTCGGAATATTGAAGGGAAAGCACAAGAAGTAACGCTTTGGGATGTCAAATCAGATGTTTATTTTGCTCTGGATGGTTTAGGTATAGCCGTTGATTCATTGCAAGTGACTAAAGAAACACCTATTTACTATCATCCAGGCCGTTCTGGACGTTTAAGTTTAGGACCAAAAAATATTTTGGCATATTTTGGTGAGTTACATCCTTCACTTGTTAAACAATTTGGTTTTGATCAAGCCCCAATGATTTTTGAAATTATGCTGGATCATTTAATTACTAAAAAAGCTCAAAAGAAAAAAGCGCCTCTCTTATCTCCTTTTCAACCTTTAAAACGTGATTTTGCTTTTGTCGTGAAGTCTGAGGTTGAAGTGGGTAAGGTTCTTAGTGCTGCAAAACAAGCAGAACGTCAATTAATTACCAATGTTGAGTTATTTGATGTTTATGTAGGGGAAAAAGTTGCTGAAGGTTGCAAATCCGTTGCAATTCAAGTGACGCTACAACCTTTTGATCATAGTTTCAAAGACGAAGAAATAGAGGCAATTTCTCAAAAAATTATTAAAGAAGTTTCAAGAATAACAGGTGGAACTTTGCGATAAATAGCTTATGAAAAACCCATGTAAAACATCATGGGTTTTTTATTTTAATGATTTTTACATATAGGCTTTAATGAGAATGCAAAACACTCAATCAGTTTTTAGCGGAAAATCAAAAATTTTAATTGCTACGGCATCAGGATTATTGACTATTTTATTATGGTCCAGTTTGGCTGTGATGACGACATCCTTACCTGATATCCCTCGTTTTCAGCTGTTATGGTTTGGGTTTGGGGAAGCATTCGTTATTGGAAGCATTATTTTGGCTTTGACAGGCCGTACGCGTGAAATGTTCCAATCTTTTTCGCCTTGGTTGACTGCATTTTGTGGAATTTTTTTCTTTCATTTATTTTATTTTGTTGGGCTAAATTTTGCACCACCAGCCAAAGTAACCTTATTATCTTATTTATGGCCAACGATGTTGGTGGTTTGTCTTGCTTTATTAAGTAAAAAACAATTTCATGTAGCTTATTTACTTGGGGCTTTGATGGGATTGATTGGCACCATATTTTTAATGCCAGCAGACCAAGGGTCGGTATTAACTTTTGAGAATTTAATAGGATATTTTCTGGGTATTTTATGTGCAATTGTTTGGACGATGTACTCGATTATTAATCGAAAATATGCATCTGTTCCGACGGGAATGATTATTGGGGTTTGTGGTGGAATTTCATTAGTATCTATGGGAATTCATTTTATGTTTGAACAAACGATTTTTCCTCACTCTTTGAAAGAAATATTAATTCTCTTATATTTAGGATGCGGCCCTATGGGAATAGCATTCTTAGCATGGGATTATGCTACCAAAAATGCAAATCTTTCTTTGATGGGGTCTTTGTCTTATTTAGCACCGTTACTGTCAACTTTATGGTTGGTGCTGGCAGGTAGAGCCCCAGCAACAATGGGTTTATTAATCGCAGTTCTTTTTATTGTTGGTGGGGCTATTGTTGCAACGTATCCGTTAAAAAAAGTCAAAGAATAATCATTATTTATACAAGAATAAAAAGAGATATATTTAATAAAGTTATTTTTAAAGAGAATAATATTTGACTTCTTATAAAGAATAAAGAAAAGATTAGGCGATTTTATATTTAATTGATTTAAAGAATAATGCTTAATGTATAAAAAAATTTTAGAGAAAAAACCTAAATTATTGCTTGCTACAGCGTCGGGTTTATTAACGATTTTATTATGGTCTAGCTCTTCTGTAACCATTACCTCTTTACCGAATATACCCCGTTTTCAACTGTTATGGTTTGGATTTGGTGAAGCATTTATTATTGGCTGTATTCTTTTAGCACTAACTGGTCGTTTAAGAGAAATGGTGCAACCTTTCGCCCCATGGTTTACAGCTTTTTGTGGATTATTCTTTTTTTATATCTTTGATTATCTTGGGCTTAGTTTGGCCCCACCTGCTAAAGTGACTTTATTATCTTATTTATGGCCGATAATGTTGGTGGTGTGTATTGCTTTTTTAAGTAATAAAAAATTTCATATTGCCTATTTAATTGGGGCTGTAATGGGATTAATCGGTATGATTTGTTTAATGCCTGCAGATCAAGGTTCAGTTATCAATTTTAAAGTCATTCTGGGGTATATCTTTGGTTTTTTAAGTGGTGTTGTTTGGGCGATTTATTCGATCGTTAATCGAAAATATGCTTCTGTTCCTACAGGAATGATGATTGGCGTTTGTGGAGGTATTGCTGTTATATCTATGGTCATTCATTTTATATGTGAACCTACAATTTTCCCTAATTCTTTAAAAGATATCTTGATTATTTTATATTTGGGGTGTGGACCAATAGGAGTTGCGTTTTTAGCATGGGATTATGCAACAAAGAACGCTAATTTATCTTTAATTGGATCATTTTCTTATCTTGCACCATTACTTTCAACATTTTGGTTGATATTAGCTGGGCGTGCGTCTGCGACATTTGGATTATTGATCGCGGTTATACTCATTGTCGGAGGGTCAGTAATTGCTGCCTATCCATTAAAAAAAGTAAAAGGAACGTAGTATTTTTTGTAAAAAACGTATAGAACTATGTTCTAATACAGTTTTTCTTATTTCTTGACATTCTTTTGCCTCGTTGGTGCCTATATGACAGATACGCCTTTGGAACTTATTCGTAACTTTTCGATTATTGCTCATATTGATCATGGGAAATCGACGCTTGCTGACCGTTTAATTCAAGCTTGTGGTGCGTTGACCCAACGGGAAATGCAAGCACAAGTTTTGGATAGTATGGATATTGAACGTGAACGTGGAATTACGATTAAAGCACAAACCGTTCGTTTACATTATAAGGCCAAAGATGGGCAAACATACGTTTTGAATTTAATGGACACCCCAGGTCACGTAGACTTTGCGTATGAAGTTAGTCGCTCTTTGGCTGCTTGTGAGGGATCTTTGTTGGTTGTTGACGCTTCCCAAGGGGTGGAGGCACAAACATTGGCGAATGTGTATCAAGCGATTGATGCACATCATGAGATCGTTCCCGTTCTTAACAAAGTGGATTTGCCCGCAGCGGATGTAGAAGACACTAAGAATCAGATTGAAGAAATTATTGGCATTCCTGCGGATGATGCGATTGGGGTTTCTGCGAAAACAGGATTGAATATTGAAGCGGTTTTAGATGCTTTGGTTACCCGTTTGCCGCCACCAAAAGGGGATGTGAATGCACCGTTACAAGCTCTGTTGGTTGATAGCTGGTATGATACTTATTTAGGTGTGATTATTTTGGTGCGTGTCAAAGAAGGGCGCATTAAAAAAGGCATGCGTATTCGTATGATGTTTAATGGTAGCACTTATAACGTTGAGCAGGTTGGTGTATTTACGCCTCATATGCGCGAAGTTGATTCTTTGGGTGCTGGGGAAATGGGTTTTATTAATGCAGCGATTAAGACTGTTGCAGATTGTCACGTTGGGGATACGATTACCGATGATAAAAAACCAGCGGCTAAAGCATTAGAAGGGTTTAAACCCTCTGTTCCCGTGGTTTGGTGTGGTTTATATCCAATGGATGCGGATGATTTTGAAAAACTCCGTGAGAGTTTGGGTAAATTACAGTTAAATGATGCGTCTTTCCATTATGAACCAGAAACTTCGGCTGCATTAGGGTTTGGGTTTAGATGTGGGTTTCTTGGGTTATTGCATTTAGAAATTATTCAAGAACGGTTAAGTCGCGAATTTGATTTGAACTTAATCGCAACGGCACCTTCTGTTGTTTATCATTTATTCAAAAATGATGGTTCAGTGGAGGACCTGCATAATCCAGCGGATATGCCAGACCCAACGTCAATTGACCATATTGAAGAACCTTGGATTAAAGCGTCTATTATGGTGCCTGATGAGTATTTAGGGGCTGTATTGGGGCTATGTACAGAACGTCGTGGACAACAAATTGATCTAACCTATGTTGGAACTCGGGCAATGGCGATTTATCGTTTGCCTCTAAATGAAGTTGTTTTTGATTTTTATGATCGCTTAAAATCTGCAACGCGTGGATATGCGAGTTTTGAATATCAAATGGATGGATATGAAGAAAGTGACTTGGTTCGTATTAGCATTTTGGTAAACCAAGAACCTGTTGATGCCTTGGCATTTGTGGCGCATCGTTCTGTGGCTGAGAGCAGAGGGCGTGCGATCTGTGCAAAATTAAAAGATCTTATTCCGCGTCAGCTCTTTAAAATTGCTATTCAAGCAGCAATCGGTGGTCGTGTGATTGCACGTGAAACGATTGGGGCTTTGTCTAAAGATGTGACCGCAAAATGTTACGGTGGGGATATTTCTCGTAAACGTAAATTGTTGGATAAACAAAAAGAAGGTAAAAAACGGATGCGTCAATTTGGGAAAGTAGAAATCCCACAATCTGCATTCTTGGCAGCATTGAAAATTGATCGTTAGTTTTTGATTATGTATCCATAAGGCCACTTATTGCGCCTTATGGATGATTTTATAGTAGTCATAAGGCGGCATGCAATGATGCGTTTATATGACTTTTTTATCAGAATATTTTCTGGTAAATCTTCCACTCAAGATTATTCTTATACATACAAAGAGATTAAAGGAAATTCTTACACAAATATAGATGAGGATGGTAATCTTTTACTGCCTTGGGTAAACTTTCCAGAAATTAGTCCTTTTGATTTTTTCTATAGAGATGCCGGACAGTGTTGGCTAAGTTACGTTTGGAATCCGTTCTGGGAAAAGATGAGTAAAAAAGAACAAGCGGCTTATTTAGATACGTGGAATGCTCCAGAATCTTGGCTATATTTTTATGATGAAGAATGGCAATCAGATGTATTTAATTGATTGCCAAAGATCTAAACAGCTTATCACTTCATAAAGTCGAATTCTGCCATCATATTTTTTAAACGCAGCGCATCCCAAGGCATATGTTCGGTAAAGCCGATACCAACAACATTATGATTTGCAGAGACATCTTTGATAATGCGGGTCAGTTGTTGAATAGTCATTTGACCATGAGTTGTAGGGAAAGGTTCAGAATCAGGGTTTCTTAAAAGCTGTGAGTAGAAAATTTTGGGGTCTAATACGTCAAGATCAACGTGAATGACTAGATTTTTTATATTATTTTTTTCTAACCACTTTAGAATGATAGCACTATCCTGTTTAACTTTTTGAGTAGGTACGGTTTGCAGGTTTAATCGATTAATTGTGTTTTGTTCATGAGGTAAAACTTCATTAACACCGATAATGAGCACATTACTGGATTGAAAAGGTTTTTTGATTTCTTTTGATAAAATAGGATCTCCATCACCCAGCAAGTTCCCCAGCACCATTGCGTGTGCATGATCAAAATCAGCTGGAGTTGTGATATCAGGGTGAGCATCAATCCATAATAGGCCTAAATTTTCATAACGTTCATTTAAATAAGCAAAAGGGGCTTGATTAACCAAGCAGTCCCCACCAAAAACAATAATGCGTTCGGGTTGATGTTCGTGAATTGTTTTTTGGATACATCGAAATTGGCTTAAAACAGTTTCTTGCCATAAAACGCCATTTTGTTTAGGGATTGAGCCATTGGTAGGGGGATCAATAGGAATTTCTATGGTCAAAGCATCACTTTTAGGGGCAAGAAAGTTTAATAAATGTGCACCTAATGGATAAATTTGACTGGGATTGATTTCTTTATAATCTCTCCCTTGCCATTGAGGGATAACTAGTCTTAATGTTTTGCTCATTTCCTTTTCCCTATACTTATTCAGAATTATATAAACTATATGTATTTTTATTTATATGTAAAAATTTTAAAGGGTATATGGGTTAATATAAGTTATTCTTGTTTGTTTAAGTGTCAGGATATTGCTGGACTTTTGTTGTCCATAAGACAAATTAATTTATCTTATGGATATTAAATTCAATAGTGTTTTTTGAAAAATATAGTGGTTACTATTTAATTATAATGAAGAGATTATATTAATTGGTAAGCGTATTGTTTTGGCTATCGGTCCATTTTGCAATACTTGCATGCCACCATACAGGTGCCCCTGCGATACCATTAATTTTACAATCTGAACACCATACCATGACATGATCAGTAACAGGTTTAGGAAGGTTTGCAAGAGTATAACTCAATGTAGCAATACCACCCCCTTTAACTGTTTCATCATTGTTTGATTGAATGATAAGGTTACCTGTATCATCAGAGAATGCATATGCTCCGAATTTGCCTTTTGATGTTGTATAGACAGTTGCTTTTCCTGCACCGATTAAAAGATTCTCTTTAGTGATAATCCCTTGTGTTGCAGTTAGCGTATTAGTAATGAGGTTGTTTGTATTAATAGTTCCTGTAATGGTAGCATTTGTTCCGTAATACCCGTTTACTCCACGAATATTCCCTCCATTTGCAATAGAACTTCCGATTAGCCAATCTCCATTTGTTGTTGGGTACCATTGCACGTAATCTTTTCCAGCATCATCTGAAGCGTATAGACCTTTCATCCCCATTCTAATAGCTTCTTTAGTAATGATATTTTGTGTTGCGGTTAGGTTATTAGTAATGAGGCTATTTGTATTAACAGTTCCTGTAATGGTAGCATTTGTTCCGTAATATCCGTTTACTCCACGAATATTCCCTCCATTTGCAATAGAACTTCCGATTAGCCAATCCCCATTTGTTGTTGGGTACCATTGCACGTAATTTTTACCAGCAGTATCTAAAGCTAAGATACCTTGCATGCCGATTTTAACCTCTCCATTACTACTTACAGTTAAAGCACAATTTTTAGCAAAGCTTCCGCCACAAAGAGAAATAGAACCATTATCATTATCTTGTTTCCATTTAATTCCACCTAATCCTACTGTTGCTTTTAGAGGATCCCTATCATCTGGTTGTATTGCAGCAATAATTGCTGGGATATTATTGCCCCAAGAATATTCTGGATGATCTTTAACTAAATTGGCAATACTAATAGAGACTTTTTCATTAAAATTACTTTTCCCATTAAATTGCCCTAAAATATGACCTGAATTGGGTTTTGTTGTTGGGCAAGCACCTGGAACGATAAAGCCGCCCGTTTCGATGGCATAGTTATCACAAGTGTCACCGATTATTAGATGATGATTAATATCTCCACCTAAAAACATATCTGTACTATCTGTGGTTAATTTATGGCCATTACCATCTGCTCCTACCATAATTCCATCTATTTTATATTGATAATCATGTTCTTGCATGGCGAATAAATCATATTCTACTCCTGTCATACTTCGACTAATACTGTCTTTGCGATAAGCTTCTTTTTCTCCTGGAATAAATTGAGCCATATCGTTATGCAGAAATTTTTTATCAGCCATACCAATAAAAACTGAAGGTGTAGAATAAGACCACACATAGCTAGGTATAGTGGATTTAGTATCATTAATATTGTCAATGGTATCCCCTGGATTTTGACCAGGAGTATTGAGCGCTATATTATCTTGCCAAGCAAAGCTACCCTTTTCTTTTCCATCAGGGCTAATCTTGTTTTCATTAAATTCAGTTCTCCATCCTAAATTATTTTCTGTAGTATCAAGTAATACATCAAAGGTTGTGGTTGTTATTGTTTTGGTTGTTTTTGAATCAGGATCATTAATAATTTTTGAAGTAGTTACTGCTTTTGCAGGATCGATATATCCAAAATATAAATTTGGTCGATCTAGACCGTGTAATCCTTTTTTAGTGTCGTCAGAGATAATGTTACCATTTTTCCAATTGCTATATACCCTAATACGGCCACTACCATATATGGTTTGCATTTCTTTTTCAGTAAAGCCAGGAGAAACAGAAAAACCAGTTTTAGTGAAGGTAACAGTTCTTCCTGTGGTATTGTTTTCAGCATTTAAAATCTCTGGCCCAGCTTTTAATCGGGGAGGGTTATTATTTGTTTTGGTAAATTCAACGATTGCATCAGTTAAACCCGCACCGTTTCTGTTGCCGTAAAAAAAAGAGTCTGCGTCTTGAACGGATAAAATTGATCCAGAAGCATCACCAGTACCCATTGCCAAGCCTATTATATTTAAATAAGCATCAGAATGGTTTTCTAGCCCACCAAAGTGTATTGTATGAGGGGAAGACGCAGCATCACCATAATTCTGAAAAAAGGTTGCTCTGGGTTTACTATCAAGAGTGCCAATGTCAAGGTTAGTTGTGGTGCTAATTGTTTTATCTGTTTTGATAGGAGCTACAACATTGCCTGTATTATCCAATCCAGCCACACCATTAGGTTGATTGACTTGAGATTGCATAATAGGTGTGTTATTACTTTGTCCATACACAGGGATTGATACAAGTAATAATGTAGTATATGTTAAAGTATAAAATATTTTTTTCTTAATAAACATTTTTTATCAAAATATAAAAATTAAATAATATAAAATTATTGTCATTTATTATTTTAACATATTTTTATTTATAAATATAAAATAAAAATATTAAATATTTAATCAATATATAAATGTGATTATTTTAAATAAATTGAATAAAAGAAAAAATACAATTGTGTTTTAATTTACAATCATTTCCAAAATTTCTTTAGCAGCAACATGAGAGGGCAGCTCATTATTTGGGCCAGAAAGTTGATGCATAATCTCGGTAAATGCGTCTTGTTGAGCTTTGGCTTTTGCTGGGTCGGTTAATAATCCCATCAACATGGCAGAGAGCTTTTCAGGATGGCAATCTTCTTGTAATAATTCTGGGACAATTTGGTCATTAGCGAGTAGATTTAACATACAAACATACGGCACTTTAATCATGCGTCGTGCAATCATTGCTGTCACAGGGTTAACACGATATGTAACCGCCATCGGCACCTTTGCCAAGGCAAGCTCCAACGTTGTTGTGCCTGATTTGGTAAGGGCTGCATTGGCCGCAGCATAAGCATTATATTTATCTTGAGGGTCATGAATAATAATGGGTTTGACTGACCAATCATTAACCATGTGCAATACACGTTCTTTTGCCAAAGGAGAGGTCGGAATGACCGCTGTGACTTCAGGGAGTTGTCGTTTTAATAGGCTCAACGTCTGTTTAAAGACAGGCATTAATTTAGGCAACTCTGAACGACGGCTGCCAGGCATAAATAAAACAATAGGGGCTTTGCCACCGATTTGATGGTCTTTGCGGAATTGTTCTGCATTTCCATGATGGACTTCTGTTTCTAAAATAGGATGCCCAACAAAGGTGCTTTGTAATCCGTGTTTAGAAAAGAACTCTTTTTCAAAAGGTAATAAACATAAAAGTTTTTCCCATAATCCAGGGAATTTCTTGACACGGCTTTCGTGCCAAGCCCAGACTTGGGGGGCAACATAATGCACTCTGGGAATGGATAAGTCTGCAATTCGTTTTAATAATCGCAAAGAAAAACCTGGGCTATCAATGGTTACAACAACATCGGGGCGAATGGTTTTAATATGCTCTACGGCTTGATTTAATCGATTGGATAGCATTCGAATTTTGGGTAGAACTTCGACCAATCCCATTACAGCCAGATCTTGCATCGGGAACAAGATTTCTAACCCTTGTTCTTGCATTTTAGGACCACCAACACCACAAAATTTTAAAGACGGATTGAAATGGCGTAATGCTTTGA
This sequence comes from Heliconius numata, assembly GCA_016802625.1. Classification (NCBI taxonomy): domain Eukaryota; kingdom Metazoa; phylum Arthropoda; class Insecta; order Lepidoptera; family Nymphalidae; genus Heliconius; species Heliconius numata. The sequence continues at coordinate 1,638,767 of JAEBDU010013017.1, forward strand.
TAAGTTTTGCACCCAATTCATCTCCGCTGGTTTCACCAGCCAATAACCAGATTGTATGTGTTGTTTTGCCCATGGTGTGGTTCTTACTTAATACTTATTGATGATAAAGTTGGTTGGGGTCCATTAAAGGTTTGCTGACTTCGACGATTTTTCCATCACGATAAGCGTGAAAGAAACAATTGCGACGACCTGTATGACAAGCAACACCTTTTTGATCGACTAATAACAAAAGCGTATCGCCGTCGCAATCAAGGCGCATTTCAACTAATGTTTGCACTTGCCCCGAAGTTTCCCCTTTGCGCCATAGTTTTTTGCGGCTGCGGGAATAATAACAAACATGCTTTGTTTTTAATGTTTCAAGGATAGATTCTTTGTTCATCCAAGCCATCATTAGGACCTCGCCTGTATCATGCTGTTGGGCTATGGCTGCAATTAACCCGTCTGAATTAAATTTCATCATGGATAAAAAAGAGTTAATGGATGAATCTGTCATTCTATAAGAGACCTTATTAAAGCGAGATAAAATAATATTCTTTATATATATTCTTTTGGTTAGTATAAGGTTTATATGAAATCATCGATAGTAAAAAATATTTTGTTTATCACTTCAACACGCTTGGGGGATGCTGTTATCTCTACGGGGATACTCAGTCATTTATTGCAAACTTACCCACAAGCAGAATTTACGATTGCTTGTGGCTCAGTAGCAGCAGGGATATTTGACAGAATGCCTAGGCGTAAAGCCACTTTGGTTATGGAAAAACAAAATTATGATTTGCATTGGGTTAAATTGTGGAAACAATGTATTTTACACTCATGGGATTTGATTGTTGACCTTCGAGGGTCAGCGATTAGCTATATGTTATGTGCGAAAAAGAGAGTTGTTATTCGTGGGGGTAGGATTAAAGAAAGAAGAGTAGATTATTTGGCAAGCGCTTTTGCTTTGCAACCAACACCATTACCTGTGATGTGGATGGATAAAGAAGATATAGAGATAGCAAAACAATATTTACCTAATGATTTTTATATTGCTTTGGCGCCAACAGCGAATTGGGCAGGTAAAATTTGGGATATTCATCGCTTTGTTACGTTGGCTAAGAAAATACAAAAAATGTTTCCACAAAGTCAGTTTGCTGTTTTTTATGGTGCGGGTCAGCAAGAATATGAAATGGCTAAAATTTTATTAGATGCAGATTTGCCGATTATTAATGTGGGTGGGAATTGCACGTTACCTCAGGTCGCAGCAATGTTTTTACGATGTAAAGCTTTTATAGGAAATGATTCTGGGTTGATGCATTTGGCTGCTGCATGTCAAATTCCTGTTTTGGGATTATTTGGTCCCAGTCAAGTTACAGAATATGCCCCCGCAGGCAGACATGCAAAAGTGGTTGTGGCAGAAGGTGAAGAAGGAAAAGCATCAATGGATAATTTATCGGTTGATAAGGTTTTTTCGGCATTTGAAACATTACTTTAAATTGATTGATAGCATATTAAGGATAGATGGGAATGAATAATTTGCGAGTGGCTCATATTATGGCAGGAGCTGTTAATGGTGGGGCTGAATTATTTTATGAACGTCTTTGTATTGCGCAACATGAGCAAGGGATAAATATTCTACCGATTATTCGTAAAAATCCAGATCGTTTACAGTTACTGAAAAATGCAGGATTAGCTGTTAAAGAGCTGTCTTTTGGTGGAAAGATAGATTTGCTTACAGGGCGTAAAATGAAGCAGATTTTGACAGATTTTTCCCCTAGAGTATCCGTCGCTTGGATGAATAGAGCAGCGGCTTTTATGCCTGTTGGGGATTGGGTTTCTGTAGGGCGTTTAGGTGGCTTTTATGATTTAAAATATTATAAAAATTGCGATCATTTGGTGGGAAATACCAAAGGAATTGTTCGATGGTTGGTTGAGCAAGGATGGCCACAAGAGCGTGCGCATTATGTTCCTAATTTTGCCAGAGACTTTCCGAATGTTATTCCTAAACGTCCTGAATATATTCCCCAACAAGCTCCTTTTTTATTGGCTTTGGGACGTTTACATACGAATAAAGGATTTGATATTTTAATTAAGGCAATGCCTTATTTGAAAGACGCCCATCTTTTGATTGCTGGTGAGGGTGAGGAGCGTTCTAATTTACAAGAATTAGCAGACTCTTTAAATGTCTCTGACCGTGTGCACATGCCTGGTTGGGTAACAGATATTTCCCAAGTTCTGGGGGCTTGTGATGTTTTTGTTTGTTCATCACGTCATGAACCTTTGGGTAATATTGTGCTAGAAGCTTTTGCAGCCACTAAACCTGTAGCTTCGCTAGCTTCCCAAGGTCCTGTAGAATTGATTACTGATGGTGAAAATGGTTTACTATCCCCTTTAGAAGATGTGCAATCCCTTGTACAATCTATACAAAAATTATTGGATAGTCCCGAGTTTTCTCGTAAAATAGCACTGGCTGGGCGGCAAAAATTTGAAACAGAATTTAGTAAAGAAATTGTATTAAATCAATGGTTTGATTTTTTAAGTAAGGTTGAAAAAGTTTAATGTGTGGTTTGGCGGGTATTGCTCTTAAACCTGGATATTCAATTTCTGATGCGCAAAAAGAGTTGCTCAAAAAAGCCCTTGCCCACCGTGGTCCTGATGGCTCTGGGGAATGGGTAGGACAGCATGCCGTTTTAATTCATACGCGTCTTTCGATTATCGATCTTGAGGGTGGCAAACAACCTTTAAGCTATCAAGATAAGCAATTTGTCGTTGCGAATGGTGAGATTTATAATGATTTAGAACTACGCCAATCTTTATCGAATTACCCTTTTCAAACAGGCAGTGATTGTGAAGGAATCCTCCCTTTATGGCAGCAATTTAGAGAAAAATTTCCAGAAAAATTACGAGGCATGTATGGGATTGCCTTGGTTGATGTTGATGAACAAACGGTTCTATTAAGCCGAGATCCTTTTGGAATTAAGCCTTTATATTATGCTTGTGTTGAGCAGGGGATTGTTTTTGCTTCTGAAGCACAGGCTTTGATTAAAGCTGGGTTTATTAAACCAGTTCTTCGACAACAGGGGCTAGCAGCTCTTTTACAGCTACAATTTGTGCCTGGAAAAGAAACAATTTTTGAGAATATTCATCGTTTGCTGCCAGGGGAAACGTTGGTTATTAAAGATGGGGCTATAACTCAGAAAAGTCGTATTGAGGTTTTTAAAGAACGTAAAAATTATACTTCTGATCCAGAAATGGCTTTATCTGAGCTTGATAGGCTTTTAGAGGAAGCCGTTCGTATTCATGAACGCTCAGATGTTCCTTTTGGATTGTTTTTATCCAGTGGTATTGATAGTTCTATCATTTTAAAAATGATGCAACGTTTGGGGCAAGAAAAACGTGTTCGTGCTTGGACAGCACGTTTTGAAACAGAACATCATAAAAATTACGTTGCTGATGAAACCGATCAAGCTTCATTAATGGCAAAACAGGTTGGTGCAGAGCATCATATATTTTCTATTACCCAACAACAAGTTTGGGAATATTTGCCACAGATTGTTGCTTGTATGGATGATCCCGTTGCAGATTATGCGATTATTCCCACTTGGTTTTTGGCCAAGGAAGCCAGTAAAGATGTAACAGTCATTTTATCAGGTGAGGGTGGAGATGAGCTCTTTGCTGGATATGGTCGTTATCGTAAAGCCAGTAAGCCTTGGTGGAAAGGGGGTAAGCAAATGTATCGCAAAGGTATCTTCGATCAAACAGATTATTTGCGTTCCTCATTATCGTCTTGGCGAGATAACATAACTTCATTTGAAAAAAATGGTGATTTCTCTCAAATGACGCGTTTAACTCAAGCGCAAAAGATTGATATTGAGACATGGTTGCCCAATGATTTGTTAATTAAATTAGATCGCTGTTTAATGACACATGGGGTAGAGGGGAGAGTTCCATTTCTTGATAAAAAAATTGCTAATTTTGCTTTTGGTCTTTCAGATTCGTTAAAAGTTCAAAATAGACAAGGGAAGTGGATTTTACGTAAATGGTTAGAGCGATATTTCCCAGAATCTAATCCTTTTGCCTCTAAATTAGGATTCAGTGTGCCTATTGGATTGTGGATTGAACAGCAAGCTTTAATATTAGCCCCATTAGTTTCAAAACAAATAGGGATACAAGAAATTGCTTTTTCTGGTAAAATAGTAAAATTATTTGAAAAAGCCTCTGGTCGAAAAGAGCGCTATATGGCATGGCATTTATTGTTTTATGCTTTATGGCATCAAATACATATCGTAGGGAAATCTCCTGACGGTTCTGTAATGGATATTTTGGCGGATTAAGAAAGAAGTAAAAGACGATGCATTATGATTTAATTCTTAAAAACGGCACATGTATTTTTCCTTGGGGAGAGGAAAAGGCAAATATTGGTGTTAAAAATGGTCGTATTCTTTCTTTGACTGTTGGGCAAAATGATGAGGCAGAACAGGTTGTTGACGCGCAAGGGTTATATGTTTTGCCTGGATTAATGGATTGCCATGTTCATTTTCGTGAACCAGGAAATGCTTTGGTTGAAACCATTGAAACAGGAACCAGAGCCGCAGCATTGGGTGGATTAACCACTGTTTTTGATATGCCAAATACCAATCCAGCGATTGCTGATTTGGAAATGGTTGAATGGAAACAAAAACGTGCCAGTGAAACCAGTTGGATTAATTTTGGATTTTATATCGGTGCAACTAGAGAAAATACAAAAGATCTTGCAAGCTTAGAATCTCAAAAAGGGGTTTGTGGAATTAAGGTTTATGCGGGTTCTTCGACAGGGTCTTTGATGGTTGAGGATGATGCAAGTCTTGAACAAGTTATGCTACATGGGCATCGTCGTGTTTGTTATCATGCCGAAGATGAATATCGTTTACAAGAACGTAAAAAGCTTTTTTGTGAAGGAATGCCTTATGAAAATCATAGTAAATGGCGTGATGAAGAATGTGCATTTTTAGGCACACGCCGTATTATTGCGTTGGCTCATAAAACGGGTCGTCCCGCGCATATCCTTCATACGACTACTCAAGAAGAGCTAGAGTGGTTGGTCGATCACAAAGATATTGCGACTGTTGAAGTCTTGGCAAACCATTTAACGCAAATTGCTCCAGAATGTTATGAGCGTTTAAAAGGCTTTGCGGTTATGAATCCACCTATTCGGGATCAGCGTCATTATGATGCGTGTTGGGAAGCGATAAGAAACGGTGTTGTGGATGTGGTTTCATCAGATCACGCGCCACATGATCCAACTTTGAAGGCTAAACCATGGTTATGTTGTCCTTCTGGCATGCTTGGGGTGCAAACGATTGTGCCGTTAATGTTAAATCATGTGAATGAAGGGCGCTTATCTCTTAGTCGTTTGGCAGATGTAATGGCGGCTAATCCTGCACGAATTTATGGCATGCCAACCAAAGGGCGTATACAAGTGGGGTATGATGCAGATTTTACAGTGGTTGATATGCAAAAAAAACGCCGTATTACCAATGATTGGATTGCATCCCCTGCAGGGTGGACCCCTTATGATCAAGTAGAAGTTAAGGGGTGGCCTATGGTAACAATTATCAAAGGGCGTATTGTTATGCAAAATGATGAAATGCAAGGAAAGCCAGAAGGCGAGTTAGTTAATTTTTTACCATAGAAAATTTGTTTAATTTGAGTTATTTATAAACGCGTATATAGCTTTTGAAGGTGATGAAATGAAAATTGTACTACAAGCAGGGATTGTTGGGCTAGGAATGATTGTTGGTAGCGCTGCATTTGCGCAAGATTGGGCAGCAAGCTGTGGGAGTGAACCCAAAGCACCATCAATTAATGTATCAAATATAACAAATTATAATAATAGTGTTGAACATTATACAGCTTATGATAAAGCTGCTCGTGCTTATTATGCTTGTGTAGCTAAAATTGCTCATGCAAAACAAACAGCTATCAGCCAAAAGGCAAAAGCAGATATGGAGCCTTATCAAAAAGTATCAACAGAGGTCCGCAGTCGAATTGCTGCTAATTTGACAAAGATCCAAGCAGAGTTAAAAGCAGGTGGAAAAAAATTAGGGGCAAAACCTAAAAAATAAGCTATGTATGGGATTATGCTGATCTGTTAATAGATTAAGGATAAGGCTGCATTATTGATGAGAAAGGGAGTTGTGTAGGTGTCTGATGACCTATTAAAAGAAATTGACGCAGATATACGAGCAGAAAAAATTAAGAATACTGCACGCCGTTATATTGTATTTATTGTAGTGTTGGTTATTGTGGGTGTAGCTGCACTAGGGATATGGCAATATAAAAGTTGGCAACATCGTAAAGCTGTTGAGCAAGCCTCTTTTTCTTACTTTAATACAGTGCAACCTATTATTGCTATGATTTCTGGGCAGACGATATCAGAGGATGCTAAGAATACAGCAATTGCACAGTTAAAAACATTATCTGATAATTCTCCGCAAGCTATTCGTGCTTTATCCCAATTAGAACGTGCAGGTTTGTTCGTTGATCAAGGAAAGGTGAAAGAAGCCTCTATCATTTGGGAAACATTACAAAGTGATAATACTGCGCCTTTGAATTTTCGTTCATTAGCAGGGTTGTTATGGATACAACATCATCTAGATACAGCGCCTCCTAATGATCTTCATAATCGTATCCGTAAATTATTAGAACAAGAAACACCCTGGTATGGATTGTTAAAGGAGTCTGAAGCATTATTGGACTTACGTACAGGGAAGCTTATTGAGGCACGCCAGATTTTTGGGCAATTATCAATCGATATGAATATATCTCCAGGTATTCGTCAACGTGCAAGTATGATGTTGCAAATTATTGCTCATAATAAACCAGTAAATAAAAAGGGAACTCCATGACAAAATCTTTTTCTGTAGCTTATAAAGGTTTTTCTCGCCGTTCAGTATTATTAGCCACAGGGAGCAGTGCAGTGCTGGCTGCATGTGGGCATAAAGATCATAAACCCGTTTTGGTTGGTAAACGTATGGATGTCTTTAGCTCTGGGGCAGGGTTAATGGTTGATCAAGATGACCATACCCCTATTACAATTCCAGCACCTATTATAGGTCAAAAATGGATGCAGGAAGGTCGCATTCCAAGCCATGCCTCAATACATAGTGCTATTGGTGGGGTGCGTAAAATTTGGGATTGTAGTATCGGAGCAGGAAATTCTGAACCTAGCCCATTAGCCTTTATTGCATTAGGGTCTAAAGGGCGAGGAATTGTGAATACAACGCCCGTCGTTGATGGCGAGCGTTTTTATACTGTTGATGCTATTGGGAATGTCACAGCATTTGATTGGAAATCAAGAAAAGTATTGTGGCGTTTAAATCCAAAGAAAAAAGGGTCTAAATCTAGTAATTTAGGTGGTGGTCTTGGTCTAACAGACGATGCGTTATACATTGTTGATGGTGTTGCAGAGACTTTGCGTGTAGATCGTGATACAGGAAAAGTTGTTTGGCGTGTTAATGTTGGAACCCCAGGACGTTCAGCACCAACGATTGTGGATAATCGTTTATTTTTTGGTACCATTGATGGAAGTTTGTTTTGTTTAGATACGAAAACAGGCAATCAATTATGGTCTTATCCAACGGGTAGTGTTCAAACCAAATTATTTGGTCAACCTGCACCCGCTTATTTTGATGGAATTATTGTTGCAGGTTTTGGTAGTGGCGACTTGGTTGCTTTGCGTGCTGAAACAGGGGAACAAATTTGGACAGATACGTTGGGTCGTGGTGGTCGTGATTCTGATACAGATTTTTCAGCAATTAGTGCTTTGCCCGTCATTGTTGATGGTACAGTTTATGCTATTAGTTTGGGATCAGTTTTGGTTGCAATTGATGTGCGTTCAGGACGTAGGTTATGGGAACGTGAAGCCGCTGGACAAAATGCAATGGTTGTAATTAGTGATTGGTTATTTGCATTATCTTTAGACCAACAATTGGCGTGTTTAGATCGGGTTACAGGGCGTGTGCGTTGGGTTACGCAATTACGTCGTTTTAAAAATATACAAAAATCAAGTGATCCAATTGCTTGGTATGGACCTGTATTGGGTGGCGGACAGTTGATTTGTATTAGTGATTTTGGTGATAATGGTTTGGTTACAATAGATCCTGCAACGGGTAAAGTAACGAAAGTGGTTAAAACTGATATTGTTCCAGCGCTTGCGCCTGTTATTGTTAATGAGAATTTGCTAATTGTTGGACAAAACGGCAAATTGACTGCTTTTGGTTAGGAATAAAATTCGTGGCATTATCCACTAAATCTTTGCCTGTTATTGTGATTGCAGGGCGCCCAAATGTTGGGAAGTCTACTTTATTTAATCGTTTGGCAGGCAGGCGATATGCAATTGTGAATGATCAACCTGGTGTTACGAGAGATCGTAAGTCGGTTGAGATTATACTAAGAGACCGTAGTGTTTCTTTGGTGGATACTGCTGGATGGGAAGAGGATGATCCTCAAACCGTTTTTGGTCGGATGCGTAAATCCTCTGAAAGTGCCGTTGCATCTGCTGATGTTGTTGTGTTTTGTGTTGATGCACGCTCTGGGATTACCCCAGTGGATGAACATTTTGCACAATGGTTAAGGAAGCAAGGAAAGCCGATCATATTGGCTGTTAATAAAGCAGAAGGCCATGCTGGTGACATTGCAGCATTGGAAATGTACAGCTTTGGTTTAGGGGAACCTTATCCTGTTTCAGCAGAGCATGGTCAAGGTGTTGGTGATTTAATTGAAGCTATATTAGATGCTTTGCCTAATGAAGATGATGAGATCTTTGAAGATTTTGAAGATGATAATGTTGATCGTCCATTAAAGTTGGCAATTGTTGGCCGACCTAATGCAGGAAAATCTACTTTAGTCAATCAGTTATTGGGTGAGCAACGGGTGATTACAGGGCCAGAAGCTGGATTAACGAGAGATTCGATCTCTGTTTTTTTGCGTGATGAAGAGGGTGAAATTGAATTAATCGATACAGCTGGGTTGCGTCGTAAAGCTAGAATTGATGAGACATTAGAAAAAAATGTCCGTCTCTGCTTCTCTTGAGGCATTAAAAATGGCTGAAGTTGTCGTTTTGGTGATTGATGCAGAGCTGGGTGTGCATGAACAAGACTTGCAAATTGCTCGTTTAATTGAAAGAGAAGGGCGTTGTTGTGTTCTTGCTTTGAATAAATGGGACATTTTAGAAGACAGAGAAGCTGTTCGTCAGAAAATCAAAGATCGTATTGAGATTTCTTTGACGCAAATGAACGGGATTTCTGTGGTTTCTTTCTCTGCGTTGACAGGGCGGGGCGTTCATAAATTATTGCCAGCTGTGCGTAGAGCTTATGCGATTTGGAATAAACGTGTACCAACAGGGGCTTTAAATCGTTGGTTTGAGGAAGCAATAACACGACATGGTCCCCCAATGGTAGAAGGGCGCCGTTTGAAAATTCGTTATATTACGCAAATTAAAGCTCGTCCTCCTACTTTTGTTTTATTTGGAACAAGGGCTTCAAAAATACCGATGGATTATCAACGTTATTTGGTTAATGGATTACGGGCTACTTTTGATATGCCAGGAACCCCTATACGATTGCAATTTAGGGATAGTAAAAACCCTTATGCGACCTCTAAAGATTAGGGGTTATTTAAGTAAAGGGCTGAATATTTAAAATATTCAGCCTTTTTGTTTTTTTTAATGAAATATGCTTTATTTGTGTTGGTAAAAAGTAATTGATAATTTATCATTTACTGTATTAATTTTAAAATAAGTCATTTAATATTATTTATTGTGAATATTCTATCTTTATATTACGCACTATATTATTCGTGCATTAGTGATTTTATTGAATGCTATATCAAAACAATGATATTTTAGGAAAAATGCATGTTAAATGAATGAATATTTACATAAAAAAGAGTTTTTTGTGCTTAGCATGAAAATTTATTTTTTTTGTCATATTTTTGCCCAAAAGATTAACGAAACTTCTTCATAGAGCACAATGATCGTTTAAAGAAGATTGAGATTGTGCAACTTAAAATAAGGATTTTGATAATGTTAAATAGAAAGCTATTAACTTCTTTAGTAGTCGCAAGTGGATTAAGTTTTGGAATGATGGGTGCTGCATTTGCACATCCAGAAGGAGATGTACCTCCTCCACCTCCTCCAGGTGAAATGCCACCACCACCTCCACATCATCCTGGAATGTTTGGTCCAGAAGTGGGTCCAATAGGAATGATTTTCCAAGGGGTTAAATTAACTGCAGAGCAAAAAACTAAGATTCATGATATTTTAGTAGCTGCTCGTAAAGAAGAAAAAACAAATCGTGAAAATATGAAAGCAATTCACGACCAAATGGCGAATAAGTTATTATCCCCAGGTGAAGTGACTGTTGAGACTTTACAACCTATTTTGGATAAGCAAGCTGAATTGGAGAAAGTTGTTAAAGCCAATCATGTTAAAACAATTTTAGCCTTACGTGAGGTATTAACACCAGAGCAGTTGGCCAAAGCAAAAGTTCGTTATACAAAAATTAAATCCATTAAAGAACAAATGAAAGAATTACGTGAAATGGATGCGCCTCCTCCAGGTGATGCATCTTTATCCTCACCAACTCCATAAATTATGGGTATAAAATAAATTAAAATACAGGCCTGTTACTCTAATGTGGTAACAGGCCTTTTTTATAGAGCAATTTGGCTCTATAATTATTTCATTTAGATTGTCTTAAAGTATAAAATAAATGAAGCATCATTTTGATTTAAAGATTGGCATTTTCTTTTTTACCTGCTTTATGGTAGGGGGAATGGCTGGTTGGGCGCAAGAGCCTAATTCTTTTGCAGAAATGCCTAAATCTTGTCAGAATATTCAACTTGAAAAATTGACCTTTGAGCTTCCTTTATCAATTCAAAATTTAAGTTTAGAACAGCAAAAACAAATTCGCATTATATTAGATGATGCACGCACACAGGCTTGTATTTTGCAGATGCAATATGATGGATTAATGCAGCAAGTAATTGCGATTTTATTTGAGAATGCGCATGTTTCTGCAGAACAGTTAAAGCCTTTTTACGATCAACTCGTATCTTTGATGCAACACAGAGTTGAAAATAAAGTAAAAACCATTTTATCTATACAGAAAATATTAACACCAAAGGAGTGGCAAGCGCTTATTGTAAGATATGAACATTTTATCAAGGTAAAAAATGATTTTCTAAAGCAGCAAGAAGCGTTGAAACAAACATATAATATGTTAATTAGTGGTAATAATATGCGTGAAACAGGAACTGTTTCTTTAATGTCGCCATTTATTTGTATAGAAAATAATTCAAAAATAAATATATTGAAGCAAATAGGTGTAAAACTGTCTTTGACGAATACTCAAGAAGAACATTTTTATAAGATTTTACAAAAGCAGGGAATAGAGAGTTGTGTTGTAAGACGAGATATGAATGATGCTTCTGAGCAATTATTGAAAATGCCACTTATATCCATGGATCAAGCTCAAGAAAAACAATATAAATCTTTGTTCAGCCAATTGGTAACTAAAGAATATGTGTTAGAAACTTATCAAATAGAAGCATTATCTTCTTTATTTCAGATTTTAACGCCTAAGCAAAAGATGCAATTAAAAGAGCAATATATGATTATAAAAGGGATATTATAATTCGTTTTATAATAAAATTATTTTATTTTTTAAGGTGAAGACATTTTGATATAATAAATAAAGAGTAGTTTTTTTTAGTATTACGTCACAACTTTATATTATAATTTATGCCTTGACATTTACTAATAAACTAAGGTATTTCCTTTAACAAAGGTAAGAAACGTCACTTCGCGAAGACTCGTGCAGTGACGCGTTATTTATTGCTTAAAATTGTAGGATGATTTAACGTGTTTGATCGTTTATCTGGAAAGCTTTCTGGCGTATTTGATGGGTTATCAAAGCGCGGTGCTCTGTCTGAGGAAGATGTCAATGAAGCCATGCGAGAAATTCGCTTGGCAATGTTGGATGCAGACGTTGCTTTGCCAGTGGTTAAAGATTTTGTACAAAAAGTTCAAGAAAAATCAGTTGGACAAGAAGTTCTACATAATATTTCCCCAGGTCAAGCGATCGCAAAAATTGTTAATGATGCTTTGATCGAAGCCCTTGGTGGGGCGGGGGCGGTCCCTTTAAATTTAAATGCAGTACCACCTATTCCTTATTTGATGGTGGGGTTACAAGGGTCTGGTAAAACGACGACTTCTGCAAAAATTGCCTATTATTTAAATCGTCGCGAACGTAAAAAAGTATTGTTAGCCAGCTTGGATACATACCGTCCTGCAGCTCAGTTACAATTAGAGCAACTGGCTACTCAAGTTAAAGTAACCTCTTTACCTGTGATTAAAGGGCAAATGCCTGTTGAAATCGCTAAACGTGCCATGGAAGTTGCTCGTTTAGAAGGGTATGATGTCGTTATTTTGGATACTGCGGGTCGTCTATCTATCGATGAAGCATTGATGGAAGAAGTCCAAAATATTCGTGATGTAGCAAAACCAGCTGAAACCTTGTTAGTTGTCGATGCAATGACAGGGCAAGATGCGGTTCACACAGCCAAAAGTTTTAATGAAAAAGTCGGTATTACTGGTGTTGTGATGACCCGTATGGACGGGGATGCACGTGGTGGTGCGGCTTTATCAATGCGTGCGATTACAGGCGCACCGATTAAATTGGTTGGTATGGGTGAAAAAGTCGATGCGTTACAGGAATTTTATCCTGAACGTGTTGCAAGTCGTATCTTAGGTCTGGGAGATATCGCAGGCTTGGTTGAAAAAGCCAGCGAAACCATTGACCAAGAAGAAAGTGAGCGTCTTGCGAAAAAGATGCTTAAGGGTAAATTTGATTTAAATGATTATTCAGCTCAAATTGCTCAAATTAATAAAATGGGTTCGATTTCAAATATCATGGATATGATGCCTGGTATGGGCAAAATGAAAGAAAAACTCGGAGACAAAGAGTTAGATACCTCTATCCTGAAACGTCATCAAGCGATTATTTCGTCAATGACAAAGGCAGAACGTAAGCAACCTGCAATTATCAAAGCATCACGTAAAAAACGTATCGCCGCAGGATCGGGGTCAACAGTTCAAGAAGTTAACCGTCTGTTAAAACAATATGATCAGATGGCTTCTATGATGAAGCGGTTTAATAAACTGGGTGTTAAAGGATTAATGCGCCAGGGCTTATCCGCTCTTTTACCAAAAGGAATGACGCCCCCACCTGGTGGCGGAATGATGCGTTAATTCTTTTTTAATTGTGGCTAGATATCTGGAGAGAAACAGTCAATGAGCCTTAAAATTCGTTTATCCCGTGCAGGGTCAAAGAAACGTCCTTATTATCACATCGTTATTGCTGATAGCCGTTCACCACGGGATGGCCGTTTCATTGAAAAAGTAGGGTCTTATAACCCAATGTTACCAGCAGATCATGCTGACAGAATTCGTTTGTTTGACGAACGTATTAAACACTGGTTATCACAAGGTGCACAAGCAACAGATCGCGTTGCACGCTTTTTAGGAAATGCTGGTTTAGCTCCTAAATTCGTATATCGTGAACAACCACAACAATCAGCACCAAAGAAAAAAGCACAAGATCGTGCTGAGGCTGCTGCTAAAAAGAGCGAAGAAGCTGCTGCTTAATCGTAAATTAGTTATCGCAAGAGAGTAACAATCTTTATGAAAACGCAGCTAGTTCATGTTGGGACCATAGGAAAACCTCACGGAGTTCGTGGTTTGGTTCACCTATATCCTTGTGTTGAAAATCCACAAGATTTGGAAACATATGGTGAGCTAGTTGATGATCGTGGAGAGCGTTGGACGATAAGTTGGCAAAGTAGCAAGGCAGCAGCACTTTACGACAGTCAAAAGAAACGAGTGGATAATCGAACCGCCGTTGAAAAATTGACTAATCGTAAATTGTTTGTTCCGAAAGACTTGTTACCTGAACCAGAAGAAGATGAGTTTTATTTCAGCGATTTAATCGGATTGCAAGCGAAAATTAAGCATGAAGATCAATCAGAA
>JAEBDU010013017.1:1657813-1705440 GCA_016802625.1 Heliconius numata
GTCCTCCCAATGAGGTGGAAGTTCGTCCATCAAATACAAAGGATCAATCATGACTTGGCAGGTTGATGTATTAACGTTATTTCCAGAAATGTTTCCTGGTTTTCTTGGGTATTCCCTTGCCGGTAGAGCATTGGAAGATCAACGTTGGTCATTAAAAACGCATGCACTTCGTGAATTTGGTTTAGGACGGCATAAAGCCGTTGATGATACCCCTTTTGGTGGTGGGGCTGGGATGGTTATTCGTGCAGATATATTGGATGCTGCACTAAAGGCAACGAAGCCTCAGGATGATCGCCCAATCGTTTATTTGTCGCCAAAAGGTCGTTTGTTACAACAAGAAGATGTGGCGCGTTATGCGTCAGGTCAAGGTGCTTATTTCATTTGTGGTCGTTATGAAGGGGTCGATGAACGGATCTTTCAAAAACACATAATTGAAGAGGTTTCTGTTGGGGATTATGTCCTTTCTGGGGGAGAACCCGCAGCATTGATTTTAATGGATGCTTGTGTGCGTTTGTTACCTGGTGTGATGGGATCTGATCAAAGTGGGGTTGAGGAAAGTTTTTCCGCAGGCTTACTGGAATATCCTCATTATACGAAACCAGCACAATGGGATGATTATGCTGTGCCTGAAATATTACTGTCTGGAAACCATGGTGCCATTGCTTCTTGGCGCAAAGAACAGGCAGAAATTGCAACAAAACAACGCAGGCCAGATTTATGGGAAACTTATCAAGGAAACCGTAAATAGGCGCATCGCTAATGATGAATATTTTGTTACTTGGATTGTTTAAAAGATTATAGATAATATCTTATTGTAAAAGGAATAGGATTAAATGAATACCATTCAAAAATACGAGGCAGAAGAAATCGCTCGTTTAACAGCAGAACGCCCAGTTCCAGAATTTTTCCCTGGGGACTCTGTTCGTGTTGATGTTCGCGTTGTTGAAGGTGAACGTAAACGTATTCAGGCTTATGAAGGTGTTGTTATTGCACGTTCAAACAAAGGCTTGAACAGCAATTTTACAGTTCGTAAAATTTCTAATGGTGAGGGTGTGGAACGTGTATTCCCTTTATACTCACCAACGATTGCTGCAATCACAGTTGTTCGTCATGGTGATGTTCGCCGTGCAAAATTATATTACCTACGTAGTCGTAGCGGTAAATCTGCGCGTATTAAAGAACGTAGCCGTGATGTAAAAAAAGCTGCTGATACAGCTCAAAACTAATATTCTATTTATTAGTTGATAATAAAAGACTATATAGGTATCTGGCAGCTTTTTAAGTAAGGTTGCCAGATATTTTTATTTAAGAAACAAAATAAGCAATAATAAGGAAAAAAAATGAAGGCGCGTACTTTATTTGATAAGTTGTGGGATAGTCATGTGGTTGAACAACTTCCAGATGGTACCGCAATTCTGTATATTGATCGTCATTTGATTCATGAAGTGACTAGCCCGCAAGCTTTTGAAGGATTGCGTATGGCTGGGCGTAAAATTCATAATCCAGAAGCAATGATGGCTGTTATTGATCATAATGTGCCCACAACTGATCGCAGTCAGCCCATTACTGAAGATGAAAGCCGCCAACAAATTGAAGCTTTGGAACATAATGTTAAAGAATTTGGTGTTCCTTTTATTCCTTTGAAATCTGATAAACAAGGGATTATCCATGTTGTAGGTCCAGAGGAAGGGATTACGCTTCCTGGAATGACGATTGTTTGTGGGGATAGTCATACATCAACACATGGTGCTTTTGGGGCTTTGGCTTTTGGTATTGGGACTTCTGAAGTTGAACATGTGATGGCAACTCAGACCTTATTACAAAAACCTGCAAAAAATTTAAAAATTGAAATTGAAGGCACATTAAAGCCTGGTATGACTGCCAAAGATGTTGTGTTGGCAGTGATTGGAAAGATTGGTACAGCAGGCGGAACAGGTCATGTGATTGAATTTGCAGGCTCAGTTATTCGTAATTTAGATATGGCTGGTCGTATGACGGTTTGTAATATGGCCATTGAAGGTGGGGCAAGATCAGGGTTGATTGCGCCTGATGAAGTGACATTTGAATATATTAAAGGTCGTCCGTGTGCACCACAAGGTGCAGATTTTGATGCCGCTGTTGAATATTGGAAAAGTTTGGCCTCTGACGAAGGGGCTGAATATGATAAAATTATTCATATTAATGTTGATGATTTAGAGCCAATGGTGACTTGGGGAACTAGCCCAGAAGATGTATTGCCAATTACAGGGAATATTCCTGATCCAGCATTGTTAAAGGATGAGTCTCAACGTAATCGTAAACAACGTATGTTAGATTATATGGATTTAAAAGTTGGTAGTCCTATTGCTGGTACTAAAATTGATGCTGTTTTCATTGGTTCTTGTACCAATAGTCGTATTGAAGATTTGCGTGTTGCGGCCCATGTTTTAAAAGGCAAGAAAATTGCCAATCATGTTTGGGCATTGGTCGTTCCAGGTTCTGGCATAATCAAAAAGCAAGCAGAAGCAGAAGGGTTGGATAAAATCTTTATTGATGCAGGATTTGAATGGCGTGAAGCGGGATGTTCAATGTGTTTAGCAATGAATCCTGATCGTTTAAAGCCAGGTCAACGTTGTGCATCGACATCTAATCGTAATTTTGAAGGTCGCCAAGGGCCAGGAAGCAGAACACATCTTGTTTCTCCAGCAATGGCTGCCGCAGCTGCGATTAAAGGTGAATTAACAGACGTAAGGGAAATGATTTAAGATGGATAAGTTTGATATTTTAACAGCGATTGCTGCACCTTTACCCGAAGAAAATATTGATACAGATAAAATTATTCCTGCACGTTTTTTGAAAACAACCAAAAGAAGTGGGTTAGGGAAGTCCGCATTTTATTCATGGCGATATGATGATAACGGTAAAGAGCGTGAAGATTTCGTATTAAACCGCGAGCCATATCGTCAAGCTGAGATCCTTATAACCTATGAAAATTTTGGCTGTGGATCTTCCAGAGAACATGCGCCTTGGGCATTGTTGGATTTTGGTATTCGTTGCGTGATCGCACCTTCTTTTGCAGATATTTTCTTTAATAACTCTTTTAAAAATGGGATTTTACCCATTCGTTTGCCCAGAGAAATCTGTGAGCAGTTGGTTGAAGATACGAAGATGGGTGCCAATGCCAAATTAACGATTAACTTAGAAAAACAAGAAATTATCCGTCCGAATGGGGAACGCATTTCTTTTGATGTTGACCCATTACGTCGTCAGCTTTTGTTGGATGGTATGGATGATATTGCTCAAACCATGCAATATGTAAAATCAATCGATAATTTTGAAGAAAAGCGTAAAAAAGATCAACCATGGTATCCTAAAGTATCAGCGGATAAATTATCTTCTTAATTTATAGGAAAGTTTGTTAATATAAAGGTTCATTATTTACAGTAATGAATCTTTTTTATGTGTTTATTATAAAAATTTACAAAGCGCGAACCATTAAAATTTCATCTAAATAATTTCCATTACTTATTTTTATGGTGTTAGCATCAATTGCATAGGGTACAAATCCCCATTTTTTATAAAAATGTATTGCGTTTATATTTTCACTGACAACTGTTAATAATATTTTTTCTATTTTTATATTGATTGAATGGTTGATTAGTGAATTTATTATTTGATTTGCGGCTCCTGTTCTTCTGTTTTGTTTATTAACATACATTCCCCATAATAGAGCTCTGTGATTGATTCTTGAACCAAGAAACGGAGATATCCCTCCGATACCTATGAAGGTGTCTGTATGGTATGCACCAATAACAAAGTTTGAATTTAAACGCTCTATTGTGTTTTGCTTAGATAATTTCATCTCATCTTGAGTTGAGTAGCGGAATTCATCTTCTTGTAATGTTGCTTCTTCGATTCGTAATTTACGATATGCCTCATAGTTATTTGCTGTTAATCTTTTTGTGATCTAATTTATTTTTTATTTTTTTATTTTCTAAGAAAAGAAATATTTCTATAAATTTGAATATCGTTATCCTTATAAAAGATTAAGGAAATATTGCAACGATACAGAAGCATAGTTGATTTGCTGAAAAGAAATATGGTTATGGTGTTGAACTTCCAATTGCTTGGCAAGGGTGGTTGTTGACGGTTCTTTTTGTAATGAGCGTTTTATTATTTTCTATTTATTCTTCTGGTTTTTATAGAATTACTGGAATCTTTGGTAGTGCTGTTATAGTTTGTATTATTGCATATTATAAAACAAAAGACGGATGGCGTTGGCGATGAAATTAATAGGAATGTTAGATTCTCCTTATGTTAGGAGAGTGGCAATATCATTGAAAGCGATGAATCTTTTATTTGAACATGAAGCGCTTTCAGTTTTCAATGATATTAAGAAAATGCAAGCAGTGAATCCATTGATGAAAGCACCATCATTAATAACAGACGAAGGTGTTTTATTAATCGATTCAACATTAATTTTAGAATATTTAGATCGAAAATGTAACTCAGATTATTCTTTGCTTCCAACAGATTTAGAACAATTTACAAAATCTCAATATTTAATTGGGATAGCATTGACGCTATGTGATAAAGCAGTTCAGCTTTTTATGGAATATAACCGTCGCCCACCTGAAAAATTCTATCAAGAATGGGCAGATCGTATTACAGAGCAACTAGAGGTTGGGTTTGCGTTATTGGATCAACAAGCTATAGTCAATGATGTGGGTTACTTGGTTGGGAATCGTATTATGCAAGCAGATATTTCAATTGCGGTTGCTGTTAAATATATAGAAAAGAAATTGCCTGATATTTATAAAAATCATGTATCAGATAAGTTAAAAGCATTTTCCGCTGCGATGGAAGCAATGCCTCTTTTTAAAGAATTAATGTTTTAAATTATTTTACTTCATAATGGATTATATAGAATGACAAAAGAAAAAAAGATTTTAACACTTGCTGGTGATGGTATTGGACCAGAAGTGATGGAACAAGCCCTTCACGTATTAAATTGGGTGCAAGAAAATTCAAATTTGTCTTTTGTAGTTGAAAAAGACCTTGTTGGTGGGGCTTCTATTGATAAAAATGGTATTCCTTTGACTGCTGAGGTTATTGCAAAAGCCAAAGCCGCAGATGCGGTATTATTTGGTTCAGTTGGTGGGCCAAAATGGGATGGTATTGGATTTGATAAACGTCCAGAGCTTGGGATTATTGGACTTCGTAAAGAACTTGGGTTGTTTGCGAATTTACGTTCTGCGATTGTTTTTGATTCTCTAATTGATGCAAGCACGATCAAACCTGAAATTATTAAAGGGCTTGATTTAATGATTGTGCGTGAAAGCACAGGTGGGGTTTATTTTGGTGAACCAAGAGGTATCGAAACGTTACCCGATGGAACGCGTAAAGGGATTAATACCGAAGTCTATACTTCTGTTGAAATTGAACGTATTGCGCGAGTTGCATTCGAGTTGGCTCGTCAACGACAAGGGCGTGTTTGTTCAGTAGAAAAATGTAATGTAATGGAAAGTGGTCTTTTATGGCGTGAAGTGGTTACTGAGCTACATAAAAAAGAATATTCTGATGTGCAACTTTCCCATATGTTAGCGGATAATTGTGCGATGCAGTTGGTTCGTAACCCAAAACAATTTGATACAATTTTAACGGGAAATTTATTTGGAGATATTTTATCTGATTTAGCAGCAATGTTGACCGGTAGTTTAGGAATGCTTCCTTCTGCGACTTTGGGTGCCCGTCAAGCAAATGGGGTTATTCCTGCATTATATGAACCTATTCATGGTAGTGCCCCTGATATTGCAGGGCAAGGGAAAGCAAATCCATTAGCTCAGATTTTATCATTAGCAATGATGTTGCGTTATTCTTTTGATGAACAAGTGATTTCAGAAAAAGTTGTGAATGCCTGTGAAGCTGTTCTTAATCAAGGTCTACGTACTCCAGATATTATGAGTGAAGGAATGAAACTGGTTGGCACGGAAGAAATGGGTAAAGCTGTTTTAGCTGAGTTGAATAAATAACTGATATTTTAAGCTTATATATTGGACGAATATATAAGCTTTTTTTAGGCTTTTATAAAAAGCAAAACGCTTCATTATAAATAACGAAGCGTTCAATAACATCACCAACTTACAAATAATTTTAATTAGAAGAATATGAAAATAAGATTATTTTCGTATGTAGACTCTTAAAGAAAAATCTAGAAACCTTCGCGTTCTACGCGTTTACGTTCCATTTTACGAGCACGTCTTACAGCTTCAGCAGATTCGCGTGCACGGCGTTCTGATGGTTTTTCGTAATGACGACGTAATTTCATTTCGCGGAAAATACCTTCGCGTTGCATTTTTTTCTTTAAAGCTTTTAAAGCTTGATCAACATTATTATCTCTAACAAGAACTTGCACTTGGCTGTCATCTCCTGTGTGTTAAGTGAATATATGTGTATTGAATACAGAGAACAGAATGATTACGCTGTAAAAATACTTAATAGCTAGACAAATTTGTATACGCTATTTCGTTCAAAAAAGAAATAGTTTATTGTTATTTCATTGTTATTTTATTCTATTTTTTAAAGAGATTTTATTTGTATCGACCCTTTCCTAATGATCTTCCAATTTCTAAGCCTGGGGAAGAGCTCTTATTCTTGCGCGAAGAAAAAATTCGATTCATGCAAGATATTTTGTTCTTTATTGATTGTGAATTACATACATCAACAAAACCGATTTTACAGGAATATGGAATTGGGCATGCACATCATCGCTTAATGCAATTTGTTTGTCATTGTGCTGGGGCCAGTGTGAGTGAAATTTGTCGATTATTAGGTATAACGAAACAAAGTTTGAATCGGGTTTTACGTGAATTACTAGAGCTGGGATATATTGAATATCGTTCTAATTTAGAAGATAGGCGAAAAAAGAAATTATATTTAACGCTAAAAGGGAAAGAAATAGAAGAAGAGTTGTTTCAATTACAACGTAAACAATTTCTTCGTGCATTTAGAGAAGCACCAAATAATACATATATTGAGGGGTTTCAGCGCATTCTTTATGGTATGTTAAGTAAAGAATCTAAAAAACTATTGGAATTACATTCCAGTCAAAAAATAGGTAAGGAAAGAACATGATGGATGAAAGTATCAATAAAAGCGAAGATTCTGAGTCTTTACATGTTTTAGTGATCGATGATGATCCTCGTTTACGTCGATTGTTACAGCGTTATTTAAGTGAAAATGGTTTTCGTATTAGTGGTGCTGAATCTGCCAAAGAAGCCAGAGAAATGTTGGAATTTCTGCAACCAGATGCAATTGTTTTGGATGTTAGCATGCCAGGAGAAGACGGGTTGCAATTAACCCATGCTTTGCGTGAAGAAGGAAAAGATTTACCTATTATTCTCTTAACAGCTCGGGGGGAACCAGAAGACCGAATTGCAGGGTTAGAAGCTGGGGCTGATGATTATTTAGGAAAGCCTTTTGAACCTAAAGAACTTTTATTACGATTGCGTTCGCAATTACGACGTTTGCATCAACCGATTATGAGTGAAAATGTAAGAGCCATTAAGCTGGGTGATATGGAGTTTGATCCTATTCGTAACTTACTAATTCATAATAATGAAATTATTCATTTAACAGGGGGTGAAATTGCTTTGTTACGTGTGTTAGCCAGCCGTCCTAATGAAATTCTTTCACGTGAAGAAATAGTGCAAGAAATAGGGATGGAAGAAATAGGAGAGCGTGCCGTCGATGTGCAGGTAACACGATTACGGCGAAGAATCGAAGTTGATCCTAAACAACCAAGATTTTTACATACGGTTAGAGGTAAAGGATATGTTTTAAAACCAAGTTATGTATAAATTTTAAGGGGTAATATTGTGCCAGAATCCTTTTTTCATTATCGTCGTGTTACGCAAAAACAAAAAATAGCAGTTGATCGCAAAGTGCGTAGATTTTTACCTCGTTCGTTATTGGCACGTTCTTTGTTAATGATTTCAATCCCTTTAATAATCACTCAAGCAATTTCTTTAGAGTTATTTTATGGTACTTTTTTAAATACCGTTTCAAGACGTTTAGCTGATTCTGTAAGTGGGGAAATTGGTTATGTAGTACAACAATATTCTTCATTACCCTCTGCGCAATATCGCATGACTTTATTGGATCAATCACAACAATATTTACAGTTCAACATTAAGTGGTTACCCAATCAGACACTACAAACGAATCTTAATCATACTAAAATCGTTTTGGGTCCCGTTGATGAGTTGTTAGATAGAGGATTAGATGACCGTCTTGACGTTCCTTTTAAGACAAATTGGCATAGTTATACAGATCAAGTTGTTGTTTCAGTTCAATTAAAACAAGGTGTTTTAGAGTTTTTAGTTCCTAAAAAACGATTAACTGCTGGATCTGTATGGTTATTTGTTGTTTGGATTGTTGGCAGCGCACTGCTTTTGTTTTTAATTACAGCAGTATTTGCTTGGGCCCAATTTAGAGCTATTCGTCGTTTATCAAAGGCTGTTGAAAAATTTGGAAAAGGTAGAGATCCAGGCGTATTAAATCCTGTTGGCTCTAAAGAGTTACGTAATGCAGCCACGGCATTTAATGTAATGAGAGAACGAATTTTACGTTTTATCAAGCAAAGAACAGTTATTTTAGCAAGTGTTTCTCATGATTTACGAACGCCTTTAACGCGTTTGCGATTAAGTTTGGCAATGCTACCTCAAAAAGGAATTATTAATGCAGAAGATCAAGCTCTTGATATTGCAGAGATGATTGGAGATACTGAAGAAATGGAGCAAATGATTTCTGGGTATCTTTCTTTTGCTAGAGGAGAAGGAACAGAAGAACCACAAATGACAGATATGGTGCAGTTGACGGAAGATGTGGTGGCAGCAGCCTATCGATTGGGTACTGAATTTTTATCTGCAAATATTCCCGCATCTTTACCTGATATGATGGTTAGAGCTGCAAGCATTCGTAGAGTTTTAGGAAATATTCTTGAGAATGCAAGGCGGCACGGGGGACAGGTGAATATCGAGGTACAAGATAAAGATAGGGGGATTTTATTTATCATTGATGATAATGGTCCTGGTATCCCTTTAGAAAAACGGGAAAGCGTTTTTATACCTTTTGAAACAGGAAACAGCCAAAAAGGAACAGGATTAGGTTTGGCAATAGCACGAAATATTATTCAAGGCCATGGTGGGAATGTTGAATTAGAAAGCAGCCCATTGGGTGGGCTGCGTGTCTTAATTTTTATTCCAAAGTAACGTTTTATCGAATGGTGTTTCCAGAGCTTCCTACACCACCAGAAGTATTAGGATTGCTGCTGAATGGGCCACCACTGCTGTTGGGTCCAAAGGTACTCCCTAAACCCATCGCACTTAGAGGAGAATATTGTCCAATATTACCCAAAAGTTGTTGGAAAAAGTTTGTTTTTGTTCCTGGAGTAGGAGTAACTTCTGAAACCATTCCTACAGATTTTGCGTCTTTTCTATTGAGATGTTGTATTTTTTGTAATGTACCATTTTGATCAAAATACAAAGATAAGACTTCTTGTTTTACGATACCAGGGTATGATAAAGGAACGACTTTGGTCATCATTGAAATATAAATCCAATTATTTGGATCAAAAGTAGCATAAGCAGTAGGAGATCCTAAAACATCCATAACATCGGCTTTGCTTGTGCTACCAACTTGTAATGATTTTAAATCATTCTTTCCAATAATACTTCCTCTTGGTAATGGAGGGGGGGAGAATACTGAACAAGCAGATAAAGTCATTCCAATTGAAAGAATAGAGGCCAAACAGGCACCTTTTCTTGCTTTGCGAAAAGATAGAAACCGTGTTTTATAAGATGAGACAAGAGGTTTCTTATTGAAGCATGGACGCATGATTGATAAATATTCCTCGAGTTGGATATGAAAATAAAGAAATTACCCGTTATAAAAATGCGTATTGTAGTTTGAATAAAACTTCAACAAAAAAAAACATATGAAAGCATAAAAATGAAAGCATGTTGCGAGTTTTCAAGGAAAGTACAGATAAATCAAATTCAAAAAAAGCCGCTAACTATTAAAATAGAGGCAAATGAAGAGGAAAAACTGGCTTTGGCTAAACGTTTTTCTATTCCTGAGCTGCATTCTTTGGCTTGTACGTATCAGTTAAGATATTTTCATGGACGACAAGTGCGTGCAGTAGGGGAAATGAAAGCTCTGGTTACCCAAAATTGTGTAATTTCATTGGAAGATTTTTTAACTACGATTGATGAATCGTTTGAAATTCTTTTTATTCCAAGTGATAAAGTTTCAGCGGAATTAGAAGAAATTGACGATCCTGATGTCATTCCTTATGATAATGATGTTATTGATTTAGGGGAAGTAACAGCAGAACAGTTGGCATTATTATTAGACCCATACCCACATAAAGAAAATGTTGATAACACTTTAATTTTAAATGATAATGATAGTGTAGAGCAAAATAAAAAAGAACCAAAAGAAAATCCTTTTAAAGTGCTTGAACAGTTAAAAAATTTAGGATCTGATAAAAAGAAATGATGATTTTATACTAATCTGCTTGTCATTTTAAAAAATAAGAGATATTAACCTTGAGAAAAGTAAAATTCAGACGATATTTCTTTATAACTTGCATATAAGATTATTATCTGTTAGGAAACTTGTTTTAATTTGAATGGTTTAATAATATCAAACATATATAAATTGTTTGATCGTTGGGAAAGGTTAGGAGGGACTAATGGCTGTTCCTAAGAGAAAAACATCACCTTCACGTCGTGGCATGCGTCGTAGTCACCATGCATTACGTACAGAAGCACATACAGAGTGTGGAAATTGTGGCGAATTAAAACGCCCTCATCATGTTTGCAGTCACTGTGGACATTATGATGGTCGTGAAGTTGTTGCGGCTGGAAAAGCATTGAAAGTTGCTGTTCGTCAGTAGTTTTATAAGGAAAACCTGTAAAACATATATCTTTGGTGAGATAACGCTTAGTGATAATCTTAATATCATTTTTTAAGTAAATGCTTTACAGGAATAAATTATGAGCCAAGAAGTGGAAATTCAAAAAGAAGATCAATATGATCTTGTTATTGATGCAATGGGAGGGGATCAAGCCCCTGATGTTGTAATCAAAGGTTTGGATTTTACGGCACTCCGACATCCAAATGTAAAAATATTGCTCATTGGTGATGAGGAAAAGATTAATCCTTTATTACATCAATATCCGAATGTTTCTGCTATTTGCACGGTAAGGCATACTTCTATATCCGTTCCAATGGAGATGAAACCAACAGCGGCGTTAAAGCTGCGGGATTCTTCTTTGCGTATGGCAATGGAAAGTGTTGCTAAAAAAGAATCTAAAGGGGTTGTTTCTGCTGGAAATAGTGGTGCAATGCTTGCTTTGGCTCAAATTATTGTAAAAACTATGCCTGGTATTGCTCGCCCTGCTATGGCTGCAATTAATCCAACAGCCAAAGGTGATGCGGTTATGTTGGATTTAGGGGCGAATGTTGCCTGTGATAGTCGTAATCTCGTTGATTTTGCGATTATGGGGCATGCTTTTGCGAAAGCAGTACTCGGCCTTCCTCATCCAACAATAGGTTTGTTAAATGTTGGCTCAGAAGAGTTAAAAGGGGATGAACGTGTACGTGTAGCAGCCGATATTTTGCGTAACAGTCCTCTTTCTGATCAATTTTACGGATTTATAGAAGGGCATGATATTACTGCTGGGACCACAGATGTTGTGGTAACGGATGGTTTTACTGGTAATATTGCACTTAAAACAGGTGAGGGCGCTTTAAAACTTGTATTTCATTTGTTGAAGCAAGTTTACACC
Organism: Heliconius numata; assembly: GCA_016802625.1. Classification (NCBI taxonomy): domain Eukaryota; kingdom Metazoa; phylum Arthropoda; class Insecta; order Lepidoptera; family Nymphalidae; genus Heliconius; species Heliconius numata. The sequence continues at coordinate 1,669,648 of JAEBDU010013017.1, forward strand.
TCTGGATTACGCGGGAAATTAGGTTATTTAATGGTTCGTCCAGGTTTAGAACGAATGAAAGAATGGCTTGATCCTCGTCGTTATAATGGGGCTGTTTTTGTTGGTCTTAATGGGGTGGTTGTTAAATCGCACGGCGGCGCAGACGAAGTTGGTTTTGCCTGCGCAGTAGATGTTGCTATAGATATGATAAGTCATGGTTTCTATGAAGAAATTTTGGCTGGTTTGTCTAAGGTAAATGCATCAAAAGATAATGATCAGCAATAAAATATATTAATCAGAATTTTTAGGATAACTGGATGGCATATTGTTCACGCTTGGTAGGGTTTGGTGGGTATTTGCCAGAAAATATTGTAACGAATCATGCGTTATCACAACGTGTAGATACTTCTGATGAGTGGATTCGTGAAAGAACAGGGATTCGGCAACGCCATATTGTTTCAGAAAATGAAACATGCACATCTATGGCAGCTTACGCAGCTCAACAAGCAATGGATTTTGTTGGATTAACAGCTGATGATATTGATGCAATTGTTGTTGCCACTTGTACTCCAGATCAAATTTTTCCAACAACAGCCGCAAAAGTGCAGCAAATTTTAGGAATTAAAAAAGGCTTTGCTTTTGATATTTCTTCTGCTTGTGCAGGTTTTGTTTTTGGATTGTCTGTTGCAGATAATTTTATTCGCAATGGTCAGGCTAAAAATGTGCTTTTGATTGGTAGTGAAGTTTACTCTCGTATTTTAGATTGGTCTGACCGCAGAACTTGTGTGTTATTTGGGGATGGTGCTGGAGCTGTTGTTTTGAGCGCCGAAGAAGTTCATGATATAAACAACCAATCTGACGGGATATTAGGGGTCTATTTACACACAGATGGCCAATATAGTGACTTATTATATGTTGATGGTACGCCTTCAAGAACTGAAGATGCTTGTTTTGTAAGAATGCATGGGCAAGAGGTTTTTCGCCATGCTGTTACAAAACTTTCAGAAGTCGTAGAAGAAGCTCTGGCCGCGCATCATTTAAAACATGAAGATATTGATTGGTTAGTTCCTCATCAAGCGAATTTAAGAATTATTGCAGGAATGGGTAAAAAATTACAATTGCCCTCTGAACGGGTTATTGTGACCGTTGATCGTCATGCAAATACCTCTGCTGCATCTGTGCCGCTTGCATTGAATGAAGCAATGAGAGACGGTCGTATTCAAAAAGGTGACTTAATTGTGATCGAGGCTTTGGGAGGAGGATTAAGTTGGGGTTCATCTTTAATTCGCATATAAATGAATTGATTTTCAAATATCTTTTAAGCTAAAAGCAAATAAATCTTAGGATTTATTTTATATTATACTTTGTTAACAACTTTTTAATTATTGATTACTTGATAAATTATGCAAACTTTGACAAGAGCAGGACTAATAGAAAAACTTTATAGCCATGTCGGCCTTTCACGTAGTGAATCCGCTGTATTATTGGAAGAAGTTTTAGAAAAAATTATCTCAACATTAGAAGGTGGAGATTCAGTAAAAATCAGTGGTTTTGGTACCTTTTCAGTGAGAAGAAAAGGTAGCCGTATTGGCCGAAACCCAAAAACAGGAGAAGAAGTCGTTATTGAGCCAAGACTAGTTCTTGCATTTCGTCCTAGCCAAATGCTTAAAAATAGTGTTAATGAAGGTATGGCGAAGAAAGTTGCTAGAAAGGGTTAAAAGATGACGAATAGCACCTCTACGAGTTCTTCTAATACATTAGAAGAAGAGTTTTTGGATGATTTTGAGAAAAATTCTGATCTAGAGGAAGATGGAATAACTAAAAAACATCCTGGTGCTTTTCGTACGATTAGTGAAGTTGCAGAAGAAATTCACGTGCCACAACATGTTTTACGGTTTTGGGAGACTCGTTTTAAACAAGTTCAACCCGTAAAACGTAGTGGGGGACGTCGTTATTATCGTTCAGAAGATATTGCTTTATTGCAATATATTTCTGAATTGCTATATACTCAAGGTTATACAATCAAAGGTGTGCAACGTTTATTAGATGAGGATTTTTCTCGTTTTAACCCTAAAAAAGAGATTATTGAGGAAGATGTTGCTGTTAGCACTGTAAATTCCGAAGATAAACAAATGGAAGATAAAGAAAATTTGGTTGTTGATTCTGTGATAATCAATAATCAGCTTTCTCAAACTTCAGAAAATGATTCTCAAGAATTAATTCGTTTAAAAGAGCAAAATTTATTTTTAAAGAACTCTTTGCAATCTGTTTTGGTTGAATTGCAAGAGTTACGTAAAATAATTTTGTCTGAAGGTTAGTTTTTTGTTGATTATAACCGTATAGGTTTGCTATACGGCTTTTACACATTTAAACGGGCAGTAGCGCAGCCTGGTAGCGCATCAGTCTGGGGGACTGGGGGTCGTGGGTTCGAATCCCGCCTGCCCGATATCGTTTAAATGTTGGTTGAAGATAGCCCTTTCTTTTTGGCTGTCCAATTACACCATAACATCATTAGGGCCGCCATGATTGCAGGACCTACAAATAGTCCGATCATTCCCCAAGATTCTAGTCCTCCTAAAATTCCAATTAGTACCCAAATAAAAGGCAATTTTGTTGATCCGCCAATTAAGGCAGGTCGGATAAAGTGGTCTGCGATAAAGACAATAATACAGCCAATTACAATAACGGTAATAGCTGCAATAGAAGACACTTTGAATAAAGCAGTTAATGCAACAGCTGCAATTGCAATTAATGGACAAAAAGGGATCATCGCAGCAAGTGCAGTCATAATGCCAAATAATGCAGCATGAGGGATACCTACAAGGGCATACATAATTCCCAAAATAACTCCTTGCCCAAGACCTACAAGGACTAAACCTGAAACTGTTCCATGAACGGAGGAGATCATTTGTTTAGCAATATTTTCTCCTTGTTTTCCAAAGAGACGACGGGATCCGCGTAAACATTGTTGGATAACGTCTTCACCATCTTTAAAAAGAAAGAATAAAGTAATAATTGTAAATAGGAATAATAAACCTCTGTGGAATAATTGTGCACCAATTTGCTGAGTTACATAAACTCCTCGGCTAAGGTGCAAGCTGGAAAGTAAATCGGATGCAGATTGTGGATCTGCAAGATTATTATTCCACCAATTAATAATATAATCTTTTGCAAAAGGAAGACCTTGTAACCATTTTGGGGGAGGAACCCCTTCATGGCTGGCATGAATAACCCATGTGAGAGCTGCATGAATATCTTTTGTTGCTTCTACCGCGATAATGGTCAAGGGAAACATAAACAAAAAGGTAATGATACAAGAAAAAACTAAAGGTAAAATAAATTCAGGTTTGTGAGAGGGCCAATATTTTTTTGCTTTCATATATAATGGCCAACATGCGATTGCAAAAATTACCCCCCAAATTAAAGAGGGAATAAAAGCATGAATAGTATATAGCCCAAACAGGAATAAAATAATGATTAAACATGTTTGTGCTATCGTTTGATTATGAATTTGTTCAGCGATACTAAGTTGTCGTGTTATATCGATGTCAGAATCTTTTTTGTTAAGGGGCATCTTATACCTTTAGACTATTTCTGTTGGATATTTTGTGTGGATAATAAATAAAGCAAAAGCCTGAATAAACGCTGCTTCTTTTAACGAATCATATCGTCCTGCAGTCCCACCGTGACCTGTATCCATATTAATTTTTAAAAGTAGTGGAGCATCAGATATATTGAAGTCTCTTAATTTTGCAATCCATTTGGTTGGTTCCCAATAAGTCACTCTAGGATCAGTTAATCCCCCAATAGCAAGGATTGCAGGATAGTTTTGTTTTTTAATATTATCATAGGGTGAATAACTTGCAATATAATCATAGGCTTTTTTATCTTTAATTGGATTTCCCCATTCAGGCCATTCAGGGGGGGTAAGAGGTAGGGATATATCAGACATTGTACTTAATACATCAACAAAAGGAACAACTGCTATTATTGCTGCGAATAAGTCAGGAGATTCATTGGCAATATAGCCCATAATCATGCCACCTGCAGAGCGTCCATCAGCAACGATAAGCCCTTTTTGGGTATAATTTTGTTCAATTAAATATTCTGCGCAGCAGATAAAATCTGTAAAACTGTTAATTTTTTTAAATTTGCGTCCTTGTAAAAACCAATTCCAACCTTTTTCAGAGCCTCCTCGAACGTGGGCAATCGCATAGATCCAGCCGTGGTCTAAATAATTTAGGGTTGTATTGGAAAATGTTGGATCAATTGCATATCCATAAGAACCGTATCCATAAAGAAGCACAGGTGTTTTCCCATTTAAAAGAGTATCTTTACGATAAGTAATTGTTATTGGGATTTCCTCGCCGTCTTTTGCTGTCGCCCATAAACGTTTTGTTTGATAATCATTAGGATTATGACCTGAAAGAATTTCTTGTATTTTTAGTGTTTTTCTTTCCCCAGTATGCATATTATAATGATACCAATGACGCGGTGTTGTTGGAGATTGATAACTATATCTGAGCCATTCTGATTGATCGCTAAGGGTTTCATCTAAAGATAAAACAAACGCATCTTCTTCGCCTGTTAAAAAGGTTTCTTTTTTGTCTTTTCCAGTAATGACAATTCGCGTATTGATATTATGACGCTCCAAGCGCACAAAGAAATCACGATAGGCAATAATATCTATTAAATAAGTTTCGGGGTCATGTTTAATCCATTCTTGCCAATTTTCAGAAGATAAAGAATTTTCAGATAAATGTTCAGGATTAGGTAGAGGCAGGCGCATGAGTTTAAAATTATCTGCACCGTCAAGATTTGTCTTAATGATAAAATGCTCTTGCCAGTCTATTAAATCATATTGAATACCAACTTGACGTTTCATCACACAAATAGGGGAAGCAGTTGGTTCTTCGTTTGAAAGCAGCCATGTTTCATTGGTGTCATGGTCGTTGGCAGTAATAAAGATCCACTTGTTTGAGAGGCTACGTTGGATAGAAAGAAAAAATCCAGGATCATTTTCTTTATAGATAAGTGTATCTTTCCCAGAAGAAAGCTCGTGTCTAAATATTTTTGTTGGGCGTCCGTGATTGTCTCTATAGATCCAAAATAAATACTGACTACAAGGCGAGAATGTAAATTGTCCTGCACAATGAGAAATAGTTTGGGGTAAGAGAGTGTTTGTATTTAAATCTTTTATACGAACATCCCATATTTCAGAACCTTGTCTATCTTCTGCATAAGCAAGATATTGATGAGTTGGGCTATGCTCAATATAGCCAACTTTATAATAGTTGGATCTTTTTGCTTCTATATTGGGGTCTAGAATAGTTTGTTCAGTAAGTGTTTGAATGCGTTTACGATAATATGTTTTATGTTCATTCCCACTCTCATATCGGGAAAGATAAATCCAATCACCATCTTCGAGTTCTGGGCTGCTATCTTTATCGACAAGACGATTTTTCATCGATTGAAATAAATCTTCTTGTAATGCTTTGGTCGGTTCAAGATAGTTTGCTGCATAAGAATTCTCGGCAATTAAATATGCTTCGATATCTTTTCTTAAGGATTTAGGATTCTGTAATACTTCTTGCCAATGCTCATCTTTGATCCACGCATAAGCATCTGTGCGTTGATAGCCAAGTTGTTCAATATGCGTGATCTGTTTTTGTGCAACAGGAGGCAAAAGAGGTTTCATAGAATATTTCATCCTTAATTGATATAAATGGATTGAGGTTATAATAAAAACGAATGAAGAATACATATTGTTTGTCAAAAAATATTGATGATCTTTATACTAGATAACTATTAAATGGAAATAAAATGATTATTAAAGGGGATGAATTAAGTGCTAAGAAAATTATCTTTGCTTTGATAGGCTGTATTGTATGCTGGTGGTTTTTTGCGCCTGTATCTTTACAAGATCAATTATACTCTTCAATTAAAGAAAAAGGTAAAAACCAAGAAGAATGTATTGTGCGTTTGCATGAAATCACACCATTTAAATGGGATAAGGCTTATTTCTTCTCTCATGAGAGTGTTTTTGATATTAATATTAGTAAAATTATAAAGGAACCACTAAATATTCAGTGGGGTGTAGATACTTTGTTTGTTTTTACTTACAAAGACAAGATTGTCAAAAAGGAGCTTTTTCCTGTTATTGATGATAGTTATTATGACATAAGGCTTCCTCCTCTTTTTCAGATTTTTTCGAGTAAAAGTGTAGATGTCAATTTTTTGTTAAATAAGAGTCATTTGAAAGAGATGAATTACTCAGGTAATATTGACGATTTTGGCGATTTAATAGGGATTGAATATTATGAGATGACACCTCAAAATGATCAGTTATATGCAGGATGTGTAACGCTTGATCTTCGTGCTGCTGCGGGCAGTACAGTAAAAGAAAAACAATGTGGATTTAGTTTTACGAATTTAAATCAAGTTGTGCTGTTCAATCCTAAAACACACGAAAAATAAAGAGAATGAATAGCTAGATATCCTAGGAAAATTCTTTATAAATGGTGGATATACTAGAAAGTTAATTTTTGTTATAAAGCTAAATACTCTTTTATTTATAAAACGAAGAAGAAATATGGACAATAAGAAAATACTTATCGTTGGTGCTGGTTTTTCTGGTGCAGTGATTGGACGTTTATTGGCAGAGGACGGTTTTGACGTTCATATCATTGATGAACGTTCACATACTGCAGGGAATTGTTACTCTGAGCGTGACAAAGAAACTGGAGTGATGGTGCACACTTATGGCCCTCATATTTTTCATACTGATAATGAAGAAGTGTGGAATTTTCTTAACCAGCATGCAGAAATGATGCCTTATGTTAATCGTGTGAAAACCACAGTTAATGGACAGGTTTTTTCTTTGCCGATTAATTTACATACGATTAATCAGTTTTTCCATAAGACCTTTTCTCCTGATGAAGCCAAAGAATTTATTAAAACAAAAGGGGATAGTTCCATTGTTGAACCTCATTCTTTTGAAGAGCAAGCTCTTAAATTTGTAGGGAAAGAATTGTATGAGGCATTTTTCAAAGGCTATACGTTAAAACAATGGGGACTACATCCTTCTGAATTGCCAGCATCAATTTTAAAACGTTTACCTGTTCGTTTTAATTATGACGATAATTATTTCAGCCATAAATTCCAAGGGATGCCAAAAGACGGTTATACCGTTATTGTTGACAGTATAATGGATCATAAAAATATCACTGTTTCTTTGAATACGAAATTTGATAAAGCAGATCAGGGAAAATATCGTCATATTTTTTATAGTGGACCATTAGATGCTTATTTTGATTATCAACATGGTCGCTTGGCTTATCGTACATTAGACTTTGAAAAATTCACGTATCAAGGCGATTATCAAGGCACAGCGGTAATGAATTATGGTGAAGAATCTGTGCCTTATACGCGTATTACAGAACATAAATATTTTGCTCCTTGGGAAAGTCACGAGGGGTCTGTGATGTATAAAGAATTTAGTCGTTTATGCACAGAAAAAGATTTACCATATTACCCAATTCGCTTAGTTGGTGAAATGACTCAATTGGAACAGTATGTTGATTTAGCTGAACAAGAAACCAATGTGACGTTTGTTGGTCGTTTGGGAACCTATCGTTATTTAGATATGGATGTCACGATTGCAGAAGCATTAAAAACAGCGAGAGTGTTTTTAGAAAATACTCGTGATGGTAAGAAAATGCCAGCTTTTACGGTGGCGATGAAATAGAAAGTTTTGAAATAGATAAGGGATATTCTGTGAAGGATATCCTTTTTTATTTAAACAATTTTATATCATTAATATGAAATTTGAGCATCTTTGACCATATCATATAGTTGGTTGATTGTTTTAAGATCTTTGTATTTGTCATTATATAATAATTCTATGATGGCTTCGCGTAATACATAGTTAATATAGACAAAATCTGGCGCATGTGATGACTGACTGCCATGTACGAGTGCCGATCTAGCACTATATACTTGCTTGCTAAATTTAATAATTTCTTTACGTTGAGCTTTATCCTTTCCAACAATAAAAGCTAGAAAATTTGAAATTTTATCACTAATACTATCTTGGAATAATTGTTTTGTATCAAAAGAAAACAAAGACTCAAGTGCAATACAAGTGTAAATTAAGGCGTTTTTACTATCATGACTTTGGACAGATTCACCAATTGCAAGGCTTGCATTAATAATACGTTTATTGATATCAGATAGTTTTTTGTTTTCATTCTTACTCTGATATAATGTCCATAAAATATGTAGATTTTTAGGGTGATTAATTAAATCAGGATTATCTATAGCTAGTTTACGGAATAGCTTAGAGTTATTATTACTGCCGATAAAATCCCCATTATCGAGGTATAAAGATGCTCCTGGGAAATCAACAGAAATGCCTATTTTATCTTTATCTTCGTATAGTGGATATCCTGTTTTTATATAAAGAGGAGAAGTAAAATTCCCATAAATCAAAGCCACTAGCTTTATGAAATCCCTTAAATATAAAGATGCTTCTTCAAAGGCAAGTCCAACGTCATAGATATTATAAATTTTTGTTTTGATATGTAAAGTATCAGGGTTGGAGACTACTAGGTTAAACTCTTTTCCATAAGCAATTTCGAAGTTGCCTAAGTTTAAAGATGTAATTACGTTTTGAAAGTATACTCCTGAAATAGGTGTTACTATTTGAATCGTTTGAGGTTTAATTTCTAAAATTTTTTTAAAAAATAGATTGTTATCTTTACTATCATAAATTAAATTTTGCGATTTATGTATTGTAATATTTTTATTTATAAAATCATATATAGTTTTTTTACTAAAACGTTTTTTAAGAGTATCATTATTGAGATAAATTTTCTCAAGAATTAAAATATACTGATTATATTTTTTAACTTTGAATGTTTTTTTAGTTTTATCATCGTACATATAAGCATACGAAGAAATTTTTCTCTCTTTTTCTAAACATGGAATTAATAACTCTAACAATTCATTCAATAATTCATAAAGCTGCATTTAATTCTCCAATGATTTGTCTCAAACGATCATAACACTATCTTAATAATAAAAACGATAATTTTCTCCTAAATTATATTAAGATCGTGTATAATTCGCCAATTATAAAAATGAAAAACAGTAAGTTATAAAAAATGATAAAAACTGACGGTATTATAGAGTATGTATTAACCCTTTCTTGTCCAGATCAGCCTGGGATTGTGGCGGCAATTTCGACAGGGTTATTTGAGGCAAAAGCAAATATTTTAGAATCTCAACAGCATGACGATCCTTCGGGACGTTTTTTTATGCGAGTAGTTTTTGCGTTGCAAGATCAAAGCGAGTTATATGAGTGGTTACATACACGCCTAGAAGCATTGGCAACTCAGTTTAAAATGACATGGTCTTTGCATAACCGATCAAAACGCAGACGTGTGATGTTGATGGTTTCTAAAATGGATCATTGCTTGGTGGACTTGTTGTATCGTTGGCGGATAGGGGAGCTTCCTATTGAACCAGTAGCCATCGTTGCGAATTATCCTAAAGAAGAATATGCGCATATTGATATGAAGGGTATTCCTTTTTATTATTTGCCCATTACCAAAGAGACCAAAAAAGAACAAGAGCAACAATTATGGGATGTGATTAAAGAAACGCGGACTGAATTGGTTGTTCTGGCACGGTATATGCAAATTTTATCTCCAGATATGATTAAAAAACTACCAGGTCAGTGTATCAACATTCATCATTCTTTCTTACCAGGGTTTAAAGGTGCCAAAGCCTATCATCAGGCTTTTGCTCGTGGTGTTAAGTTAATTGGTGCTACGGCACATTATGTGACAGAAGATCTTGATGAAGGACCAATTATCGAACAAGATGTTGAGCGGGTCAGCCATAGGGATGTGCCAGATGATTTGGTGCGCAAAGGGCGTGATATTGAACGGCGTGTGTTAGCTAAAGCCGTTCGGTATCATGTCGAAGATCGTGTAATCTTAAATGGCAGCAAAACGGTAATTTTTGCAGATTAAAATAAATTGAATGGTTAAATATTATTGTGAATAAAACAATTATCTATTGAGGATAAATTGAAAATAACCATGATTTTAAGGAAATAATTTACCTTTTAGTCCAATTTTGAGCATTTGAGCTTCTGCAGATTTTGAAGCAATAATGCCAAGGCGTAAAAATAGATCAATCAGGACGAGATTAATATTAAATTTAAAGTCGTTGGTATCACAAATACGTCGATAAACATCTTTGATATTCATGAGTTCAAACCCAATGACCTCACCATCATTAGGTGTTGGTTTGAACTCTTGAGGCAGCCATAAATCGTAACAATAGAGAACATCTCGGCGTAACCCTTCTGGGCGAATCATACTATAGGTCACCATACTATTGTATTGAGCTTGAGAAATTAATTCGGGAGGAATATTTGCTTCTTCTTCAGCTTCTTTAGCCAAAGCTGTTTGATGAGTATATCCAGCGGAAATTCCCCCTGCTACAATATGATCAAGTTTACCTGGGTCTAATCGCTTATGTGGAGACCGCTTTCCAATCCATAAATAGATATCATTACCATCTTTAACTAAACCGTTAAGGTGAACCCCTGTACCAATAATTCCCAAAGGCGGTAAAACAGACCTATCAATTTGTCCGATAGGTTTTGCGTGTGGAGAAGGGTAAACATCAAATAACTCATTCATTGTTTGAATGAGCTTATCTTGAATTAACCGCTCTCCAAGGGATTCGAGTGTTATTGTGTTGGGTAGGGTATCGATTTGATCTTCTGCTTTAAAGACATCATAATGATACAAGATTTTCATAAAATCAGGTTTTACCCATCCTATGATTTGATTACAGGCTCGCAGAGGCAAAAAATCTTTTTGAAGATTTGCGCTATTACAAATTTCTATATAGTTTAATAATGTTTTAAATTCAAAGGGTTGCATAAATAACCTATGTAATTACTTTAATGATAAAGATATAAAATATTTAATAAGAAAGTTGTTATTCTCTGTATTTAATTTTTTTATTCTTCTAGTATATAAAATTTTATAACATTTTAAAATTTGATTATGTCAAAATACTCTAAATTTCATTTTTCTACCAAAGACAGTAATCGGTCAGGTTGGTCAACTTTACTTGAGCTCTTGTCTTATCTATGGCCAAAACATCAACCAATGATGCGGGTTCAATTGGTTTGTGCAACGCTTTTGATGATTGTTGCCAAAGTCTCAGCTTTGGGTATTCCTTATTTATATAGTAAAGTTGTTGATGTTCTGTCAAAAACACAGGGGCAAGAGTTACTTTACATCCCTTTATGGCTTATTCTGGGATATGGTCTTATTCGTGTTCTTTCTAGCTTATGTTCAGAATTAAAAGATACGGTTTTTGCTCCGTTACGTTTTAGGGTTATGCGAACCATCACGTTACAATGTTTTGAACATATGCATAACCTTTCTTTAAAATTTCATTTAAATCGTCATACAGGGGCAATTACTCGAGCGATTGAACGAGGTAGCGAAGGGGTTGAAACCATTCTTCGGGTTGGGGTGTTTAGTATCGTTCCAACATTGATTGAGGCTTTGATGGTTCTTATTGTGATCGCAAATTTGTATGATTGGCGATACACACTATTGGTTTGTTTAGCCATTTTGGCCTATTTTCTATTTACGATTTGGTTTACATCTTGGCGTATTCAAATTCGTCGCCAAATGAATGAAATTAATAATGAAGCGAATAATCGTGCTTTGGATAGTTTGCTGAATTATGAAACCGTTAAGTATTTTGGAAATGAAGCCCATGAAATTAAACGGTATGATGAATCGTTGGCCCGTTATGAAAAAGCATCCATTACAACCCAGATGACATTAAATGGACTGAATTTTGGTCAATCTTTTATTATTGCTGTGGCATTAACATCAGTGATGTTGCTTGCAGCACATGATATTGTTATGGGGCGCTTTTCTGTAGGTAAATTTGTGTTGATTAATACCTATTTAATGCAACTTTACCAGCCTTTAAATTTCCTTGGTAGTGTATATTCTAATCTTAGAAAATCGATTGTGGATTTAGAAAATATGTTTTCTTTATTATCACAAGATCCTGAGGTGGATAACCAAAAAAATGCCAAGCTTTTACTCACTAACCTTTCTGAGGCAGGGCCCGCTAAAATCGAATTTTGTGATGTCCATTTTGGATATGATGCTGATAGAGAAATTTTACATGGAGTGAGCTTTATTGCTGAACCTGGCAATCAGGTAGCAATTGTTGGTCCCACAGGAGCAGGAAAATCCACGATTAGCCGTTTATTATTTAGGTTTTATGATGTTAACTCTGGTTCTGTGATGATTGATGGGCTGGATATTCGAGAATATATCCAGTCCAATTTACGTGCTGCAATAGGGGTGGTTCCACAAGATACAGTGCTGTTTAATGATACTATTGAATATAATATTGCTTATGGGCGTTTGGGATGTAGTAAAGACGAAATAGAAAGCGCAGCAAAATTAGCACAAATTCACGAATTCATTAAAAGTTTACCAGAAGGCTATCAGACTTATGTGGGAGAGCGCGGATTAAAGCTTTCTGGGGGTGAAAAACAACGAATTGCAATCGCCAGAGCTATTTTAAAGAATCCACGAATTTTGATTTTGGATGAAGCAACCAGTGCATTGGATAGTCGCACAGAGCAAGAAATACAACAAGCATTGGATAGTGTAGCTAAAGGAAGAACCGTAGTAACGATTGCGCATCGTTTATCAACGATTGTTCACTCTGATGTGATCTTGGTAATGATAGATGGAAAAATAAAAGAACAAGGAACTCATGAATTCTTACTTACAAAAAATGGTTTTTATGCCAGTATGTGGGCAATTCAAGCTAAACAATCTGATGAATAATTTTATTTTATAGAATTTTTATCGATTTTAATGTAAAAACACTTAAAACCCTTGACTATTAGTGTAATTTTAGTCATTTAGAACGTATTAAGTATTTGTTATTCTTACCGAGCGCATTTGTGTATCGGTTTTATTATCTGAGGATAAAAGCATGTCTCGCCGTTGCCAAATTACAGGCAAAGGTGTGTTGACAGGAAATAATGTCAGTCACGCCAATAATAAAAATCGCCGTCGTTTCTTGCCAAATTTGCAAGATTATTCTTTGTTGTCCGAAATTTTAGGGCAATCAATTCGTTTGCGTGTTACTAATCATGGGTTACGCACCATTGAACATAATGGTGGTCTAGATAACTTTTTGTTAACAACACCGAATCGTAAACTTACAGAAGAAGCAATGGTAATCAAACGCCGTATTCTTCAAGCTCGTGAAAAGAAATTAGCTGCTACAGCTTAATTTTCACTTAAAAGTGTTTATAGATAAAGTCCCTCTTAAGTAATTTTTTATTTAGAGGGTATTCTTGTTTTTTATCGGTTTGATATAGATATAATTTTTATTTGATTATCGTATCATTCATCGTTTGTGGAGGTTTTTCCTTTGTCCGCCCAGTCTGATCTTTCAAAAATCCGTAATATAGGTATTACTGCACATATTGATGCTGGTAAAACAACAACAACTGAACGTATTCTATATTATACTGGTGTCTCCCATAAGATTGGTGAGGTTCACGATGGAAACACCACAACCGACTATATGGATCAAGAACGTGAAAGAGGAATTACCATTACCTCTGCTGCGGTTACTTGTGAATGGAAAAATCATCGTATTAACATCATTGATACCCCAGGTCACATTGATTTTAATATCGAAGTAAACCGTTCTTTGCGTGTTCTTGATGGTGCTGTATTTGTTATTGAAGGTGTTGCTGGTGTGCAGCCACAATCTGAAACAAATTGGCGTTTGGCTGATCGATATAATGTTCCTCGTGTGATTTATATTAATAAATTAGATCGTACGGGTGCTAATTTTGATTATGCGTTTGGAACATTAAAAGAAAAATTAGATATTATTGCAATTCCTTTGCAATTCCCAATTGGTGCAGAAGAAAATCTTAAAGGTATTGTTGACCTTGTAGAAATGAAAGCATTAATCTGGGAAGGTGACGAGCTTGGTGCGAAATATAACACTGTTGAAATTCCAGAGGAATTAAAAGAAAAATCTGTTGAATGGCGCCAAAATTTGTTGGATACAGCTTTGGCTGTTGATGACGCAGCAATGGAAGAATATTTCGAAAAAGGTGATGTTTCCGTTGATGTTCTAAAGAAATGTATTAAAAAAGGTACAATTTCTGGTGAATTCCGTCCAGTGGTTTGTGGATCTTCTTTTAAAAACAAAGGCGTTCAACCTTTGTTGGATGCCATTATTGATTATTTGCCAGCTCCTGATGACGTTGAAGGTATTCGTATTGCACCACCTGAAGATGAAGAAGTTGACGAAAACACATTGCCAATTATTCCAGTTGATCCAGATGGAAAATTTGCAGGTCTTGCGTTTAAAATTATTAATGATAAATATGGTTCATTGACTTTTGTTCGTGTTTATCGTGGTGTTTTGCGTTCTGGGGATACTGTATTAAATACAACTCATGGACATAAAGAACGTATTGGTCGTATTTTCCAAATGCATGCAGATAAACGTATTGAACTTAAAGAAGTTCATGCTGGAGATATCGCTGCATTCGTTGGGTTAAAAGATACTAAAACAGGGGATACTTTGGCAGATCCTACCGACCCAGTGATTTTGGAACGTATGCAATTCCCAGTCCCTGTTATCGATATTTCTGTTGAGCCAAAAACTAAAGAAGCAGTGGAAAAAATGACTCTTGCTTTACAAAAGTTGGCTGCTGAAGATCCTTCTTTGCAATTGAAGACAGACCAAGAAACAGGACAAACTATCCTTTCTGGTATGGGTGAACTGCATCTTGATATTATTATTGATCGTTTACGTCGTGAATATGGTGTAGATGCAAATATCGGTGCACCTCAAGTTGCGTATCGTGAAACAATTACTCAGTCTCATACAGAAACTTATACTCATAAAAAACAATCTGGTGGTGCTGGTCAATTCGCTGAAGTTAAAATTACTTTTGAACCTACCGAACGTAATGAAGGTATTGTTTTTGAAAACAAAGTCGTCGGTGGTGCTGTTCCAAGAGAATATATCCCTGCTGTTGATAAAGGGATCAGAAACCAAGCATCTTCTGGTGTTTTAGCTGGCTTCCCAACAGTTGACTTTAAATTTACCTTACTTGACGGTAAATACCATGATGTTGACTCTTCTGCATTAGCGTTCGAAATTGCTGGTAAAGCATGTTTCCGTGAAGGTATGAAAAAAGCTGGCCCAGTAATTCTTGAGCCTATTATGGATGTCGAAATTACAACACCGAATGATCATGTTGGAGATGTTGTAGGTGATCTTAATCGCCGCCGCGGAATGATTCAAAATCAAGAAACAGCAGGTAGTACTGTAATGGTTCGTGCTTATGTGCCTTTAAAAGAAATGTTCGGATATATTTCTGACCTACGTTCTATGACTAAAGGACGTGCATCTTTTACAATGCAGTTCCATCATTATGACCCAGTGCCTCGTAATGTTGCTGATGATATTATCAGTCAATCTGCATAAGTCTAATGCTATAGTATAATTAAAAAGCGAATACCAAATCGGTATTCGCTTTTTTTATATCTTTAAAACATATGTTATCGAAGAATAATTTTATTTTTTAATTTATAAAAAACTGTTTTTATTATAAAGAATAGTTTCTACAATAATAATTAATTACTAACCATTATTATACATAGTTTCTACAGCCTTTTTATAAAGATATAGAATAATCAATGCGCCAACAATAGAGAATATAAACCCTGCTTTCTGTCCATTGTGATAGATATGTAAAGCTTGGCCTAGCCATGTGGCAAAGCTTGAACCTGCAATTCCTAAGATAATCGTTACAATAAACCCACCAGGCTGTTTGCCTGGCATTAATAATTTTGCAATACCACCGATAATAAATCCGATAATGATGGCCCAGATAAATGTCAGCATTATATTTTCCTTTGTTATATCACAACATCTTATTCAATTAGATGTAAACAAATCTAAAAAAAACAAGTGTAAAAATTCAACCAAAAGCATGTAATCTATGGATTAAAGCAACACTAATTTCTCGGATAAGGTCAAAATTCTTTTGAATTGGTTTGAAGATTTGGCGATCATCCATTTCGTAAGCCCCTTCATTTCGTGGAGCTTTAGGTTCATAAAAATACAAATCGGAAACATGTTCTTCTGCTTGAGGAAAGACATGTAATAATAAGTTAAGAGCGGTAGGGATTTCTAAAGAAAGTATTTTTGTTTCAAGTGCTTCTCTACTAAAATCATGATATGGTGAAAAATAAGGGATTTGTGTAGAAAGCATCCATATTTCTTCGATAATTGTTAATCGAATAGCATGTAGCAAAATTTCTTTAGCATCCATACTGGGTGCTTCTTCCCATATAGAAAGTAAAGGGATATGATCCCCTTGTACACGATGAAAAGTTGCTTGGGTGCTGGCCCACAAATCCATTCTTCTTAATCCTTTTGCTAAAGAAAGGTATGAGTCTCTTAAATTAGGATCTTTTTCAGAGTTGGCTCTGTCAAGCCATACCCCAGGGTCCAGCATATAAATAATTGCTCGTAAAACAGTAGAGTTTGAATGTTTTAAGGCATGTTTGGCAAAGTCTAATGATAATTTAAAGCGAGAACTGTTTTTAAGCATTTCTTGAAAAATTTCTGGATTTGCTGAGGCGGCAGTTCCTAACCCTTGTAGCGTATTTGCGCACCATCCTAATTGTTGTAATATTGCATTATTAGGAATAGCCCTTAATTGTTTAGGATGTTTAATATATGTTGATGAGGATGAAGCTTCACTTGGCCTAACAGATGGTCGAGAACCTGTACGGTCAATAAGAGCAGGACCAAAAACACTCAGTAAAGTTCCATATCCTTTATCTTTTACAAGCTCTTTCATTTCAGAACTGATGGTAGAGAAGAAATCAGCACTAAAGTCATTTTCTTCGTAAATAGGATCGTGTTCTTCTTTGTCAAAGTTATAAATATGTTTTGCAATAATGCTTACTGTAGCATTAGCCAAAGCTTGAGAGCCAAATAATAGATATCCATCCCCTCCTTGAAAGGAAGTTTCTTGACGAGTAGAGATGCCCTTTTTTTGGAAAAAAAGTTCTGTTGTTTTGGGGGATAGATATTTAAGGCGATCTTCCATACTAAATGGGTGCCCACCTCGACCCATGCTTTCCCCATGAGTATCAAAAAGGACAACATTAACATCGCCTAAATCATATTTGTTTAATAAGACTGCGATTTTGCGGCGAAGTCTTTCTATTTGATAGGTAGCTGCAATTTGTCCAATAAAACGGCCAGAATCAGAATATCCAAATTGTAAACATAATTTCCCAGTATTGCGTAAATATTCCCTCCAATGGGGGGATCTTAAGGCTTGCTCAATGATATTAGCACCATGTTGCAACGCTTCGTCTGTTTCAAATAAGGGTGAAATTTCAATTTGTTTTTCAATGCCAAATAAGCGTGCTAACCAAAGGGCAACAAGCAATGTGTATCCATTTTCTGTTTCTGCAATAAGAAAACGAATAGGGCTTTTATTGTCAACATGTTTAATGATTTGTGTGAGCAGCATCATTAATGTGCTTGCAGAGGCTTTTTCCGTTAGTAAAGAACCAAAATCAACAGGAATAGGTGTTACATTTTCTAGTGCAGTATTAATTGTATTAAATAATGTTCTGGTATGAGATCTGTTTTCAGGATTACTGGTGATTCCCAACCGTTGACGTGCCATATTATGAATTTGAACAGAGTTTAATCGGACATGGGTGTGGGATAAGCTCATCCCGTGGCTAAAAAATCCAGCACGGGCGATTAATAAATCTATTTTATGATTTTCATCAACATGGGTAATCGCATGTTCAAAAAGAGGGATTAATTCATCGGTTGAAAGTAGGGCTTCTTGACGATTTTCAATGAGAATTCTAGAAAAATCAGAGAAGTGATCAGGATCTGCTTCTGTTGGATAATGTTGTAATTGATTTTTAACTGTATTTAGTGCAAGAGATACACGATTTTTTAGCTCATCTATCCCATTTGGGATGGGATCAAGTTGGTTATGTAGGCGTTGTAATTGTAGTGCTTTCATTTCCAATCGGATGCGTAAGCTATCCCACCAGCCAATATCTATCCGACCATCTGTATCATATCCTACCCAACTGCTGAGCAAAATGGGGCAAGGGGTTAACTCTGTCCAATAATCTGGCCAGTGATGTTGCGCTGCTTCAAAAATATAACGATTAAACATATCTAGGGCATTACGCGCACGATCAATGGCATTGATCGTTAACCCAAGTTCTTCTTTTAAGGTGGGTGGCGAGAATCTACGATGTGTTGTAAAAAAAGGAACCTGGGTTTCTTTTGTAATGGGATGACTGGCCATATCTGCTAAGGCTGTGTAAACAGCATTAGCAACTGAAAATGTGGGGTGAGCAGTAAATACAGCAGAAAAAAAGCTTTTTTCTATTAATGATTTAAAGTGGTTAAAGCTTTCTTTTGTATTGATTGGATATTGTAAGGTAGCTTGTTGAACAATGTTTTGAATAATGTCTTCAATACGCTGGTGAATATTTTCTTTACTAGGATTATTTACATATTTTTGTAAATGGATAGCATGTGATAAAAATGCAGAATCTCTGAGTTTTTGAATAATTTCTTTTAAAGATTCAAAAGATAGTGTTCCAGATTTTAAACGTTGTTTGATTTTTTGTGATAATGTTAATACAGGATTTTCTGTAGATTCGTGATTATGTTTAGACATAATTTGTGTTGTCAATGCAACAAGTTGGTCCAAGGTGTCAGAAGATGATGTGTTATTCATAAGTAAATAATCCGTATTAAAATGAAACAACTTTCTATGTTTTATTTATGATTGGGTATTATGGATAAAATGAAAAGATAAAAATTTTATTTTTAAATTAAAAAATGAAAGAAAAAGTAAAAATTTTGGAAAAAATACCAGATACGGATCGCTTGGCATGGGAATCTTTTGTTCGATATCGTCGAATTGCGACTGGTTTATTAATGATGATGGGGATATTAACCTTTTTAGGGTATTTATTGCCATATTATGGAATCATTGAAGATAGTTTTTTATTAAATATTTTGCGTACAGGAACACAAGCTGGGTTTATAGGTGGGTTTGCAGATTGGTTTGCTGTAACAGCGTTATTTCGTCACCCGATGGGACTTCCTATTCCGCATACAGCGATTCTTCCTATGCAACAAAAACGTTTGGGACAAGGATTAGGACGTTTTATTGCCCGTTATGTTTTTACAAAAGAAGAAATAGTGGAAACATTAAATAAAGTAGATTTTCCGAGTGTTTTTGCTCAATATTTATCTAACCCACAAAATATTGAAACCTGTAATAAAGTATTATTAAATTCAGTTCCTAATTTATTAGATCGTTTTGAGGATGGTAGAGCAAGCCATTTTGTCAGTCGTGTTTTTTCGCGTTTATTAAGCGGAGAATCTCTTTCCCCTTTAATGGTTCGTGCTTTGCGCACAATGGTTGAAAATGAGCATCATCAGGAAGTGGTTTCTTTTTTATTAGAAGTAGTGAAAAAGAATTTAAAAGAAAAAGAGCAAAATTTAAAAGAAATCATTCAAGAGCGCGTCCGTGAGCAAGGGGGACGTTTTTTGGGTTGGATGTTGGGGGGATCTGTTGCCACAAGAGTTTTAAATGGCATTAATAAAGAAATGGATCGTATTGATCCGCAAAATTCGGATTTACGCCAAGCAATTGCAGATTGGATAAAAAAAGAAATTGAAAAATTTGAAGAAAATCCAGAACGAAGTGAAAAAATATCAGAGGCATTAAAAGTTTTTATCGATCATGAAAGTGTACAAGAGTGGCGAGAAGATCTTTGGAAAAAGCTTCGCACAATGATCGAAGAAGATATCGAAAATAATGATGGGTGGATGAAAGGGTTGATTAATGATACGCTTTCTTATTTGGCCGCGCAATTGCGGAATGATCCAGTTGTGCGTGCAAAAGTAATGCTTGGCATTCAAAATGCAGCGTTAAGCTCTTTACCCCATACCCAAGAGTGGCTAGTCAATTTTACTGAAACCGTAGTTTCTAGATGGGACAGTCAAGCTTTGGTTACGAGGTTAGAAACTCGTGTAGGAAAAGATTTACAATATATACGGATTAATGGCTCTGTTGTAGGGTTTTTGGTAGGTGTTATTTTATATCTTGTTCTTTATTTATGCTTTGGGCATGCTACATAATCTGTAAATTTTATACATTTGTAGAAATAAATCTTTAAAGAATCTTTTAAATGGACTAAAGTTGTCCTATATATAAACAAAGTTTACTATTAAACTGTCTATCAGTTTATTTTTTAAGATTGAAACATGATTTATGCTAAAGATATCAAAATTAACAGATTATGCTACTATTCTTTTAATTCAGCTTTCTCTACATAAAAAGACTGTCTCTTCTTCTGTGTTAGCTGTAGAGACAGGAGTACCAGAACCAACAGTAGCCAAAGTCCTTAAGATGCTTACACGCGCAGCCCTAGTAAAGTCATGTCGAGGCGCAGGAAGTGGGTATATATTAACTTCTACTTTAGATCAAATCACACTTGCTCAGGTTATTTCCGCTATAGAAGGTCCAATTAATTTAGTAAATTGTGATCATGAGCAATGTCGAGTGACGTTGGGGGAATGTACATTATATGGAAAATGGGAAGGGATTAATTCTCAAGTAAAAACAGTATTTGAAAAGATTACTATTGCAGATTTGCAAGATGAGAATTCCGTAACTCATTCGTGTTAAAAGCGTTAAAAATAAAAATTATAAAATATCAAGAAACAGAGTGATGCAATGACGAAATCAACTCAGGATGAAACCCTGTTAAAACAATTAGAAACGAATGCTTATAAATGGGGTTTTGAAACTCAAATTGAAATGGATATGGCCCCCAAAGGATTAAATGAAGATATTATTCGTTTAATTTCTGCTCGTAAAGAAGAGCCTGAGTGGATGTTGGAATGGCGTTTAAAGGCCTATCATTTGTGGTTAACGATGACCCCTCCACAATGGGCAAAAGTGGGCCATCCAAAAATTGACTTTCAAGATTTGCATTATTATGCAGCGCCTAAAAAGAAAAAAGGACCAAAATCTTTGGATGAGGTTGATCCAGAGCTTTTAAGAACTTATGAAAAACTAGGGATTCCCTTGAAAGAACGTGCCATTTTAGCTGGGGTTGAAGGTGCAGAAGAAATGGAGGATAACCATCCTCCTGTAGCGATTGATGCTGTGTTTGATAGTGTATCTGTGGCGACAACGTTTAAAGAGACATTGTCGAAAGCAGGGGTTATTTTCTGTCCTATTTCAGAAGCAATTAGAGATTATCCAGAGTTAGTTAAAAAATATTTAGGCAGTGTTGTTCCTCAAGGGGATAATTTTTATTCTGCGTTGAATTCGGCGGTATTTACGGATGGTTCGTTTGTTTATATTCCAAAAGGGGTGCGTTGCCCAATGGAATTATCAACTTATTTTCGTATTAATGCAAAAAATACAGGTCAGTTTGAACGGACATTAATTATTGCAGATGACAAGTCAACGGTTTCTTATTTAGAAGGGTGTACAGCACCACAACGTGATGAAAATCAGCTGCATGCTGCTGTGGTTGAGTTGATAGCGATGGAAGATGCTTTTATTAAATATTCCACAGTTCAAAATTGGTATCCTGGTGATAAAGATGGTAAAGGTGGCATTTATAATTTTGTGACAAAGCGAGGGGCTTGTCGTGGGGCTCGTTCACGTATTTCATGGACACAAGTCGAAACAGGATCCGCGATTACTTGGAAATATCCATCTTGTATTTTACAAGGTGAGGGTTCTATTGGTGAATTTTATTCTGTTGCAGTCACTAATGGTCATCAAAAAGCAGATACTGGCACCAAGATGATTCATATTGGACGCAATACGCGTTCAACGATTTTGGCGAAGACTATCAGTGCAGGAAAATCAGATAGTACATATCGGGGTTTAGTGCGGATGTTGCCAAGAGCGAAAGATGCACGGAATTTTACTGAGTGTGATAGCTTATTGATAGGGAATAAATGTGGTGCACATACAGTACCTTATATCGAAAGCCAAAACAGTTCTGTTAAAATAGAACATGAAGCAACGACTTCAAAGATTTCAGAAGAGCAACTCTTTTATTGTCAACAGCGTGGTCTTTCAAAAGAAGAGGCGATTGGGTTGATTGTTAATGGTTTTTGTAAAGATGTTTTAAAAGAACTCCCGATGGAATTTGCCGTAGAAGCACAACAGCTTTTGCAAATTAGTCTTGAAGGAAGTGTGGGATAAATGAAAAAGATGAATATGATTTTAGAAATTAAAAATTTGCATGCTTCTGTTATTGATGAAAGCGCAGAAGATAGTCGTAAAGAGATTTTAAAAGGCGTTAATTTATCTATTCCAGCGGGCGAAACCCATGTTATTATGGGACCAAATGGTTCTGGAAAATCGACTTTATCTTATGTTTTATCAGGGCATCCTAGTTATGAAGTTACTGAAGGTTCGGTAACGTTTAAAGGCAAAGATTTGTTAGGGATGTCTCCTGATGAACGTGCAGCAGCAGGCTTATTCCTTGCTTTTCAAGCACCTGTTGAGCTACCTGGTGTCAATAATGCTAATTTTTTAAGAACAGCGGTTAATTCCGTTCGTAAAGCACGAGGGCAAGAAGAGTTAGATCCTGTTAAATTCTTAAAATTAGTTCGTGAACTCGCAAAGAAACTTTCTTTTTCAACCGAAATGTTAAAACGAAATGTTAATGTTGGCTTTTCTGGTGGGGAAAAGAAACGCAATGAAGTGCTGCAAATGACTTTATTGGAACCTTCTTTTGCTATTTTGGATGAGACCGATAGTGGGTTAGATATTGATGCATTGCGTATCGTTGCCGAAGGAGTAAAATCCTTACGTTCTCCTGAGTTTTCTTCATTAATTATTACACATCATCAAAGATTATTGGATCATATTGAGCCAGATTTTATTCATGTTTTAGCAAAAGGGCGTATTATTCATACAGGGGGACCAGAGTTGTCTTGTCAGTTAGAAGCTGAGGGATATGGTCGTCTGGTTGGAGAAGCTGATGCATAAGAATTCAGAGGGTAAGAGTATTACAGGGTTGGAATCGCTTTTATCTTTGGTAAAAGATAAAGCGCATCACTCTGAGCAGGGAAAAGCAATTGCCTTGCTTTCTAAAACAGAGCTTCCTACACGTCGTACTGAAATTTGGAAATATACAGACTTAAGGTGGTTTAATCAGTATGGGTTTGTAAAATCACAACCTGTCAACATCCATCAAGTTCAAGAATGGTTGGAAAAAAATATTTTTTCCTCACAAGCTTTGTCAGAGCTGCCACGTTTAATTATGGCGAATGGTCAAATTGTTAAAGAATTTTCTAGTTTATTAGAATATTCAGGGTGTAAAATTGATATAAAAGAAGATGTGTATGGATCTTTGGGGCAATCTCAAAAAGATTTCATGACGGCTTTGAATTATGCAATGGGCCAACAAACTATTCAGTTAACGGTATCAAAGCAACAACGGGCAGGGACAATATTATTTATTCATTTAGGTTATGGGCAAGATTCTGGATTAGTTTCTTTTCATTATCGGTTGAATGTTGAATTGCAAGAGCAGTCTCAGTTATCAATTATTGAAATGAATGCTGGAAAGGGTGAGTATTTTTCAAACCCAGTTTGTGAAGTCAATGTTGGGTCTGGTGCTGATTTTGAATATAATAAACTGCTTAACTCTTCTTTAGAGAGTTATAATTGTTCCAATTTATATGTTTTATTAAAAGATCATGCAAAATATCGTCAATTTTTGATTTCAAAAGGTGCAAAATTCTCTAGGCAAGAAGTCTCTATTGATATGGGTGGGGAATGGAGCCATGCATCTTTTCAAGCCGTGCAAAAATTAAGCCATCGACAGCATGCAGATATTACAACGGTTTTTTCTCATTTAGTGCCGCATTGTCAATCAGAACAAAATGTTAAAAATATTTTGTCTGATCAAAGTCATGGTGTTTTTCAAGGAAAGATTTTTGTTCATCAGAAAGCCCAGAAAACGAATGCACAACAACAAAGTCAGGCTTTATTACTTTCAGATCAATCAGAAATTAATACCAAACCAGAGCTTGAGATTTATGCAGATGATGTAAAATGTACTCATGGTGCTACGGTGGGGGCATTGGATGAAGATCAATTGTTTTTCTTAATGGCCAGAGGAATTCCGTATGATCAGGCAAGAGAAATCCTGATTAATGCTTTTGTTGCTCAGGCAGTAGAAGAGGTCAATGATCCAATTGCAAAACAATTATTAAAAGAACAATTGGGTGTTGAAATTGTAGAGGATATCACATAATGCAAAAATCAGCTTCTTTTGATGTAGAGAAAATTCGCAAAGACTTCCCCATTTTAGAACAAAAGATTAATGGTAAGCCTTTTGTATTTTTGGATAGTGGGGCATCTGCGCAAAAGCCGATACAGGTTATTGAAGCAATGCAAAAATCTGTGTATACGCAATATGCAAATGTGCATCGTGGTGTTTATACGATGAGCGAGGCGATGACCGATCAATATGAAGCTGTGCGTCAAAAAATAGCTGATTTTATGGGGGCATCTTCTGCTGAGGAAGTGGTTTTTACCAAAAATAGCACAGAAGCAATCAATCTTGTTGCACATTCATTTGGTTCTTTATTAAAAAAAGGGCAGGGTGTTGTCATTAGTGAGATGGAACATCATGCGAATTTGGTCCCTTGGCAAATGCTACGTGATCGTATGGGAATACATTTATATGTAGCACCTATAACAGAGCAAGGGGATTTGGATTTAATTGCTTTGGAGCAAATCCTTGTTGAAAATGATATTGCTTTAGTTGCGATTACCCACATGTCAAATGTGTTGGGAACGATTAATCCGATTAAATTAATTACGGCAATGGCGCATCAAAATGGAGCAAAAATATTAATTGATGGAAGCCAAGGGATCGTGCATCAACAAGTGAATGTGCAAGAATTGGATGTTGATTTTTATGCTTTTACTGGACATAAGCTCTATGGCCCTACAGGGATTGGGGTTTTATGGGGTAGAAAAGAAATCTTAAATCAAATGCCACCTTTTATGGGAGGGGGCGATATGATTGAAAGAGTTACTTTTGAAAAATCTACATGGGCTTTGCCACCAGTCAGATTTGAAGCAGGAACACAACCGATATTAGAAGTTGTTGGTCTTGGGGCTGCAATTGATTATGTTTTATCGGTTGGTTATGAGCATATTATACATCATGACGAGCAACTCGTTGAATATGCATTGGCTAAAATGCAAAAAATTGATGGTTTGTCTATTTTAGGAAACCCAGAAAAGCGTGGTGGTGTGATTGCTTTTACAATGGAAAAGGCGCATGCACATGATATTGCAACTTTGTTAGATCAAAATGGTATTGCTGTGCGTGCGGGTTCTCATTGCGCAGAGCCTTTGTTGCATCGATTACATCAGACCAGTGTGGCGAGGGCAAGCTTTGGAATATATACCACATTTAAAGAAATTGATCTTTTTGTTGATACGTTAAAATTTATTCAACAATTGATTATTAAATAATAAGTATTTTCTTTACTTGTTTTATGATAGTTTTAGGTTATTAATTATATTGGTGTCTTAATGGAAAATATCGCAACATCATCGATAGAAAAAAAAGAGGTTGAAGCTACACAGCAAGAATCTGATTCTATGAAAATAGAACAGCAATCCTCTGTTGAAGCTTGGAAACCAGAGGAAGGGCAAGGTGAAACTTTATCTGCTGAATCTCATACAAGTGAAATTAATGAAAATGCAATTATAGATGCGATTTCAACGGTGTATGATCCTGAAATTCCTGTGAATGTGTATGAGTTGGGGTTGATTTATGCTGTTGATTTGCATGATGATGGCCGTGTTCATGTCGAAATGACATTAACAGCCCCGAATTGTCCCAGTGCTCAAGAACTTCCAGTGATGATTCAACAGGCTATTGAAAAAGTCCCTGGTGTAGCTGAGGTTCAGGTTGAGGTGGTATGGGATCCACCTTGGGATGTTTCTCGGATGAGTGATGAAGCACGTTTAACTTTAAATATGTTTTGACGATTTTTAAATTATTCTATGCTATCTTTACGGCAGTCTTATTTTTTAAGACTGTCTTTTTTTATTAAAAAGAAGCAGTTATTTATAATAAAAAAGTAATTTGTTTATATAAAATATAGCTTTGTGATTTTGTAGATAAGAATTTTTGACTTATTTTCTTTGGGAAATTAAATTTAATGATCAAAAATTAAGAGAACAGTTAAGATGATTTAAAAAAAAGACTGAAATAGTTTTTATTTCAGTCTTAATATAAAATATTTAATTTTTATTTACGAAAAGGCGATAACATAAACGCAGGCACAAATTGTCCAAATCCAATAACAGGATTATCATCATCTGATAAAGATTGGGATAAAGGAATGCGAGGAACACTTTCCTTTTCTTTTTTATGGTGTGGTTTCTTTACGGTTTTTTTAGGATGTTCTTCTTTGTGTTTATGCTTCTGATTTTTCTTTGATTCGACATCAGTTTCATTGTCTGAATCAGTAGATGTATTCAAAGTTAATAAAGGAATAGGTTTTTGGATTAATGCTTCAATAGCTTCAATAGTTTCTTTATCATTTTCAGTGGCGATGCTATATGCAAAGCCAGTTCGTCCAGCTCTTCCTGTTCTACCAATACGGTGGACATAATCCTCTGCTTGGCGAGGAAGATCAAAGTTAAAAACATGGGATAGATTATCGATATCAATGCCTCTTGCTGCAATATCAGAGCAAACGAGGAATTGAATCTCGCCATTTTTAAAGTCTTCCATTGTTTTTGTGCGATGTTGTTGTGTTAAATCACCATGTAATGCACTACTTTGAAAGCCATGACGTTTTAAAGAATGTGTTAAAATATCAACATCTTTTTTTCGATTACAAAAAATAATAGCATTTTTTACGTTACTATTTTGTAATAATTGACGTAATGTTGCTCTTTTTCTTTTTTCAGGAACAATGATTAGCCCAGATTCGATTGTCGTTGCCACAGAAGACGGTGGGGCAACTGTAATTTCTGCTGGATTAGATAAAAACGAATCTGTTAATTTTTTAATTTCAGGGGACATGGTCGCAGACAAAAGTAATGTCTGTCTGCTTTTGGGTAAGAAAGAAATAATTCTCTCTACATCAGGGATGAATCCCATATCAAGCATACGATCGGCTTCATCAATGACTAATATTTTAATTTGATTAAGAAGAATAGCCCCTTTATCGAAAAGGTCCATTAACCGCCCAGGTGTTGCAATAATAATATCAACGCCACGATTTAATGTTTCTTTTTGCTCAACGATACTTTCTCCACCAACCAATAAGGCATGGGAAAGCTTTAAATGTTGACCATATTGCTTTAAATTATCAGCAACTTGTATGGCTAATTCTCTGGTTGGTTCTAAAATCAAGGCTCGAGGCATTCGAGCCCGACCTTTGCTGCTGGTGAGGATTTCTAAAATAGGTAAAGTAAAAGACGCAGTTTTTCCAGTTCCTGTTTGTGCAATACCAACCAAGTCCTGTTTCTTTAAAATAACAGGAATGGCTTGCGCTTGAATAAGTGTAGGAATTTTATATCCTATTTCTTCAATAGCGCGCATAATAGGTTCGGATAATCCAAGATCACTAAAAAAAACAGTGGAGTCTGTTTCAATGTTTGACGTGATTGAAGTCGAGTCTGATTTTTTTTTGTTTGTTTTTTTAGAGATAGCAGGCAAAGTAGTTTCTACCATTGATGTCAATAAAATGAAATGAAGTTTCAAGGAGTTGAAACTCTAGACTTTTCTTATATTAACATAAATGCAAAGAATCAATCATTATATGTCTATTATTCAATATATAATGATTTTCTTTTATAAGTTTTATTAAAATGCAAGTAAAACTAAATTGAGAATTCCTAGGAAAATAATTAATTTTAACGGCATATTAATTTTATTAAATACAGCAGGTTTGGGTCGTATTGCGCGTCGTGCTTTACGATAATCAGTGGTAAATACATAAAATTGTGAAATAATCATTAAAAAAACAATCGCAAAAGCAGCATAAGTAGACCAAGATATTGTGGTACTATGATTATAGGAAATGAGGATTGTTACTGCTTGTGTGATAAAAACTAAAACACCATTGATCCAATTAAATTGGAATAACTTTCTTAAAGTTTGTAGTTGTAAGGATGTTTTTTGTGTTGGATCTAAAAGGCTTAAGCAAGATTGTAATCCAAATATATAGTAAAAAATACTGCCAATCCATAAAGATAAAGTAATATTATGAATAGCGTTGATAGGCCCCCAATAAAAAGCAATTTGAGACATTGTTTTTCCATTTCCAAAATGTGGTAACATACAGACTGAATTATTAAATTTTCATGGTAATATAAACAAAGAAAATAAAAATTGTGCAGGATTTTATTTATTTTTTATAAAAGAGGCATGTTTTTGTTAAAAATACTGAGGTAAAAATTGTTAGAGATTAAAGCATTTATAAAGTTGTTAGATCTATTAAAACAACATGATGATGGTCAATTCTTAGCAAAAAACAAAAAAGACGTAGATGCTTTTTATTTGCATAATAATAATGGTTTAATAGAATTTTATCGTTCATTTGAGTTAAAACATCTTACTATACAGACAGGTTTGTCTTCTATATCATTTATTGATTATTTAAACTTGAAAGAACGAAATGCACTATATTCTTTTTCAAGCATGAAAGAGCAAGATTATATTGTTTTTTTAGAGCAGACAGGGGGAAGTAATCCTATTTTATTTAACTTTCTAGATACTCATAAAAACCCTTCTATTTATGCAGCATATGATACCTTAGAACCTTTTAAAATCGCTGATAATTTTCTTCAATTTATAGAAGCCTTAACAGTAGTTGTTGATATTGTATATAATGAATATGACATATATGAAATATATATTAATGATGATTGTGATGAAATAAAACCAGATTTTTTACCCAAAATGAATATAAAACTTTTTCCAATCTTAGGGGAAAATATGGGTAGTTTTATGAGATATTTTTTTGGTTAGCTATCAAGCTGTATGAATGTTCTAATAATGGTAAGGAATGTGACTGTTAAAAGCATAGCAAAATAATTTTTAAGTATATGTATTTAATAAGTTTTTGGTAATTATTAACCTTTAATTAAGATTGATAGATAAGTAAGACAAAGAGATCTGGAAAAGGTACAAATGAATTAAATTTTCATCGGAACATTAACGAGTCTTAAGGTTTTTTATAGATCATGAAAAAACAGATTTCAGAGTTAGCCTTATTAACTCCTTCACAAATGGGTGATGTTGATAAAGAGGCTGCCAGAACAATTCCTATCATACAATTAATGGAAAATGCAGGTTGGGCGGTTACACAAGAAATTTTAAAAAGATATAGACCTTGTTCTGTGCTGGTTTTGTGTGGACCCGGGAATAATGGTGGAGATGGATATGTCGTTGCCCGTCTATTAGCCAAAGCAGGTTGGTTTGTTTGGGTTGCTTCTATTGGCAAACCTAAAAAGGGAAGTGCTGCGGAACATGCTGCACAACAATGGTCTGGTGAAATTATAGAAAACCCAGATTCTTATATTAAAAAAGCAACCATTGTTGTTGATGCTATTTTTGGTGCAGGTCTTAGTAAAGACATTAAAAACGATATTGCTACTCTTTTACGTAAGGCTAGACATATTGTTGCAATAGATACACCATCAGGGGTGGATGGAGCAACAGGGATAATTAAAGGATATGCGCCTCATGCTGCGTTAACAGTTACTTTTTGTAGGGCAAAGCCAGGGCATTATTTATTACCAGGTCGTGAATATGTAGGTGAGTTAGTTGTTAAAGATATCGGTATTCCATTTTCTGTTGTTGCTAAAAATTTATCAAAAATTTGGTTGAATGAACCTGGATTATGGAGCGTACCAACCCCTCAAATTGAAGATTATAAATATCGTAGAGGAATTGTAAGTATTATTGGTGGTTCTAAAATGACAGGCGCAGCAAGATTATCTGCGCATGCAGCATTAAATACTGGTGCAGGCTTGGTGCATATCTTTGCTTTGGGAAATAAAGAAATTTATAGCCATTCTTCTGCTTGTTTTATTATTGATGATGATTCGTTAGAGAAACAATTACAAGAT
Organism: Heliconius numata; assembly: GCA_016802625.1. Taxonomy (NCBI): domain Eukaryota; kingdom Metazoa; phylum Arthropoda; class Insecta; order Lepidoptera; family Nymphalidae; genus Heliconius; species Heliconius numata. The sequence goes on from JAEBDU010013017.1 coordinate 1,699,967, forward strand.
TTAAGAAGAAATGTTTGGGTCTGTGGTCCAGGATTGTTATTTGATGAAGTCAGCCAAACTTTGCCGATATTAATAGCAGCGAATAAAAAAATTATTGCTGATGCAGGTGTCTTTCAAAAAGGAAGGATAGATATATTAAAAGGAGCATCTATCATTACTCCACATATTGGGGAGTTTGTGCGTGTTTTTGGTGATATCAAAGAAGATAAATTAAGTGCTGTTAAACAAGCTGCGGAGCAAACAGGGTGTGTTGTTGTGTTGAAAGGGGCGGATACTGTTATTGCTGCACCTGATGGGCGTATTGCAATTAATCAACATGCTTCTTCACGATTAGCAACAGCAGGTACGGGTGATACCTTAACGGGTATTATTGCTACATTATTGGCCTCTGGAATGTCAGAATGGGGGTCTGCTTGTGCTGGAGTATGGATACATGGAGAAGCTGGTTTTTTATGTAATCACTCTTGGCCATCGGCAGAAATATTAGCAAAAAAACTTGGAAAAGCACGTGATCGTGCAAAATAATCAAAAAATATCGATTATTAAGTGAAAATATTTGAAAAAGAGGTTGCTCAAAATAAAATAGTGCGTTAATAAAGCAAACATAAGGCACGGATGTGCGGATGTGGTGAAATTGGTAGACACGCTAGACTTAGAATCTAGTGGCGTGAGTCGTGGGGGTTCAAGTCCCTCCATCCGCACCAAAAAATAGGTTTTTACAGCTTGTTTTTTTGAGTGAACAAAAAAATCCGTTAAAATTTTATAAATGCCCAGTCCGGGTAAAACACATTTTTGACCGAGAGGATGGCCTGGCTGATGCAGGTTACTGAAACGCTTTCTGAAAGCCTAAAGCGTGGCTTTACAATCGTAATTGAAGAAACACAACTCGCTGAAAAAAGAAATAAACGTTTAGCAGAAATGGGGCATCAAATGAATATTCCAGGATTTCGTCCTGGCAAGGTTCCTTTGCCTGTTGTTAAGCAACGTTATGGTGAGACTGTTCAAAACGAAGTTTTGAATGAATCTGTTGCTGATGCAATTAAAACAACTCTTGAAGAAAGAGGGTTGCGTGCAGCTGCTCAACCACAAATCACTCTGAAAGATGGATATAAAGAAGGGGATGATTTGGAATTTACTTTTGAAGTTGAATTGATTCCTGATTTTGAAATTCCTGACTTTAAAAATATTAGCTTAACCCGTTTAAAAGCAAAACCAGATGATGAGGCTTTGAGTAAAGCATTAGAATCAATTGCTCAACGTCAGCGCGATTTTAAAGATATTGAAGAAAAACGCCCTGCAGTTAATGGTGATGTTTTAGTTGTTGATTTCGTAGGTAAAGTTAATGGTGTTGCCTTTGATGGTGGTACGGCCGAAGATGTTAACGTTGAAATCGGTGGAAGTGGATTTATTCCAGGGTTTGCTGAGCAAATCGAAGGGATGACTCCTGGGGAAGAAAAGCAAATTACTGTGACATTCCCTGAAAACTATCAAGCTGCAGAGCTTGCTGGTAAAGAAGCTACTTTTGATATTAAAGCTAAGGGGTTAAAAGAATCTGTAACACCAGAAATTAATGATGAATTTGCTAAAAAAGTTGGCTTGGAAAATCTTGAGAATTTAAAAAGCCTTATTGAAAAGCAAATTTCTTCAGAATATGACCAAATGTCTCATATGAGGTTAAAACGTGATATTCTAGATGCTTTGGCTGAAAAAGTTACTTTTGAAATTCCTGCTGGTTTATTAGAAGCTGAGTTTAATCAAATTTGGCAACGCATTGAAAGCGATCGCAAAGAAGATCGTTTAGATGAAGAAGATAAAGCAAAAGATGAAGAAACTTTAAAGGCAGATTATCGTAAAATTGCAGAACGTCGTGTTCGCTTGGGATTATTATTGGTTGAAATTGGGCGTTTAAACTCAATTGCTGTTACTGATGATGAATTGACACAAGCAATGCGTAGTGAAGCAATGCGTTATCCTGGAAAAGAAAAAGAAGTTATCGAATTCTTCCAAAAAAATCCTCAAGCAATTGATGCTTTGCGTGGTCCAATATATGAAAATAAAGTTATTGATTATATTTTGGAACTTGCAAAAATTGAGGACAAAGAAGTAAGCACTGAAGAGCTTGCAGAAATGCCTCCTTCAAAAGCTTAGTATCTTCGTAGATGTATAAAGATGAATGTTCAGGTTTTGATCTGGGCATTCATCTTTTTTGTGTTTTGGTAATGGGTTGCTTTTGACAATTATTTTATTTATCTATATGTATAGGGTACACATAGATAAATAAAATACTGGTCAAACTTTAGGAAATAAATTGATGAGGGATTCCCATTCGCTGGAAATTTATGATAATGCGCTTGTCCCAATGGTTGTTGAGCAGACATCCAGAGGGGAGCGTGCATTTGACATTTACTCACGTTTGTTAAAAGAGCGTATTATTTTTTTAACAGGACCTGTTTATGATCAAGTTGCGTCTTTAATTTCAGCTCAATTATTATATCTAGAGAGTGTTAATCCTAAAAAAGAGATTTCTTTTTATATTAATAGTCCTGGTGGTGTTGTTTCTGCTGGTTTGGCTATTTATGATACAATGCAATATATTCGTTGCCCAGTTAGTACGGTTTGTATTGGTCAAGCTGCTTCAATGGGATCGTTATTATTGTGTGGTGGTGAAAAAGGACAGCGTTTTGCATTGCCAAATGCACGTGTGATGGTTCATCAACCTTCTGGTGGTGCACAAGGACAGGCTAGTGATATTGAAATTCAAGCAAAAGAAATTTTAGCTATCCGTAAAAGACTTAATGAAATCTATAATATTCATACGGGTAGAACTTTAGAAGAAATCGAAGAGCGTCTTGAAAGAGATAGTTATATGTCTGCGGAAGAGGCAAAAGATTTTGGGATTATTGATCAAGTTGTGACAAAACGCGATGTAGATTTATCCAAAGATAAATAATACTTTCCTTATAGGTTTAATTTCTTTAATGGGGTATGTGCTTCCTTAAGCCATTAAAGGATAGGAGTAACGATGACTGACAACAATAATGATTCTAAAAATGCGCTTTATTGCTCTTTTTGTGGTAAGTCTCAGCATGAAGTCCGTAAATTAATAGCTGGGCCAACGGTATTTATTTGTGATGAATGCGTTGAATTGTGCATGGATATTGTGCGTGAGGAAAATAAAACTCAAATTACCAAAGATCAGGGAAGTTTACCTACACCCAAAGAAATTTGCAAAATTCTAGATGATTACGTTATTGGGCAAAGTGATGCGAAGAAAGTATTGTCAGTTGCTGTTCATAATCATTATAAACGTTTGAATCAAGCAGACAAAGCTGGTGATGTTGAAATTGCAAAATCAAATATTTTATTAATTGGTCCAACAGGAACAGGTAAAACGCTTTTAGCACAAACGTTGGCTAGAATTTTAGACGTTCCTTTTACAATGGCTGATGCAACAACGTTGACCGAAGCAGGATATGTTGGTGAAGATGTTGAAAATATTATTTTAAAATTGTTGCAATCTGCTGATTATAATGTTGAACGTGCGCAACGTGGAATAATTTATATTGATGAAATTGATAAAATTTCACGTAAATCCGATAATCCTTCAATTACGCGTGACGTAAGTGGTGAGGGTGTGCAACAAGCTTTATTGAAAATTATGGAAGGTACAGTGGCTTCTGTTCCTCCTCAAGGTGGGCGTAAACATCCTCAGCAAGAATTTTTGCAAGTTGACACAACCAATATGCTCTTTATTTGTGGTGGTGCTTTTGCTGGACTTGATAAAATTATTAGTGCTAGAAGTGTTGGTTACGGTATTGGGTTTGGTGCAGAAGTTCAAACCCCAGATGATCATAATATTGGGGCTTTATTTCGCCAGTTAGAATCTGAAGATTTGATGAAATTTGGTTTAATTCCTGAATTTATTGGTCGTTTACCTGTCATTGCGACTTTGGATGACTTGGATAAAACAGCATTGGTTCAAATTTTAACGCAACCGAAAAATGCATTGATTAAACAATATCAGAAATTGTTCGAAATGGAGAATGTAAAGCTTACTTTTGCAAATGATGCTGTTGAAGAAATTGCAAATAAAGCTATTGAACGTCGCACGGGTGCGCGTGGTTTGCGTTCCATTTTAGAAACAATATTACTTTCAACGATGTTTGAATTGCCTGATTTAAAGGATGTCAGTGAAGTTGTGATTAATAAAGATGTTATTAATCGTCATGCAGAGCCTGTTTATGTATATGATAAAAAACATTCAGGGAAAACAGCTTAAGTTTGATAAATATTTAATTGTAATATAAAGGGCTTATTTTTAATGAATGAGTCCTTTTTTATTATCTAAATTTAACAGTAATGAACCGAAACAATATTTCCAGTAACTATTATTGTATTTTATTAAGAGTATGCTTATATTTAAATGAGGCTCTTCTTCTTTAAATATTTGAAGTGGTGTCACTTGCTACCTTTTATAAGTCATAATATTATTTTGTTATTCTATAATATCAGTAATGGTTTGCTTTTATTTTGCAAAGTAAAAGATGAGTGAAGGTAATGACTATAAATAGAGCGTGCCAATTTTGGGCGCTCGTTTGATGAGATCGTCCATATTAGGAGGTCATAATTTATGACAGAAAAAAAAGATAACACTTTAATCAACGATGTTGAAACTGAACAAACAGAATCGCAAGAAGAAAAATCTTCTGGGTTGATTGCAGTATTACCATTGAGGGATATCGTGGTTTTCCCTCATATGATTGTTCCATTATTTGTGGGCCGTGAAAAGTCTGTAAAAGCACTAGAAGTAGTGAATAAGCAACAGAATAAAATTTTGCTTGTTTCACAAAAAGATGCCTCTTTAGAAGATCCAACTAAAAATGACATCTATCATTTTGGTACAGTTGCAACGATTCTTCAAATTTTAAAGTTGCCTGATGGTACAGTAAAAGTTTTAGTAGAAGGCTATCAACGGGCAAGAGTTAAAGAGTTATTTGATCGTGAAAGTTTTTTTGAAGCAGATATTGAAATTATTGAAGAAGTCGTAGACGAATCCAATAAAGAAATCAATGCATTAGAACGCACGATTGTCAGTCAGTTCGAACAATATATAAAGCTGAACAAATCTATTGCGCCTGAAGTTTTGGTGGCTGTTAATCAAATTGATAACCCATATAAGTTGGTTGATACAATTACGAGTCATTTAAATCTAAAAGTTGCTGATAAGCAGGTAATCTTAGAGACGATAGCAATAGAAGAACGATTAGAAAAATTACTGGAGCATTTAGAAGCTGAGTTAGGCGTTTTACAGGTTGAAAAACGTATTCGTAATCGTGTTAAAAAACAAATGGAGAAGACTCAACGAGAATATTATTTGAATGAGCAAATGAAAGCGATTCAAAAAGAGTTGGGTGAGGGTGAAGATGGTAAAGATGAGTTATCTGAACTTGAAGAGAAAATTAAAAAGACTCGTT
>JAEBDU010013017.1:1717207-1814669 GCA_016802625.1 Heliconius numata
CACGCCGAAGGTCGCGGGTTCGAGCCCCGTCACTCGCGCCATAATATGGTATATAATTTATTTCCTTTACATTACTTTATATAGAATTTTTAATTAATTATTTATAAATGTTGTTGACGTTTAATAAATGATTATGATTTCATATTAATGTAAAGCTGTTTGTTTATAATAAGTGCAATCTGTTTTTATCGTTTTTGTAGTGATGAATTGATTTTAATGGATGATTTTATCTTCTTTAGAGTCTAAGCGTTAGAAGCGGTTTATATATAAAAAATATAGATTAATAGTATAATTTTTATTTTTTCTCTGATATAAGATAATTCAATATTCAATTTTTTGTTAGTAATCTTAATTATTATAGAAGCTAAAGAGTATCTCATGCAGGCTATTTTAGGTAATTATTTACCAGTGCTGATTTTTGGAATTATTTCATTAATTATAGCATGTGCTATGATTGGGGCGGCTTTATTTTGTGCAAAGCAAAAGCCTTATGCAGAAAAAGTTTCTCCTTATGAATGTGGATTTCCAGCGTTTGAAGATGCACGTCAGTTATTTGATGTTCGCTATTATTTAGTGGGTATTTTGTTTACGATCTTTGATCTAGAAATGGTCTTTTTGTTTCCATGGGCATTAACGCTTTCCAAAATTGGAATGTTTGGCTTTTTTTCAATGCTTGCTTTTCTTGTGGTTTTGACTGTTGGTTTTATATACGAATGGTGCAAAGGTGCATTAGAGTGGGATTAGGCTAATAAAGATTTTAAGTACGTAATTATGGAACAGATTTATATCTGTAAATGAGATTGTGATGAATCAGAATACAACAGAAAACTCTGGTCTTGAAAAAGTCTATTGGAATCAGGATGCTTTGCCACCAGGGTCAGAGCAAGATGCAGTAATAAAAGGTATTACTGGGGCAATTACAGATAAAGGATTTGTTGTTGCCAAATTGGATCAATTAATTAACTGGGGTAGAACGGGCAGTCTGTGGCCAATGACTTTTGGTTTGGCTTGTTGTGCGGTTGAAATGATTCATGCTTATATGCCTCGATATGATTTAGATCGTATGGGCGTTGTTCCTATGGGGTCTCCACGTCAAGCAGATGTGATGTTGGTTGCAGGGACTTTGACCAATAAAATGGCTCCTGCTTTACGTCGTTTATATGATCAAATGTCTGAACCACGTTGGGTTTTATCCATGGGTTCTTGTGCAAATGGTGGGGGATATTATCATTATTCCTACTCTGTCGTTAGAGGTTGTGACCGTATTGTTCCTGTTGATGTTTATGTTCCAGGATGTCCGCCAACGGCTGAGGCTTTGATTTATGGCATTATGTTATTGAAGAAAAAAATTCAACGAACAGGGACAATTATCCGTGGCTGATTATAGTGATACATGTAAAAAAAGTTTTGTAAATATGCCGCGCTTACAAGCGATTGGTTTTATGTTGTGTACTTCTGTTTCTGGGGTAATTAAAGCAGATTTTGGACAAGATGAGCTTGTTGTTATTGTTGAGCTAAATCATTTAATTAATTTGTTGTCTTTACTTAAAGAACATCCTTTGTGTCGTTATGAACAATTGATGGATTTGTGTGGTGCAGATTATCCACAACGTGCAGATCGTTTTGATGTTGTTTATAATTTATTATCTGTTTCATTAAATCAACGTATTCGTGTTATTACACATACGGACGAACAAACACCTGTTCCTTCTGTGCGCAATCTATGGAAATGTGCGGATTGGTGGGAACGGGAATGTTACGACATGTTTGGTGTTTTATTTTCTGGGCAACCTGATTTGCGTCGAATTTTAACGGATTATGGTTTTGATGGGCATCCATTGCGCAAAGACTTTCCTTTAACAGGATATGTTGAGGTGCGTTATGATGCGGATCAAAATAAAGTGGTTTATGAGCCTGTGAAGTTGACTCAGGATATGAGAGACTTTGATTTTGATTCTCCTTGGGAGGGATTGGTTACCTTGCCTGGAGATGAAAAGGTTCATGAGAAACGTCAAAATATTAAGCCGTATTCTTTGTAATAGCGTTTAGTTTGGTCGGCAAAAGGATATTTGATGAGTGAAGTTATTAAAAAAGAGTTATCACCCCAAACACAAGCGTTAAATGCTGAAGTAAAACAAAGTATTTCTCGTGTTTTATCTGGTGATTCACATACTTTAAATTTTGGACCTCAACATCCATCAGCTCACGGTGTGTTACGCGTTGTGATGGAGTTAGAAGGAGAGGTTGTAAAACGGGCGACCCCTCATATTGGGTTGCTGCATCGTGGTACAGAAAAATTATTGGAGCATAAGGCCTATCACAAAGGGCTGCCTTATTTTGATCGATTAGATTATGCTTCTCCTATGTGTGAAGAACATGCATATGTTTTAGCAACAGAAAAGTTGTTACGGGTTGAAGTGCCTGATCGTGCCAAATGGATCCGTGTATTATTTGCAGAAATTACCCGTATTTTAAATCATTTATTAAATGTTACGGCGATGGGCTTGGATTGCGGTGCAATGACACCAGCATTATGGGCTTATGAAGAGCGTGAAAAAATGATGGAATTTTATGAAGGTGTGTCAGGGGCACGTTTTCATGCAAATTATTTCCGTCATGGTGGCGTAGCAAAAGATTTGCCAGCAGGTATGGAAGATAAAATTGGAAAATGGGTTAAAGATTTTCCTAAAATTGTTGATGATATTGAAGGATTATTGACTAACAATCGTATTTGGAAGCAAAGAACGGTTGGTATTGGTGTTTGCACGACTGAAGAGGCATTGTCTTGGGGTTTTTCTGGGCCTTGCTTGCGTGCTTCTGGGGTGCCTTGGGATCTGCGTCGTTCACAACCTTATGATAATTATGATAAAGTAGATTTTCAGGTTCCTGTGGCGCGTCAAGGGGATTCTTATGATCGTTATTTGATTAGAGTGATTGAAATGCGCGAAAGTGCTAAGATCATTGAGCAGTGTTTAAATAAAATGCAGCCAGGCGCGATTAAAGTAGAAAGTGAAAAAATTTCCCCTCCAAAGCGTAAAGATATGAAGCATTCTATGGAATCTTTAATTAATCACTTTAAGCTTTATAGTGGTGGTTTTCATGTTCCTGCGGGGACAACTTATACTGCTGTTGAAAGTCCTAAAGGTGAATTTGGGGTTTATTTGGTGGCTGATGGAGGAACAAAACCGTATCGTTGTAAAATACGACCAACAGGTTTTTCCCACTTACAAGCATTAGGTGAGTTATCACACCGTCATATGTTGGCTGATATGGTGGCGATTATTGGCTCTATGGATTTGGTTTTCGGTGAAGTGGATAGATAGGGCGTTATGTCAGAGAAATCTATGAATATACAACCTGCTGAATTTACTTTCGATCAAGAAAGTGAACAGCAAATTGAACAGATACTAAAAAAATATCCTGATGCACGAAAGGCAAGTGCTGTTATTCCATTATTATATGTGGTTCAAAACCAGATGAAACGGCAAACAAAGAGTGCATGGGTTCCAAAAATTTCAATGTCTGTTGTTGCTAAACGTTTAGAAATTTCACCTGTTCGTGTATATGAAGTTGCAACATTTTATACAATGTTTAATTTAGAACCTATCGGTCAGTATCATTTACAAGTTTGTTCTACTACACCTTGTTGGTTACGAGGGTCTGATGATGTGGTGGCAGCTTGTAAAAAAGCTACGGGCATTCAAGAATTTGGACAGACCAGTGATGATGGATTATTTACACTTTCTGAGGTTGAGTGTTTAGGGGCATGTGCGAATGCTCCTATTTTACAAGTTGATCACGATTATTATGAAGATATGACTACAGAAAGTACGATTAAGTTAATTGAGCTGTTGAAACAAGGTGAGAAGCCTGAATCTGGCCCAATGATTAATCGTTTGAATTCTGCACCTGTAGGCAAAGAATTTTCACAAAAAAATACAGGGGCCGAAGATGTTAAGTGATAAAGATCGTATTTATCTTAATTTGCACGGTCATGATGATTGGAAATTGGCTGGGGCACGCCGACGTGGGGATTGGGATAATACAAAAGATATATTAGCCTTAGGTCGGGATACAATTATTAAAACCGTTATTGATTCTGGCTTACGCGGTCGTGGTGGTGCTGGGTTTTCTACAGGTTTAAAATGGTCTTTTATGCCTAAAAAAGAAGGCCCTTTACCGCATTATTTGGTAATTAATGGGGATGAATCTGAACCTGGAACATGTAAAGATCGTGAAGTTATGCGTCATGAGCCACATAAAATTGTAGAAGGGGCTTTATTAGCGTCTTTTGCAATTGGGGCTCATACGGCTTATATTTATATTCGCGGTGAATATTACAATGAGGCTAATCGATTACAAGCAGCTATTGATGAAGCTTATGAAGCTGGTTTGATAGGCAAAAATGCTTGTGGTAGTGGTTGGGACTTTGATTTTTATATTCATCGTGGCGCAGGCGCATATATATGTGGTGAAGAAACAGCTCAGTTGGAAAGTTTAGAGGGCAAAAAAGGGATGCCTCGTTTAAAACCTCCATTTCCTGCTGGCAAAGGGTTATATGGTTGTCCAACGACGATTAATAACGTTGAAAGTATTTCTGTAACACCTACTATTTTACGTCGTGGTTCTGCATGGTTTGCAGGAATTGGTCGTCCGAATAATACAGGGCCAAAATTAATGGCAATTTCTGGTCATGTGAATACGCCTTGTGTTTTTGAAGAGGCAATGGGTTTACCGTTAAAAGAAGTTATTGAAACACATGGTGGTGGTGTTCGTGGGGGATGGGATAATTTATTGGCTGTTATTCCTGGTGGAACTTCAATGCCTATGTTAAATAAGGAAACCTGTGAAACTGTTTTATTTGATTTTGATGGTTTGAGAGATGTAGGATCTGGTTTAGGGACTGCAGGTATTGTTGTGATGGATAAGTCAACAGATATTATCCATGCCGTTACGTTACTTTCAAAATTTTATAAGCATGAAAGCTGCGGACAATGCACGCCATGCCGTGAAGGTTCTAACTGGGTTTTAAAAGTTATGAATCGTATGGTCGAAGGTCGTGCAGAGATTGAAGAGATTGATATGTTGATGGATGTTACCAAAAACATTGAAAATACAACGATTTGCGCAATGGGAATGTCTGTTGCTTGGCCAGTTCAAGCATTAATTCGGAACTTTCGCCCTGTAATGGAACAACGAATTATGGATTATAAAAAGTCCCGTGGTGGAGCATCACAAATTCAGGTGCCTGTCGATGCACCAATAGGGGGCTAATAGGTAAGATATGGCAAAAGTAGTTGTAGATGGTATCCCTGTAGAAGTACCGAATAATTCTTCTGTATTGCAAGCTTGTGAAGCTGCAGGGAAAGAAATTCCTCGTTTTTGTTATCATGATAAGCTATCCGTTGCTGGTAATTGCAGAATGTGTATGGTAGAAATCACGGGTTCTCGAAAACCATTGGTTTCTTCATGTTCTCAACCTGTGATGGAGGGAATGCATGTTACCACAGATTCTGAAACTATTCGTGCGGCACGTCGTAGCACAATGGAGCTCTTGTTAATTAACCATCCTTTAGATTGCCCAATTTGTGATCAAGGTGGAGAATGTGATTTACAAGATCAAGCCGTTGGATATGGACGGGATTGTTCTCGATTTAAAGAAGAAAAACGTGCTGTTGTAGATAAAGATATGGGGCCGTTGATTCGCACTATAATGACGCGCTGTATCCAATGTACGCGTTGTATTCGCTTTACAAATGAAATTGCAGGCACTGCCGAGCTTGGGGGAATTTACCGTGGAACTAACATGGAAATCACTCCTTTTATCGAGCAAAGTTTGGTTTCAGAGCTTTCTGGTAATTTAATTGATGTTTGTCCTGTTGGCGCATTGACCTCTAAACCAACAGCCTTTCATTTTCGTTCATGGGAATTGAAAAATACCGATTCAATTGATGTAGTAGATGCTGTTGGAACCAATATCATGTTGCAAGTGCGGGGCAACGAAGTGATGCGTGTGTTACCTCGCAAGAATGACGATGTAAACGAAGAATGGCTTTCAGATAAAGGACGCTTTTCTTTGGATGGATTGAAACGTCGTCGTTTAGATCGCCCATGGATTAAAAAGAATGGTAAATTGGTTGAGACCACTTGGGCAGAAACCATTCAATATGTTGCTGATAAATTAAAAACAGTTGCAGCAGATCGTATTGGCGCAATTGCTGGTGATTTATGTGATGCGGAAAGCATGTTGGCATTAAAACAATTAATGAATTCCTTGGGATCATCAAATACGGATTGTCGTCAAGATGGTGCGTATTATGATGTTTCTAAACGTGGACATTATGTGTTCAATACTTCTATTGTTGGTATTGAAGATGCAGATGCTTTATTGGTTATTGGATCTTTCCCAAGACAAGAAGCGCCTGTATTGAATGCGCGTATTCGTAAACGTTGGTTATCTTTAACTGAACAATTCCCGATCGGATATATTGGCGAGCTTCCAGATGATCCAACTTATAAAGTGGATCAATTAGGAGAAAGTCCAGAGTTAATTGATGCGCTTTTATCTGGAAATCATGCTTTTGCAGAAATTTTAAAAAATGCAAAACGTCCAATGATTATCTTAGGTCATGGGGCGTTAATTCGTTCTGATTCAAAAATTATTTTTGAAAAAACAATGGCATTGGCGAAAGCAATAGGTGCCGTTTCTGATGATTGGAATGGTTTTAACGTATTGCATTATGCAGCATCCCGTGTTGCTGGTCTTGACTTAGGTTTTATTCCACAGGAACAAGGTAAAGATTTTGCCGCTATGATAAATGGTGGTGTCGATGTTTTATGGATGTTAGGTGCAGATGAAGTTGATATTTCTGGGTTAAAACCAGAATGTTTTGTGATTTATCAAGGACACCATGGAGAAAGAGCGGCTTCTCGTGCAGATGTTATTTTACCAGGTGCGGCTTATACAGAAAAATCTGGAACATATGTTAATACTGAAGGGCGTGTGCAACGAAGTTTTCGTGCGATTTGTCCCCCAGGTGAAGCAAAAGAGGAATGGTTAGTTATTCAATTGATTGGTCAGGCTTTGGCTGTTGAACAACCTTATTATGATCTGGAAAGTTTACGTCACTATATGGCGCAAGTAAATCCTGTTTTTGCACAATTAGGTTTGGTTAAGAATTCTGTAGATGTGTCAGTTGGAGATTCTGTTCAAGGAAACTTTGAAAAACAACCGCTTAGAGCGATTATTTCAGATTATTTCTTAACGAATTCTATTGGTCGGGCAAGTTTGACAATGAATGAATGTTCGAAGCTGCGTTATGCACCTTCGGCTGAGGCAGCGGAGTAATCGACGTGGAACATTTCTTTTTTCATACGATGGTTGGATCGATTATTCTGATTATTTTAAAAGTTCTTGCTGTTTTGGTTCCATTATTAATGGGGGTTGCTTATTTAACGTGGATAGAGCGTAAAGTTTTAGCTGCGATTATGCTTCGTAAAGGGCCAAACGTTGTTGGACCTTTTGGATTATTGCAACCTTTTGCAGATGCTGTGAAAATGATTTTTAAAGAAACCATTGTTCCAGCTAAAGCAAATCGAGTGATTTTCTTTATTGCCCCGATTATTGGTTTTGCGCTTTCAATGTTGGCGTGGGCAGTGATCCCTACAAATGATGGGTGGGCTGTTGCAAATCTTAATATTGGTATTTTGTATTTATTAGCAATTTCTTCAGTCAGTATTTATGCAACTTTACTTGCGGGTTGGGCTTCTAATTCAAAATATTCTTTATTGGGTGCAATGCGTGCTACGGCTCAGATGATTTCTTATGAAATTTCTATGGGATTAGTGATTGCTTCAATCTTGTTGTTGGTTGGTAGTGCAAACCTTAATGATATTGTGTTGGCACAACGGCATATTTGGTTCTTTTTACCAATGTTCCCAATGTTTATCATTTTCTTTATTTCATGTTTGGCTGAAACCAATCGTCCACCTTTTGACTTTTCTGTTGGTGAAAGTGAATTGGTTGCAGGGTTCTTTGTTGAATATTCTTCAATGGCTTTTGGTTTATTTTTCTTGGCCGAATATGGAAACATGATTTTAATGTCTGCCATTACGAGTATTTTATTTTTAGGTGGATGGTTGCCTCCAATTGATTGTGCTCCATTTACATGGATTCCTGGGCCATTTTGGTTAATTATTAAAATTTTATTTTGCTTGTTCTGCTTTATTTGGGTTAGAAGTGCATTTCCAAGATATCGTTATGATCAATTAATGCGTTTGGGATGGAAAGTATTTTTACCATTTTCTCTAACGTGGGTTGTATTAACCGCAGCATTTTTAATGGTTACAGGCATTGGTATTTACGGAGGAGCAGGTTAATGGGGTTTGTTGATAGAACTGCACGGTCTTTTTTATTATCAGAGCTGTTGGCAGGATTAGGGATTACTTTGCGTTATTTTTTTAAACCAAAAGCAACCTTAAATTATCCATATGAAAAAAGCCCTTTATCCCCTCGCTTTCGTGGAGAGCATGCTTTACGTCGTTACGCGAATGGAGAAGAAAGATGCATTGCTTGCAAATTATGTGAAGCCACTTGCCCTGCCGAAGCAATTACAATTGAAGCTGAAGCCAGAAGTGATGGCTCAAGAAGAACAACGCGTTATGATATTGATATGACGAAATGTATCTATTGTGGTTTGTGTCAAGAGGCATGCCCAGTAGATGCTATTGTTCAAGGGCCTAATTATGAATTTGCAACTGAAACCCGTGAAGAGCTGATGTATAATAAATCGAAATTATTATCGAATGGCGATCAATGGGAAAGTGCATTAGCATTACGGTTGGAACAGGATGCCCCTTATCGGTAGGCGGGAATTAATAACAATGATGAATAAAATGTTTTTATTACAAATAGGCCTTGTGTCCTTGCAACAAGGAATAGGGTCATGATGCCGATTATTCTTTTTTATATTTTTGCAGTAATTTTATTGCTCTCAGCCGTAATGGTGGTTAGCTCTCGCAATTCTGTTCATGCTGCTTTGTTTTTGGTTTTGGCCTTTTGTAATGCTGCTGGATTGTTTTTAATTGCAGGTGCCGAATTTCTAGCTATTTTGTTAATAGCGATTTATGCTGGTGCAGTTATGATTTTATTTCTTTTTATTGTCATGACCATGCAAACCAATTTGGTGCAGCTTAAAGAAGGAATGCAGCATTATTTGCCTGTTGGTTTTTGTATTGCTGTTATTTTAGTTATTGAATTGGTTTTTGTAGCTATTAATTGGCATATTGATCCAAAAGTAGCGCAAGCTGCGCAGCAACCTTTATTGCAAAATATGTCAAATACCAAAGCATTAGGCTCACTTATTTATACAGATTATATCTTGTTATTTCAAATGAGTGGTTTGGTATTATTAGTTGCAATGATTGGGGCTATTGTTTTGACGTTGCGTAAACGTCCTAATAATCGTAGGCAGGTTGTTGCTCGTCAACATATGCTTGAACCTAATCAGACCTTGGAAATGTGTTCAGTTGAATTGAATAAAGGGGTTGATGAGTTGGGCGGTTTTTTAAGACCAAAAGAGACCTATTTTGGGATAGCTCAAGAGGATTCATTTGGTCCAAAGCCTGGAGATAAAATGGATATTACAGAAAAAAGACAAGAAAGGGAGCAATCAAAATGAATATTTTGAATACAGTTGGTATTGCTCCTTATATGATTGTAAGTGGATTACTATTTACAATTGGTTTGTTCGGTATTTTCGCAAGTAGAAAAAATTTAATTGTTATTTTAATGTCAATCGAACTGATGTTGTTGTCTGCTAATCTTAATTTAGTTGCTTTCTCTTCGGCGTTTGGAAATTTAACTGGTCAAGTCATGGTCATGTTTACATTGACGGTTGCGGCTGCGGAATCAGCAATTGGTTTGGCGATTGTAATGGTTTATTACAGAAACCGCCATTCCGTTGAAGTGCAAGACACAACGATGATGAAAGGGTAAAAAAATGACACCAATAACATCATCGTTATTTGCAACAGCAGTTTTTGCTCCGTTAGGTGGCTTTATTATTGCTGGATTGTTAGGAAGAGTGATTGGCGATACTTTTGCTAAATTTATTTCTATTTTAGGAATGGTTATTGCTGTCGTTTGTGCTTGGTGTGTCCTAGAGCACATGATTCACTCTAATATTGGCAGTTCTATTGTTCCTTTGATTGATTGGATACGCGCTGGAAATTTCCATGTTAGTTGGTACCTCAGAATGGATATGTTGTCTGTATCGATGTTGACAATGGTAACTAGTGTATCTTTGTTGGTACATATTTATAGCATTGGATATATGGCTCATGATTCAATGCCAACTTATCGGTTCTTTGCATATTTATCCTTATTTACATTCAGTATGTTAATGTTGGTTACTTCTGATAATTTGGTGGAGCTATTTTTTGGTTGGGAAGCCGTTGGCTTATCCAGTTATTTATTGATTGGATATTGGTATACGCGTCCTGCTGCAGTTGCGGCTGCGATTAAAGCTTTTGTTGTAAACCGTATTGCAGATTTATTTTTCTTAGTTGGAATTTGTATTTTATTCCTTTTATCTGGCTCAGTATTTTATGATGATATTTTTTATAAAATACCAGAGTTAGCCAATACGCATTATCATTTATTAGGGTATAGCTTTAAAGCTTATGAATTTATCGCTTTGTTATTATTTATTGGGGCAATGGGTAAGTCTGCACAATTATTTTTACATGTTTGGTTACCAGATGCGATGGAAGGTCCGACCCCAGTTTCTGCATTAATTCATGCAGCAACCATGGTAACAGCGGGTATTTTCTTGATGGCGCGTATGTCTCCACTGGTTGAATTCGCCCCACATGTTAAAACATTTATTGTGATTATTGGTGCAACCACGGCATTTTTTGCTGGGACAGTTGCGCTGGCACAACCTGATATCAAAAAATCTATTGCTTATTCTACGTGTTCTCAGTTGGGATATATGTTTGTGGCTGTTGGTGTTGGGGCATATCAAGTGGCTATGTTTCATTTAACCACACATGCTTTTTTTAAGGCTTTATTATTTCTTGGGGCTGGTTCTGTTATTCATGCATTACATGATGAACAAGATATGTTTAAAATGGGTGGGTTGTCTAAAAAATTACCTGCTACTTGCTTGTTAATGTGGATTGGCTGCTTTGCTTTAGGTGGAATTTTTCCATTTGCAGGATATTGGTCTAAAGATGCAATTTTAGAAGCAGCATGGATGTCAGGGGGCTCTGTTGGTCATTACGCTTGGATCATGACTGCAATTACTGCCTTTTTAACGGCATTTTATAGTTGGCGTTTATTATTCTTGGTGTTCCATGGTAAACCAAGGGATCAAAAACTATATGACCATGCGCATGAATCTTCTTTTGTTATGACAATACCTATGTGTGTTTTGGGTGCAGGTGCAGTGATTGGCGGTTTTGTATTAGCCCCTTATTACATAGGGGTGCATCAAGCAGATTTCTGGAATGAATCTATTTTTAATGCACCAACAAATCATATAATGACATTGATGCATTATACCCCTTATTTAATCGCAAAAGCTCCGTTAGCTTTAGGTATATTAGGTATCATTGTAGCATTTGTTTGCTATATTGCTGTTCCAAAAATTCCTGTTGCTGCAGCTTCTGGATTAAGAGGAGTTTATCAATTCTTGTTAAATGCATGGTATTTTGACAGACTATATGACTTTATTTTTGTTCGTCCTTATATCGCATTATCCAAAATATTGTGGAAAGTTGGAGACAAAGAAATTATTGAAGGAATGCCAGTTGCTGTTGCACGAATTACAGATCGTTCAGCAAAGGGGATTGCTTGGATTCAAAATGGGTCTTTTGCTTTTTATGCTTTTACCATGGCAATTGGGTTGGTGGTGGTGCTTGCCACTTTCCTGATCTATCATTGATTTTAGAAAGTCAGGATTAATCCGATGAATTGGACACTTGCTATTCCAGAGATTGTATTATCAATCAGCGGTCTTATTATTCTCTTATGGGGAGCGCTTCAAAAGAAAGGCAATGCTTTTTTTCCTTGCGCGATTCTTTCGGTTGCTGCTTTTGTTGCGGTTGGTTTTTTAACATTAACGGTTGCTAATGGTGTGGGATATCATGGGTTGTTTATCAATGATGAATTCTCACGCTATATGAAGCTTCTGATTATTATTGCTGGATTTTTATGTATTGTTTTATCCATTGATTTTAATGGAAAAAATGATACGAATTGTTTTGAATTGATTGCATTGATTGTATTTTCTACGGTCGGTGCAATGGTGATGGTTTCATCTAATAATTTGATGACTTTATATATGGGATTAGAGTTATCTTCTCTGGCTTTATATATTTTGTGTGCTATTGATCGTAAAAATATATTTTCATCAGAATCAGGGATTAAATATTTTATTCTAGGTTCAGTTGCCTCTGGTATTTTGCTTTATGGAATTTCCATGATTTATGGTTTTTCAGGAGGAATGGGGTATGAAAATATTCATCATATTATTGCTTCTGACCATAGATTATCTGCAGGTTTTTCTGTTGGGCTTGTTTTTGTTCTTGTTGGCTTATGCTTTAAAATTTCTGCGGTTCCGTTCCATATGTGGACACCAGATGTTTATCAAGGTGCACCAACACCTGTTACAACCTTTTTGTCAACGGCACCTAAATTTGCAGCTTTTGCATTATTTTTACGGTTAATGGTTGGGCCTTTTGGTCATTTATCTCCACAATGGCAATTACTTATCGAAATTATTGCAATTTTGTCTATTATTATTGGTAGTGTTGGTGCAATTGCACAGATAAATATTAAACGGATGATGGCTTATTCTTCGATTGCACATATGGGATATGCTTTGGTTGGTTTGGCTGCGGCAACACCTGATGGTGTAATGGGGACTTTGATTTATTTAACGACTTATTTATTTATGAATGTTGGTACATTTGCAGTGATTGCTGCGATGTCTCGTAAAGGGCATATTGTTGAAAATATTAATGATCTGGCAGGGTTAGGTAAAACAGATCCAGGCATAGCCACTGCTATGGCAATTTTTATGTTTAGTATGGCTGGTGTGCCTCCTTTGGCGGGCTTTTTTGGTAAATTTTTAGTATTTAAAGCAGCCCTTGCTTCTGATTTGTATGCTTTGACATTTATTGGTATTTTAGCCAGTGCTATTGGCGCGTTCTTTTACTTACGTATTGTCAAAATTATGTTCTTTGATAAAGCAGCAGAGCCTTTGGATCAACGTTCTTTGTCTTTGTCTTTTATTTCATTTAGCATGGGGACATTGACGGTTGTATTTTTGCTCTTTTTATCCCCAATGTTACAAATGGGACAAATTGCAGCACAATCTTTGTTTCAATAGTTGTGTAGGTTAAGGTGGATAATAATATTACCTGGCAGGTAGAGCATTATCCAACCTTGCCATCAACGAATGATTATTGTATTGAACAAGCCAGATTAAAAAATAAAATTAATCTGGCTGTTTTGACAGATTCCCAGACTGCTCCAAGAGGAAGCCGTGGTCGCGAATGGGTAGAGCCGACTGGGAATCTGGCATTATCTTTTTTATATTGGCCATCATTTTCTTTGCAAAAAGTTGGATGGATACCTTTTATAGCTTCATTGGCATTATATGATGCAATTACAGACCTATGTGGTACATATTCTGATTTGTATATTAAATGGCCAAATGATTTGTTTTTCCAGAATAAAAAAATTGCGGGTATATTAATTGAGAGCCATGTTGAATATCCAGATATTTTAGAATGGCTAGTGATAGGGTTGGGATTAAATATTTGTTCTGCACCGAAGGTTGAGGGAAGAGAAGTAGGATGTTTGGGTGATTTTATCCCTCATAAATTGCCTAGCGCGTTTCTTATCTCTGAAAAAGTAAGAGAGCGTTTGTCTTATTGGATAAATTGCTTATATCAAGGAAAAGAACAGCTTATAAGAGAATATTGGTTACAAAAAGGAATGATGTTGGGAACATCTTTGACAGTAACAAGTGGTAATATGATGTATAGTGGTATATATAAAGGAATCAGTGAAAAAGGGTTTCTATTGTTACAAACAGAAACAGGTCTGAAGCATTTGTCAGCTGGAGAGCTGTTTTGTTTAGATCAATATGGGAATAAATAAACGTGCTTTTGGTAATTGATGTGGGAAATACGAATATTGTATTTGCTGTTCATGATGGAAAAGATTGGCTTGGAACGTGGCGTTTTGCAACGACGATTCATCGTACCTCAGATGAATATGCTGCAACCTTGTTGGTTTTACTTGAAAAACAAAATATACCTGTTCATCAGATTACACGCGCGATTATAGGAACTGTTGTCCCACCCGTCTTATATCAACTTCTTTTGTTATGCCGTAAATGGTTTTCAGTTGAGCCTATTGTTGCCTCTACTTCTTTGAATTGGGGATTTGAGATTAAGACGGATAATCCACAAGAAGTAGGTGTTGATCGTTTATTGAACGGATTGGCAGCCCATCAATTATATGGTGGCCCTTTAGTTATTGTCGATTTGGGTACAGCGACGACTTTTGATGTGGTTGATCAAGATGGAAATTATTGTGGAGGGGTTATTTCGCCAGGATTAACGCTTTCTTTGGAGGCATTGCACAGTGCTGCAGCGAGATTACCTAGAATTGCTTTTGGAAGACCTCAATCTGTTATTGGCAAAGAGACAATTGGGGCGATGAAGTCTGGTATTTATTGGGGATATATTGGGCTTATTGAAGGTATTATAGAACGAATTAAAAAAGAAAATTCTGTATCAGAAATTACAGTTATTGGTACAGGGGGGTTGGCACGATTATTGGCTGAAGGAACCCCGATTTTTAAAGAAATTAATGCAGAGTTAACTCTGGAAGGATTAAGAATCCTTGCAAATCGAAATTCACCAGGAAACAAAAATATAAATAAAATATAAAGGACTAATATGAATGAAGAAATAAACGATTTTGCCTTTCTCCCATTAGGGGGGACGGGTGAAATTGGTATGAATTTTAATCTATATCGATTAAATGGAAAATGGTTAGCGATTGATTGTGGAATTGGCTTCAGTGGTAATGATATGCCAGAAGCTGACATTTTAGTTCCTGACCCTGAATTTATTGCACGGCAAAATGAAAATTTATTGGGTTTAGTAATTACACATGCGCATGAAGATCATATTGGTGCAGTTGCTTATCTTTGGCCAGATCTAGAATGCCCTGTTTATGCAACGCCTTTTGCTGCGTCGATTTTAAGGCGTAAATTAAGGGAAGCAGGATTATTAGAAGATGTGACTATTCATCTGATTAAAATGAGCGATCATTTTAAAATTGGTGAATTTGATTTGGAATTTATTCCTGTTACCCATTCTATTCCAGAAGCACAAAGTGTGTTTATCCGTACGCCTTATGGTAATGTGTTGCATACTGGCGATTGGAAGCTTGATCCCGAGCCTGTCATTGGGAATGTGACTAACTTAGAAAAATTTGCTGAGTTAGGACGTGAAGGTGTATTGGCAATGATATGTGATAGTACAAATGTCATTGTTAAACGTCCCCCAGAATCTGAAGCTGAAGTTCGTCGTAGTTTAATAGAATTAATTGGCAGTATCAAAGGAAGGGTTGCGGTAACTTGCTTTGCAAGTAATGTTTCTCGCGTTGAAAGCATTGCTTATGCTGCAAAAAAAGCCAATCGGCCCGTTGTGATTATTGGTCGCTCTTTAAAAAATCTTGAAATTTCAGCCAGAGAAAATGGATATTTAGCAGGTATTCCTCCATTTTTTACTGAACAAAATATGAATGACGTTGATTTAGATCATGTCGTTTTTATTGTGACAGGCAGTCAAGGTGAGGAACGTTCTGCATTGACGCGTATTTCATTTGATGTGCATCAGCATATTTCTTTTGGAACGGGTGATACAGTTATTTATAGTAGCCGCACAATTCCAGGAAACGAGTTGGCTATTATGCGTGTGCAAGATAATTTGGCACGTCGTGGAGCAAGAGTGATTACATCAAGGGATCATTTTGTTCATGTTTCAGGGCATGCTTGTTATGAAGAAGTTTGCGAGCTTTATAAAATTGTTCAACCTGCCTATGGTGTTCCAGTGCATGGCGAATGGGTTCATTTAAATGCACAGGCAAATGTTGCCAAAGAGCATGGGGCGGAACCAATTTTACTTGAAGATGGGGATATTTTACGTTTAGGTCCAGGTAAACCAAAAATTGTTGGTGGAGCACCTTATGGACGTTTAGTTATTG
The DNA here is from genome assembly GCA_016802625.1 of Heliconius numata. Taxonomy (NCBI): domain Eukaryota; kingdom Metazoa; phylum Arthropoda; class Insecta; order Lepidoptera; family Nymphalidae; genus Heliconius; species Heliconius numata. Next base: position 1,733,502 of record JAEBDU010013017.1, read on the forward strand.
ATGGTAGCCGTTTATTATCTGTGGATGGCGATGTTTTATCTGCAAGACGTCGGATGTTGTATAACGGTGTTGTAGTGGCCAGTTTTGCTGTAAATATGAAGGGAGATCTTTTAAGTGATCCTAATATTAGTGCCCCAGGATTATTTGATCAACATGATGAAGAATTTGATGATGTTATAGATGAATTTGGCGAGTTACTTGAACGTTTACCTCAACGTGTTCGTTTAAATGATGATGAATTAGTGGATCATGCCAAAGTTATTTTACGTCGTATTCTTGGACGGCGATTAAAAAAGAAACCAATGGTTGATATTCATTTATTACGGCTTTAATTTTGATAAAGAATCTTATTATAATGGTAAGATTCTTTATTTTTTAGTTCATATATCATAAATCTATTTTAGGATTATTAGTTTATGCGTTTATCTTCAAGTTTCCTTCCAACATTAAAAGAAATTCCAGCAGAAGCACAAATTGCCTCTCATCGTTTTATGCTTAGAACAGGAATGGTTCGCCAAATGTCTTCTGGCATTTATGCCTGGCTGCCTGCTGGGTTACGTGTATTAAATAAAATTGCAAATATCGTTCGTGAGGAACAAGATGCAATTAATGCACAAGAAGTGTTGATGCCAACATTGCAATCTGCGGATCTTTGGAAACGTTCTGGTCGTTATGATGCTTATGGTCCAGAAATGTTGCGTATTGTTGATCGTCATAAACGTGATTTATTATATGGACCAACAAATGAAGAAATGATTACGGATATTTTTGATCAATTCGTAACATCTTATAAAGGTCTACCAACACTTTTATACCAAATTCAGTGGAAATTTAGGGATGAAATTCGCCCTCGTTTTGGTGTTATGCGTGGGCGTGAATTCTATATGAAAGATGCCTATAGCTTTGATCTTGACTATGATAGTGCTGTGGTGACCTATCATAAAATGATGCTGGCTTATTTAAGAACATTTCAGCGTATTGGGGTAAAAGCCATTCCGATGTTAGCAGATACTGGACCGATTGGTGGTGATTTAAGTCATGAATTTATTATTTTAGCACCAACTGGGGAAAGTGGTATTTTCTTTGATTCTGAGTTCTCAGAACAAAATTGGTTAGAAATGCCTGTTGATATTGAAGATAAAGAGGCTTTGGCAGCTTTCTTTAAACGGATGACCAGTTTTTATGCTGCAACTGATGAAAAACATAATGAAGCAGAATGGGATAAAGTTCCACAAGAAAGAAAATGTGAGGGGCGTGGGATCGAAGTTGGTCAAATTTTTTATTTTGGAACTAAATACACAGAAACTATGGATGTATCTGTAACTGGCCCAGATAGTAAGAAAGTTTACCCACATATGGGATCTTATGGTATTGGGGTTTCTCGTTTGGTTGGTGCAATTATTGAATCTTCTCATGATGAAGATGGAATTATTTGGCCAGATGCGGTTGCACCATTTAAAGCGGTCATTATTAATTTAGGGATGAAAGATCAAGCCTGTATTGATGTGTGTGAATCTTTATATCAAACAGATTCAGATAATTTTCTTTATGATGATCGTGATGAACGTGCGGGGGCAAAATTTGCGGATGCAGATTTAATGGGACATCCTTGGCAAATTATTGTTGGTCCACGTGGGGTTGCACAAAATGTTGTGGAAGTAAAACGTAGAAAAACAGGACAACGTGCCGAAGTGCCTGTGGATCAAGTTTTGGATTATCTGTCCTCTCATCAGGATTAATTAATATGTTTGGCTCTTTTGAAAGAATGGTTGCAAAACGTTATTTACGAGCTCGTAAGGGCGAGCGTTTTGTTTCTGTGATTGCTGTTTTCTCTTTAATTGGAATTGCGCTTGGTGTTGGAACTCTGATTGTTGTTATGGCAGTCATGAATGGGTTCAAAGATGATTTGCTTGGGCGTATTTTGGGGTTAAATGGGGATCTTAGTGTTTATGGACAGATGAGTTATAATGGTCCAAAACCGATTACAGATTATGATCAGTTATCTATTCGTATGGAAAAGGTTCCTGGTGTAAAATCGGCCATTCCTTTTACAGAGGGCCAAGTCTTATTGAGTGCTGGCAATTATAATTCTGGTGGCATGGTTCGTGGGATGAGTGCTGATGGGCTTAAAAAATTAAGTGTTGTGAGTAAAAGTCTTGATGCATCTTCTTTTGCACGCTTTAAAGGGGATGATGCGATTATTATTGGTCAGACGCTGGCTGATCGTGCAGGACTTGGGTTGGGGGCTAAAATTACGTTGATTTCTCCGCAAGGGGCGGCAACCGTAATGGGAACCATTCCGCGGATTAAGTCCTATACCATAGTTGGAATTTTTGATTCTGGTATGCATGAATATAATTCCAGCTATGTGTTCTTACCCATTACAGCAGCACAGAAATTCTTTCAAATGAAAGATGGCGTAACAGGCATTCAGATTTCAACGAATGATCCTGCACATGTAAGAGAAACGACACAAAAATTAGCTGCGCAATTTAGTGATGAAGATTTGCGTTTTATGGATTGGACCCAAAGTAATAATGCGTTCTTTGGTGCAGTTCAGGTTGAACAAAATGTTATGTTTTTGATTTTGACGCTGATTATTCTAGTGGCTGCTTTTAATGTGATTTCATCATTGATTATGATGGTTAAAGATAAAACACGGGATATAGCGATTTTGCGAACTATGGGGGCTTCACGAGGGGCGATTATGCGTATCTTTTTGATGTGTGGTGCGTCTGTTGGAGTTACTGGAACAATTGTGGGAACATTACTTGGCGTCTTATTTTGTAAAAATATAGAACATATTCGTCAAGGATTACAAAAACTTACTGGCACGAATTTATTTAATCCAGAGGTTTATTATCTAGAACATCTTCCAGCGAAATTAGATTGGGCAGACGTTATACAAATTGTTCTTATGGCATTGGCGTTATCCTTGTTGGCAACCTTATATCCATCTTGGAAAGCTGCACGTACAGATCCAGTAGAAGGATTGCGTAATGAGTAATCAAAAAGTCGTTCTACAGTTAAAAGATGTTCACGTTTCTTATAAAAGTGGCGATGAGCAACTTAATGTTTTACAAGGTGCTGATTTCTCGTTGGTTCAAGGGGAAATTATTGCCTTGGTAGCACCTTCTGGTACGGGGAAGTCAACTTTATTACATGTGGCGGGTTTACTTGAAAAACCTGCTAAGGGCGAAATTTTTATTAATGATAAAAACACTGCTAAACTGAGTGAAAAAGATCGAACATTATTGCGATTAAAGTCAATTGGATTTGTTTATCAATTTCATCATTTATTACCTGAATTTTCTGCTTTGGAAAATGTGATGATGCCACAAATGATTGATAAGAAATCAAAATCTCAAGCAGTGCAAAAAGCAACCGAATGGTTAAAGAAATTTGACTTGGGACATCGTATCAATCATCAACCAGGAAAATTATCTGGGGGTGAAAAACAACGTGTTGCTATTGCTAGGGCCTTGGCAAATTCCCCTCATATTTTATTGGCGGATGAGCCTACAGGAAATCTTGATACAAAAACTTCGGATCATGTTTTTAATTTACTATTAAATGCGGTTCGACAAGAGGGGTTGGCAGCTTTAATTGTAACACATAATAATGATCTTGCGTCTAAGATGGATCGAGTAATGACTTTGCAAGAAGGAAAAATTGTTCCCTATAATCTGTAATTTGGAATATTATAAACTATGGCATTGGCACCTTTTATACATCTTCGCAATCATTCTGCTTACTCTTTAAGCCAAGGGGCAATCCGAGTACCAAAGATGGTAGAGTTGGCAAAGAAAATGAATATGCCAGCCATTGCAATTACCGATACAGGAAATTTATTTGGTGCCTTAGAATTCTCTAAAGCTTGTGTTGATGCTGGAATACAACCGATTATTGGTTCTCAAATTGGGATTCCAGCCATTGGTGAAAATACAGAATATGCTCGTAGTTGGCCAATCGTATTATTGGCCCAAAACGAAAAAGGTCTTCTTAATTTACAATATCTATCTTCAGAAGGTTTTTTAAAAGGGGACCCTTCTGATCCAGCAGTGGCCGTTGAAACAATTTGCGAACATTCAGAAGGGTTGATTTTGTTAAGTGGGGGGACGAGAGGCCCCATTTTTCAATTGCTTTCTGAGGGGCAAGAAAAACATGCTGTTGATTTACTTGAACAATGGGCAAAGGCTTTTCCAGATCGGTTAGTTATAGAACTTAATCGTCATGGATTGCCAGAAGAAAAATCAATCGAGCCAGGGGTTATAGGGCTTGCTGATCGTTTTGGGTTACCATTGGTTGCAACAAATGAATGTTTTTTTCCTACGCCAGAGCTTTATGAAGCGCATGATGCATTAATCTGTATTGCTCAAGGTTGTACAGTGGATATGCAAGATCGTTGGAAAGTTACACCAGAACATTGGTTTAAATCGCCTGAAGCTATGTGCCAGCTATTTGCTGATTTGCCTGAAGCTTGTTCAAATACGTTGGAGATTGCAAAGCGTTGCGCTGTAAAGATCGAAACACGTAAACCCATGTTGCCTCAAAGTCGAAAGATTAAAGAGGGAATGACTGCGGATGAGACTTTGCAACAAATGGCGGAAATAGGTTTAGAAGAGCGTTTTAAAACTATTCCTGATTTAACAGAAGAACGAAAGAAAGAATATCAAGAACGTCTGGAATATGAAATCTCAGTTATCCAAAAAATGGGATTTCCAGGTTACTTTTTAATTGTTGCAGATTTTATTCAATGGGCCAAAGAAAATGATATTCCCGTTGGACCAGGTCGAGGATCAGGGGCAGGGTCTTTGGTGGCTTGGGCTTTAACGATTACAGATCTTGATCCATTAAGATTTCAGTTGCTTTTTGAACGTTTTTTGAATCCAGAACGTATTTCGATGCCAGACTTTGATATTGATTTTTGTCAGGACCGTCGAGATGAAGTCATTGAATATGTGCGACATGCTTATGGGTTAAATCAAGTTGCTCAAATTATTACTTTCGGTAAATTACAGGCCAGAGCAGCTGTCCGCGATGTGGGGCGTGTGTTAGGGTTGCCATTTGGGATGGTCAATAAGGTTGCAGAGTTAATCCCTAATAATCCAGCAAAACCAATGACATTGGGGCAAGCTATTGATTCCGAACCGCGTTTACAAGAAATGCGAGATAGTGATGAAAATATCAAACGGTTAATGGATGTTGCGTTACAGCTAGAGGGTTTGTATCGTCATGCAGGAACCCATGCTGCTGGGGTTGTGATTGGCGATCGTCCTTTGGTTGAATTGGTGCCACTTTATCGAGACCCGCGTAGTGATATGTTGGTCACTCAATATAATATGAAATTCGTTGAACAAGTTGGTCTGGTTAAATTTGACTTTTTAGGATTAACAACGTTAACGATTTTACAACGAGCTGTAAATATGTTGGAAAAATTGGGACAACATATTGATCTTTCTGCTATTCCCCTAGATGACAAACCGACTTATGAAATGTTAAGCCGTGGAGAGTCTGGTGGCGTGTTCCAGTTCGAAGGCGCGGGCATGCGGGATGTATTACGCCAAATGCAACCTTCTCGAATTGAGGATCTAATTGCAGCTGTGGCATTATATCGTCCAGGTCCAATGGCTAATATTCCTGATTATTGTCGCAGAAAGCATGGTGAGGCATGGGAACCTCCGCATGAGCAAATTCGTGATATTCTTGAAGAAACCTATGGGATTATGGTTTATCAAGAGCAGGTCATGCAGATTGCTCAGAAAATGGCGAAATATAGCCTTGGTGGAGCAGATTTACTGCGCCGTGCGATGGGTAAGAAAATTCGCTCTGAGATGGATCAACAACGAGAGATCTTCACCAAAGGGGCAATTGCCAACGGAGTTGACGAAAAAAAGGCGATAGAGGTCTTTGATCTGATGGCGCGTTTTGCAGATTATGGGTTTAATAAATCTCATGCTGCGGCTTATGCGCTGGTTTCTTACCAAACAGCTTGGATGAAAGCCAATTATCCAGTTGCTTTTTTTGCTGCTTGTATGTCTTTGGCCATTGAAAAAACAGATAAATTAGCCATTTTGCGTCAAGAAGCAAAGCGGGTACATATTGTTGTTTTACCACCTGATATTAATAAATCTGGGGCTGATTTTGAAATTGAAAAACAACCTGATGGTACCTATGCCATTCGCTATGCATTGGCCGCAATCAAACGGGCAGGATTTGCCGCAATGCAGGCGATTGTTGAGGCAAGAGGGGAGCAACCATTTAAAGATTTAGTTGATTTTGCAGAGCGAATTGATTGTCAAAATTTAAATAAAGGACAGTTAGAAAATCTGGCTAAAGCAGGTGCGTTTGATTCGATTGAACCCAATAGGCATAAGGTTTTTGCAGCAGCAGAAATCATTTTACGTAGAGCGCATGCTTGTAAAGATGAAAAAACAAGTGGTCAAATAGGGCTTTTCCAAATGGGAGATGTTAAAACAGTTGAGCCTTTGAAACTGCCAACCGTTTTTGAGTGGCCAGAAATAGAACGATTAACTATGGAGGCAGAAGCCATTGGTTATCATATGACGGCACATCCTTTGGACTCATTCAGAGTATTATTGCAAAAGATGGCTATTCAACCGATGACAAATTTGGAGCAACTAGCACGGTTGGGAAACACACGTATTCGTTTGGCAGGTTGTATTTTAAATATAAAGGAACGGCCTACCAAAAAAGGAACAAAGATGGCTTGGGTAGGGCTGTCTGATAAGAGCGGTGCTTGTGAGGTCACTTTTTTCTCAGAGTCATTAAACCGATCAAGAGATTTGTTAGTAGCTGGGCGCATGGTGATTGTAACGGTTGATTTGCGTATGGATGAAGAAAATTTACGCATAACGGCACAGCATGTTGAAGATTTAGAAGATGCAATAACTGGATTGGTAAAAGAAATTAAAATTTGGGTAAAAGATTTAAATGCAGTGCAACAAGTCTCTTCGATCTTGGAAAATACTCAAAAAGGTAGAGGAAAAGTTGTTTTAGTTCCACAATGCACAAACCAACAAGAAGTAGAAGTCATTTTACCTGATTTATATAATGTTTCACCCATCTTGGCTCAGCATATCAAAGTGATACAAGGGGTAGAGAAAGTAGAGCAATATTAATTTCATTGTAAATGATTTTATACCTTGTTATTACAAATATATTAGAGAACAAAAAGTAAATAGATGAATAAAAAAATAATTAACATAATCTATATAGGCTTAATTTCAGCTGCTATTGTTTGTATTTTGATATTTTTTTTCGCATGGAATTCGGGAGCATTAGTTAAAAGTCAGTTGCAGGGTAGTCCTTTGAAACATTTTGCTATTGATGTCTGTGAAATAAATCAGCATAGAATTTATATTGTTGGCTGGTCTTTTATTCCTGACCAAGATCATACGTTTACTAAAGTATATGCAGAAAGACTAGATGGTAAATTACTGCCTATTTCTAGTAATTTTGTTAGCAGAGAAGATGTGAGTAAAATTTATGGTAAAAGCAAGATGTATAAAAATGCTGGTTTTCAATCATCTAAACGATTAATTTATAAAGAAAATTTATCTAAAAAAATATTTATTGTTACTCAAAGCGAGAATAATCAATCTTATGTTGCACAATATATCTGTAAATAAATATTGTAAGGTTTTTTGCCTTAGCATAATAGCTTCCTTATTAATTTTCCTTTCAATGAGTTTGCATCTTGGTCAAGCTACAGATGATGATTTTTTTTTATCAGTGATACATCATTGGAATGTTTTTGATTTTTTAGTGGTTCGATATAAAACATGGACAGGACGCATATCTTTAGAAGCTATTATGATATGTACGATCAATTATCCTTTTTTCTGGAGAGCAGCTATTCCTTTATGTTTACTACTATTATCGACTTCTATTAGTAGAATAATTTGTCAAAAAGTAACATTATGTTACACTTTTATTGCTTTGATACTTTTATTTTCAATACCGCTTTTTATTAATGCTAATGCAGCATGGTGGGTAACAGGATTTTATAATTATTTATTCCCGCTATCATTTGCAATTTATGCTGTTTCATTTGTCTTGAATAAAACACAAAGTAAAATAGAGTTTGTTCTTGTTTGTTTAACAACATTTATTTTTGCTTGTGCTGAGCAAATAGGAATATTATTTTTTCTGATTATATTGACTGCTTTTTGTAATGACAAGAAGATAAGAAGTTATAAAAATTTTTGTATATTTATATTAGCTGTTATTAATTTTTTAGTTTCAGTAACTGCACCTGGAAACTATGTAAGATTACGTGCTGAAATATGGACTTGGTTTCCTAATTATTCTTATTATTCTTGGATACAAAAATTATCATTTGGTTTTGATAAATTTCACCAATTATTTGGATTTTATTGGAATGTTCCTTTAATTGCATTTATGTTTTTACTGGCTTTATTATATATAATCTATGGAGTAAAATTTCTTATTGGCAATGTTTGTTTTGGAACAATTATTGTTTTTATAGGCATTTCTTTGGTGCAATGGAATGGTCGAAGTTTTGATATTCTTGGAAAGAATTTCTTAAATGTCAATTTGCTTAATGCGGAGAAATGGTCTTCTATATCCACATATGTTTCTTATTTTTTTGTGATGATAGTGATTATATCTCTTATTATTTTAACCCTTTCAACAATAAAAAATAATCATATATTATTAATGGTTTTAAGTGTTTTTATTGCTGGCATTTTAGGTGTAGTTATTATTGGTTTTTCACCTACAATTTATGCCTCAAGCTTTCGGATTGATTATGTATTTGAAGTTTGTTGTGTAATGAATTGTATGTTTCTGATTCATTATATAAATCAAAAAAATACACAACAAACTTTGTAAGTTATTTAATTGTTTTTAACCATTCTTTATGATTTATGACATGTGAAAAAAGGGTTAAATCTTTTTCTAAAGCCATCGTATGTTCTTCTATACTCAAAGTTGCACAACAATCGCTGAGTGTTGTAACGTCAAAGCCTTTTTCATAAGCTGTACGAACGGTTGATTCAACGCAACAATTGGTCAGAAAACCGCAAATGGCAACAGAATGGATATTAAGCTGGCGTAAAATAAAATCTAAATTTGTGCTGTAAAAAGCATCTAATCCACGTTTTCCTTCAAGAATAATTTCGTTTGGTAGTGGTTTAACGTCATCAACAATTTCAGCTCCCCAGCTGCCTTGACGAAATGCTTTGGTATCCATAACATTTTGTAAAACACCATAGGTTGGTTTTCTGATTTCGCGGTAATGATCGGAAAAGCTAATAGGGGAGTAAATGATGGTTACTCCTTTTTCACGAGCGGCTTTTAATGCGGCTTTACTGTTTGCAAGCATATTGGTTTGCTGCATACAATTTTTTACACCTTCGTGTAATACTCCGTTTTCTGAGGTAAAATCATGTTGATATTCGATTAAAATGAGAGCAGTTTTTGAATTTGTCATTGAAAAGACCTTTGAAACTTGTAATGATTAACAGTCTATGTTTTATTTTAAACTGAAAAATAAAGATAAATAGTGAATAAGTTTAATTTAATTACAAAAAATATTTTACAAGATCAATAAAAGAAAAGTTAATATTAAAATGAGTAATACACCCATAAAACGTCTGACAGTTCCAAATATTATGGCCAAAAAGGGTAAAGAGCCGATTGTTTCTTTGACAGCTTATACAACACCAGTGGCACAATTAATGGATGATCATGTCGATTTAATTTTAGTTGGTGATTCTTTGGGAATGGTTGTCTATGGGTTGGATACAACACTAGCAGTGACAACAGAAATGATGATTGCGCATGGACAAGCGGTAATGCGGGGCACACAACATGCTTGTGTTATGGTGGATTTACCTTTTGGTTCTTATCAGGAAAGCCCAGAACAAGCATTTCGAACGGCTTCTCGTGTTTTACAAGAAACTGGGGCTGCTGCTGTAAAGCTTGAGGGGGGAGAGGAAATGGCTGAAACAGTAGAGTTTTTGACAAAAAGAAATATTCCTGTATGCGGACATGTTGGTTTAATGCCTCAAGCTGTGCAAATGATGGGTGGTTTTAAGGTGGCAGGTAAAAATGATGCTGGAGTACAAAAAGTTATTAAAGACAGTCATGCAATTGCCAATGCTGGTGCTTTTGCGATTGTGTTAGAAGGGGTTATAGAACCTGTTGCACAGACGATTACTCAACAAATTGCTATTCCCACAATTGGAATTGGGGCATCGCCCGCTTGTGATGGGCAAGTTTTAGTTTGTGATGATATTTTTGGTGTTTTTCAAGGATTTAAACCAAAATTCGTTAAGCGTTATGCTCAAGTTGGTCAAACGATGCAAGACGCTGTAAAACAATATGCAGATGAGGTTCGTTCTAGAACATTTCCAACAATGGAATATTGTTTTCAGCTTAAAAAGTAAAAATATATATTTGATCGAGGTTTTTTGAATAACAGTTATATATTTTATATTGTTATTATAAATTTATAATGGGTATTATTTGTTATATTCATACCTAAAAGGAATTTTTAATGAATATTTCAATAATATATCCATTTATATATTTAATTATAGGAATTTTTATTTCCAAATCTGGATTGGATGAACAATATAATATTAAAGGGTATGTCTCTGCATTATTAATGCAAATTTTTATACCCATCGTTATTATTTATAACATAACTTTTTATGAGCCAGGTGTTTTTATGATTATGGCAGCAACTGCTTTGATTATGTTCATCATGTTATATATGGGTTTGAAGTTATATAAAAATTCTGTTGTTGCTTTATGTTATTCATTTATTAATATCGGATGGTTTGGTTTACCTATTACAATGGCCTTATATGGTAATCGTGGGGCAATGGCTATTATTCCTGCTTATGTATCAACATCCATTTTGGGAAATGCCATAGGGGCTGGTGTTCTTAGTCACGATAAGAAAATTATATCGAAAATTCGTAAAATAATTGTCTCTTTTCCTTTTATTGCTTTTGTCATTGGATTAATTTGCTCCCTTTTTGCAAGTAACTTACAATCTTTATTTGAATATCCTTATTATTACGCAAAGTTAGGAACAAGTTTTTTTGGAATGTTGATTTTGGGGATATGGATTGGAAAATCAAAATTATCAGAATATAGATTTAAGCAAGGGATATTATTAACGCTAAATCGTATTGTTGTTTTTTCTTTTTTAATGAGTTTTTTGATTGTTTTAGGCGTTTATTTAAAGATTGATTTAATTACTGACAATATCAAAGTTTTATATATGATTGGTTTATTACCTCCAGCAGCAAATATTGTGGTGTTAGAAACTTATTATTTAAAATCAGGAAGTTCCGCACCGATTATTGCCACAGGAACAGTGATTAGTATTTTTCTGGTTTTATTATACGCGATGGTGGTTTTATATGTTTGAATATTGTTTTACAGTTATATGAGTGCTGTTTTTATATTCGTGATTTATAAGGTTTGAGTTCTTTCATTTGTAAAAATTATCTGTTTTTTTTCAGTGATACAATTATACATTACACCAAGTATTTGTTCTGCAAGATCTATATTAAAGTCAGTTTGTGTAAAAGGTCTTGAAAAATCATAAGTAAGATGAAAACCTTTAATTTTAAATATAAAGTTGTCACTTTTTAATTCTATAAACGCATTTTCTATATGTTTGATATGAGGGATTCTTTTTGCGAGAGAATTTGCTAAATCTATCATAGAGTATTGTTCTCCAGTGATTTTATTAGAAATAAACATATTTATGTTTATTTCGCTTTTTTATTCTAAGTTCTCGGATTACTGGAGTACCATCTTCTGTTATAAAGTCATCATTATTATGCTCTCTAACTTTTAATAGACTTATATTATATTGCTTAGCATGGTCTATGGCACCACTTTGGTATTCCGTTTTAGTGGCGTAGATTAACCGAAGATCTGGAATATCTCTTGCTTTTCCTAAAAACGCGTCAATTTTTTCAACGCTAACTTTCGAAGCGTAATCTTTGCATTTTATAACATTTCTGTATTTAATTCCGCCATATTCAAATTCCCAATATAAATCAAATTCTTTGCCATTTATTTTCTTATTCAGTTCAATAGTCATATGTTGAGTCTGTTGAAGATTTGAACTTGGTAAATTTAGGATTATTTCTTGTATGGTTTTTACGAAGTTTTCATATTTTTTACTATAATTAATCTTCAGATATTATAGATATACTTACTCAATCAATATAAAAATCGTAGTTATGTTTAAATAAGTAATAAAGTAAATTATTATAAGTAATTGAATTTTAATGGTTTTTATTTTTCTACAACTTTAAACTTCTTAAAGCTCTTTTACAAATTCTTTTTGTTGAATCAGTGGGATTATTGGTTAACCATTGATTACAAATCGTTTTTACCCATTCTGGTTGTGTTTTACAGGCATCATTTAACCAGTTTGATACAGAATCTTGCACGTATATCGAAGGATCATTATTTAAAGGATTAAGAATAATCAACCCTGGGGATGGGTCTTGTTTAAGGGCAGGGATATGAGAACACCATACACCTCTTGGTCTTAATATCTCACTTGAAAAACGTCGTATAAATTCAGAAGGAGATTGAGTAAGCGGAAAGAGAAATGAAAAGCTTTCGACTAAATCATCAATGAAATATGAACGTAAAGCTAACCATGCCCATTCTCTGACTCCAAAATGGGAATCATCTGCAAAAGGAAGAATATAAGATAAACGTTCTTCTATAGTAAGATTGGGTGTTGCTGCAATGATAAAACATGCCCAACCTCTAACGATATCCGATTGATGGTTTTGGCATAATAACAATCCTGTTTGTAATCCATAGTGATGATATAAGATATTTCCCATTGCTTGCATTTTTTTAAGAATACCAAGTTTAGACGCATCATGAATTTTATCAAATATTTCTGAAGGTAAATCAGGAAAAACATGGTGTGCTAGGGCTTCTTGGTCTACATTAAGGCATTCTGTAAGTGTTTTACATTCTTGAATTATTGGAGGCATATTATATTGATACTTAACTTAGAATTTCAGAACTTTTGATATAATTTACGCTTAGATCAAGCAATTTCGCTCTTTGTAATTCAGAAGTTGTTTTTCCATTGGTTGTCATTAAATTAACAGGCTTGGTTGCATCTTGAATAATATAGGTTTTAAACCCAGCTTTAACAGCATCTTGGGCAGAATAGGCAACACAGAAATCCTCTGCTAATCCAGCAAAGAAAATGCGTTTAATTCCGATATTGTGTAACCAACCGATTAGCCCAGTTGAGGTTATATGATCATTTTCATAAAAGGCTGAATAGCTATCAATAGTTTGATGCCATCCTTTACGAAGGATCATTTGAAAATATTGTTGGTAAAGATTAGAAGATAGTTCTGCACCAATTGTATTTTGCACAGTATGAACAGGCCACAGTGTTTGTTTACCGTAGGGTAAATCAATCTCATCGTAAGGTTGTGTATTGGAATGATTATTGGCAAAAGAAATATGATCTTCAGGATGCCAGTCTTGCGTGGCAAAAGAACGTTCAAAGCGGTGGGTCAAAAGGTGGTTAATGATAGGAATGATTTGATCTCCATCCTTAACCCCTAATGCTCCACCAGGCAAAAAGTCATTTTGCACATCAATAACAGCTAAAATATCGGTTTGTTGATTAATGTGCAAAATCATAACATTATTTACCTGTCAAAGCGGTTGCAATGCGACGGGCAAACAAAGTTGGATCAATAGGCATTTCACCATCTTGAACGCGTGCAAGATCAAGAAGAATATTGGCTTCTTCGCTAATATCTTTGTTATCTTTAGCTTTTAATACAAGTGATCTAATCCAAGGATGATTTGGATTTAATTCAAGCACAGGTGGAGCAGATGGTATTGTTTTATCATTACGGCGCATTAATCTTTGCATTTGCAAATCTGGACCGCCAGCAGAAGCTGCTAGGATTACAGGGCTGTCAACTAAACGTTGTGTTGTACGAACTTCGCTGACTTTATCTGCTAAAATCTCTTTTAAAGATTTTAACAAGCCTTCTTCTTCTTCGCTATTAACATGCTCTACATCACCCATCAGCTTTTCAAGGTCTTCTTTGGCTTGGGTAATACTGCGTAAAGGTTTATCTGCATATTTACCAACGCGATCAGGCCAGAAGGCATCAACTGGATCAGTAAAGAGTAATACTTCAATGCCTTGTGCTTTGAATCCTTCGAGTTGAGGAGAAGAGGCAAGAATATCTTTGGAATCTCCAGCAAGGAAATAAATGGCTTCTTGACCTTCTTTCATGCGTGAAACGTAATCAGGCAGGGTGGTAAATCCTTCTTGGGTAGAAGAATAAAATCTTGAAAGTTTGATTATCGTTTCGGTATGTTCCCCGTTTTCCCATAAACCTTCTTTGAAGATGGCGCCAAAGAGATTCCAGAATTTTTCGTATTTTTCAGCATCTTCAGAAAGTTTATTGAGCTCTGACATTACCCGATTGGTTAATGCTTTACGGATACGTGCCAATATAGGCGTATTTTGTAACATTTCACGAGAAACGTTTAAAGGTAAATCCTCTGTATCCACAATCCCTTGGATAAAACGTAACCAAGCAGGAAGCATTTCAGCTTCGTCAGTAATAAACATGCGGCGAACATGCAAACGGACTTTGCTTTTTCTTTCTTGATCAATAGGTGCAAAAGGGGAAATCATTCCTGGAATAAAAAGAAGCGCTGTAAATTCAAATACACCTTCGGCATGCCATAGCAAGGTTGCTAAAGGTTTATCGAATAAGTGTGTAATATGACGATAGAAATCTTCAAGTTGTTCATCGGTTATTTCGCTGCGTGGTTTACGCCAAATAGCTGTTCCTTCGTTGGCGTTTCTTTCTTCTTCATCGCCTTGTTTAATGACGATTGGCCATGCGATATGATCTGCCCATTTACGAATAATATTTTCTAGGCGCATGCTTTCTAAATATTCGTCAGCATCACTTTTAATATGTAGGATAATATCAGTTCCTGCATTTTCCCGTGTTGTTTGGGCAAGTGTATATAGACCTTTTCCTTCGGATGTCCAGCTCCACGCTTCATCCGTTCCTGCACGACGAGAGACAACTTCGACTTTATCCGCCACCATAAAAGCAGAATAGAAACCAACACCGAATTGTCCGATTAGATTAGGACGATCTTCGGGTTTTGAATCTTTTAATTCTTTTTCAAAAGCACGCGTTCCAGAACGAGCGATTGTTCCTAAATTTTGAATCATTTCATCTTTGCTCATTCCAACACCATCATCACTGATGGTTAAAAGACGTGCTTCTTTATTTATTGTTAAACGAATTTGTGGTGTTGCAGGCAGCGCACAAGCTTCATTAGTTAGGGATTCAAAGCGTCTTCTGTCCATTGCATCAGCAGAGTTCGCAATTAATTCACGTAAAAAAATTTCTCTTTCTGAATACAGGGCGTGAACCACTAAATCCATTAACCGTTCAACTTCGGCACTAAACTGATGTTGTTCTTTGTTAGATGTTGATGTTTCGGTACTCATAAAATAGATATCCTCGTATATGATTTAATAAAAAGATTGTTTAAATTTTGCTTATTATAATACAACAAATAAGTAATAAAAATAAAAATGTTAAATATTATGATGGAGATTTTAGCCAATTATTCATTTTTGATATATTTGCTTGGATGGTCTTGTAATTAAATAATATTAGTTTTTTTATAAAAATATAAAAAAAATCTAAGTATTTTAGTAAATTAATAATAATTTCTTTAATAATCTAGAAAAAGGGCTTGAAAGTCTCAATATAAAATGAATGTTTTATATAAAGAATCATTATTAAGGAAAATAATATGTTTTTAAATAAAATAGATTATTTTAAAATTCTTGTTAATTATTTGTCGGAATTAAATATTGATTTATATGCGGGGGTTACGGGTGGGGGGGTAGTGCATTTTTTAAAATATATTGATGCTTATTCTGAAAAACAAAATCATTCCCCTTCCTTTTTTACATTAAGTGAATATCCAGCAGGTTTTATTCCAATAGGCAGTTATATAGCGACTAAAAAGATTGCTGCTGCTATAGCAACGACAGGGGCTGCAACTAAATTATTATCTTGTGGTTTAAGCGATGCCAAGCTTCATGATATTCCTTCTGTTTATATATTTCCTATTTCCAGCCTTCAACATGAAAAAGACTGCGCTTTACAAGATACTTCAGTATATGGAAGTAACATGGTTTTACAATTAAAAGCAGAGTTGCCTAATCAAGTTTTTGTATTGGATAATCCTTCTCAATTTCAAGAACAATTTCGGGCTGCATATCAATTATTACTTTCTCGGAAACCTGTAGTCTTCGTTCTTGATAATGATGTGTTGATGTCCCAATATCATCCTTCATCTATGATACCCCCACTTACATTCTTAGAAAGTAAAGAACAAAAAGATAATCATATAAACGAAATAATTTTATCTTTTAAAGAAAATATTCATCATAAACGCGTTATTTTAATTGTTGGTGAACAAGCTATACATTGTCCTGATATAAAGTTATTAACCAGTCAATTATGTCTGAATTTAAAAGCAGCGGTTTTATGGAGTATAAACGGGGTTAATTGCATTGAAGGGAATAATCCTTATGGTTATGGATGTATTGCTTTTGGTGGAAATGATCAAGCTTTGGCTTTGTGGCAATCGATTAGTAAAGATGATGTTGTCCTTGCTATTGGATTTTCGCCAGATGAATATACAACTAACCTACAAAAAATCAGTGCTGGGCATACTTATTTTATAACGGATATAGTCAATGCTTATGGGCAGATCGATGGCACATATAAGCATCATGCTTTGTATGATAGTAGCCAAATTAATGCACCTATAGAAGAAACATTGAAAGCTTTAATTGAATTTACTGACAATATAGAGCTAACAAATAAGCCTTTTCCAAGGGCACCAGATAATCTTAATACAAGAAAGATTAAAGCGCCTTCTGCGGGTTATGTGAATATGGAACATTTATATCAACGTCTTCATCAATGGTGGAAACCAAAGAGTGTTGTCATTGCCGATGTTTGTTTGACTTATAAAGATTATCAATATGTTACTCAAAGACCGAATGATAATATTACTTATTTTTCTTGCTATAGAGGTTCAGCAATGGGGGGCGCATATGGGGTTGCTGTTGGGGCAAAATTAGCAGACCCAGAAAAAAATGTTTTTGTATTTAGTGGAGATGGATGTTTTAGGCTTTATGGAAGTAGTTTAGTAGAAGCAAAAAATTTAGGAATAGTGTTATTTATTATTAATAATAATGCTTATGGTATTGTTGGGCAAGGTTTACCAACGATTATCTCAGATGTTAAAAAAGATAAATATCATGATCAATTACATATAGTAGATTATTGTGCGATTGCCCAAGCTTCTGGTTGGTTAAGTTATACTTTATTAAGTGATTTATCTAATTTAGAGAGTGTTTTAGATCAAATTGATCAGTGTCAGTCACGTTCAATATTGATTAATATTCCCTGTGATCCTGAACAAATTTTGGGAGAAAACCCTAGAGTGCGTAACTTATAAATAAGGTTCAATCGTAATATGACCCATGAAGAAATGATAGAAATACTCAAAATGGTGGATAAATCCTATACATATTGGATGAAAGGAGAGATATTATCCTACCCTCAAACAGAAGTACATCGTAAATATGATTGGCTTCATTTAGATGCACCTTTTGGTTTGTTGGTACATAATACAATGAAAGATCCTATTTTTATTTATGTTAATAATACTGCACAAAAGATATTTAACTATACATTTGATGAGTTTTTGAGATTACCATCCAGATTAAGTGCCGCGAATACTGAGCAATCAGATAGAGAACGATTATTACAAGAAGTAGAAGAGCAAGGAATTTCTCAAGGGTATAAAGGGATACGCATTAATAAGCAGGGAGAAAAATTTGAAATATCCAAGGGGAGTGTTTGGAAAGTATTTGATAACTCTCAAAAAAGAATAGCAACAGCAGCTATGATTTGGATTTAAACTCATTTAGATAAATCTCAATATTATCTAGGTATATTACAAGATTTTACGGTTTTTTAAGCGTTTTTATTCATAAACAAGAAATATATTTGTAAAATCTATTTTTTAAGATGCTATCCTTATTATACGGATATGTTTGATGAAGGAGTACATGTTATCATGGCACAAATATTAATTGATCGTTCAGATATTCTTCGCGTTTTATCAGAGGTTAAAACGATTGCTTTGATAGGTGCGTCGAATAAACCTGAACGCTCTAGTTATGGGGTAATGAAAAGTTTATTGGACTATGGATTTAACGTTATTCCAGTAAATCCAGTTTTGGCAGGGAAAACGATTTTAGAACAAAAAGTTTTTACGACTTTATTTGATATTGATATACCAATTGATATGGTTGAAATTTTTCGTAATGTGGAAGCTGTACCAGCAATTGTTGATGAAGTATTCGGATTAAAAAAATTGCCGAAATTAATATGGATGCAATTAAATATTATTCATGAGGAAGCTGCAAAACAGGCTGTGAATGCAGGAATTGATGTGGTGATGGATCGTTGTCCTGTGATTGAGTTAGGATTGCATTAATTATTATTAACAATATAGATTATTTGGATAGGGTTATATGATAAATATATTGTTTAATACAAAGGGTAAACGACAAACACCAGTTTTTTTAATTTCACATTATATGAAACTATTGAAGATGTTAAAAATTCAAAAATCAAAAATTATATATGGGAAGAATATGGACAGATTCATAATATAGCTGGTCAATCACAATATAATTTACCAAAACAAATTATTATGGTTACTAATTGTAAAACAATTCGTTTTGATTTTTATAATTGGAAACATGATTGGGAAATAGTATCAGAAGAATTTCTGATTTTTGCTAAAGAACAAGGGTTATCAGAAGAAAATTATCAAATTGCAAAATTAGATGTTATTACGAGTAAAGGTGAAGAAATACTGAATAAAAAATATTATATTATTCGTATTCATACATTTGATGATAATTTATTTGATCTTAATCAGCAGGAATCTGTTTCGTCGAACAGTTTTAAAGGAGAGTTCCTTTATCTTAGATTAAGTATTCACAAAAATGTTCCTATATTGAAAGGGATTTTCTTTTTAGATAGTTTTTGTTATGCACATACAATATTGTTAACGGATAATGCGTTAAAAATTGCCCAGCAATTAAAGTTTCAGCCGATGGAGTATTATTCTCCTAAGGAATATATAAAAGTCTTTAATCAATTTGGATGAAAATAATCGTAACAGGAAGTTGGATATTTGTTTCGTAAAAATAATATAGCTTATGGAAGCTAAAATAGATTCATAATGGATAACTCCGTTTACTCTGATTATATAGCAAGTGTAACGAAGAGGGTATAATACTAGGCTGTTTTATTTATAAAATCTTTTTTATTTGTAAGAAAATCCATTTTATATATTGGTTAAGTTATTGTTTGAGTAAGTAAAAAATCATCGCGAAACTCAAAACTATCCTCATTCATATATGGGTTTTTATTAATCCCCATTTGCATAATAGGGATATAATTGATATTTATTCATCAAGACGCAGCGATTGACGTGGTGATGGATGGATGGTTGCTAAGTGATTAAGAAGAGTTAGAGCTGCATGAATAGAGTGTTTAGTTAAGATAAATTTAATTTTTTTCTGAATATTTAATCATAATTAATAATTTATTTTCAAAAAGACCTTAAATAATGCTTTTATTAATCATGGTTTTTGTAATGGCTGTTATACCAGCGGTTATTCTCTTTTTTGTTGCTCGAAAGAAATTTAGCAATTCGGATCTTTTGCTTTCTTTTATATTGCTTATATGTTGTTTTTACTTTGGATTTTCGAGAGATTTTGCGATTTCCATATTGAGCCTTTTTATTTTTATTTGTTTATTTTTATCAGCTTCCGCTGTTACTATTTATAAATTTAAGCAAAAGAAATCTGGCCGAAATTTGTTAATATCCATATTTCTAATCATTTTAGCGCCCATAGCTGCAATAATTTCAACCAAATTATATCTATACAAAGCGTTTTATCAATGGGTTTTGTTTCATCCCGTGCAATTTATGGATGCCAAAGCACAAGAGGGTTTTTTGCAAGAGATTGATTCATGGAGTTTTGAAGATATGTATACTCCACTTATGCTCGCAACCAGTCAGCATTATAATCTGAGCGTATCAGAGGATCTGAAACTATGGAAAGCCAAAAATGGGGTTGTTTGTGATATAGCTCATGTTTTTAAAGTATATCCAAAAATATATTTGATACAGCCATATACTATGATGCCAGCATATACTAACAAGGATTGTTATAAAAAATCAGATTTTAAAAAATAGAAGTGATGTTATTTTATTTCTGATTTCAGAATAGTCGATTGTTCAGCACAAACCCATTGAATATACTCGTCTAATATAGATTGCAACTTTACAAAACCATCATGTGTTTCATAATTACTTTCGTTCATATACAGGCTTTTATTAATCTCGATTTGCATAACATGAATGTTTTGACGAGGATTGCCGTAATGTCGAGTAATATATCCACCTGCATAAGGAATATTTTTGCTTACTTTAAATCCTTTTTCAGTAAAAAATTTTTGACTATTATTAATAAGGGTAAGAGAGCATGTTTGTGCAAAGCCATCTCCTAAGACAATATCTGCATAATAAGGGCTGCGTTTGGGCATAGAAGGCATGGAATGGATGTCTAAAATTATGCAGCCACCATTTTCTTTACAATTTTTTTGAATAAAATTTTGTATTTGCTGGTGATAAGAAAACCAATACGTTTCAATGCGTTGCTTGATCTTTGGAAAGGATAGATAATATTTATAAATTTGCTTTCCGTTGCTGCTGATTTTATGAACCGTTCCTAATCCTCTTTTGACTTGAGGACTATTAACATGACACCATTCAGGTAATGGTTCTTTGAATAGGTCGGGATCAAGTTCCCATGCTTCTCTATTTAAATCACAGAAAATTCTGGGGAGGCATGCTTGTAAAAAGGTAACTCCATATTGTGAAGTATTTTTTAATAAGAGATGGACGTAGCTATCTTCGCTTTTGCGTAATTCATCCAAAGAAAGTCTGCATAAAGAGAGTAAATGAAGATTATATTCCATACCAGAATGTGGGGAGCTGATTAAAATGGGAAAAGAATAATTATTTTTTGGATATTGGATAATAAAAGGTGAAGAAAAAGAGGGCGTTATAAAATCAAAAAAGGACATAGGACATTCACATTAAATAAATAAATAAAATGATTTGATAAAATATTTCATTTTTTTTACTTTGGCTACTTGCACTTTTAAAAGAACACCGCTATTAAACATTTATCAGCTAAGATGGGTGTATAGCTCAGCGGGAGAGCACTACCTTGACATGGTAGGGGTCACAGGTTCAATCCCTGTTACACCCACCATCTAAGCTTAGAAAATATTCTCAATTAAATTATTTAAACATCATACTTTTAAACACGTTATCTTTATCGATAAAATGGTGTTTTAGTGCCGCGGCAATATGTCCAATAATCATAATTCCTACAATCCATGATAAATAAATATGAATGGGTTTGATAATGGCCTTTAATTCGGGATTGGTATAAATAAAATTAGGCAGGTTAAAAAGATATAAAACTGGGGCGGGGTAACCTGCACTCCAGCTTAATAAACAACCTGTAACAGGCATTAATATTAATATGATATATAAGAGAAAATGCATGATATATGTCATTTTTTTCAATATGGGTGACATTGTATCGGGCAAATTGGGAACTGGGTTTGTATAACGCCAAAAAATACGAATACAGAAAAGAAAAATAATTGTTGTTGCAATATTTTTATGCAGTCCCATAAGTGTATGTTTTAAAGGGTTTGTATTTAATAAAATAAAATGATCATTATAGAACCCAACACACCAAACAAAAATAAAAAGTGCAGCCATAAGCCAATGTAAGATTTTGGCAGTAAGTGTATATGAAGTCGTCATGATGGTTTAATCTCAACAAAGGGTGTTTATGTATTCTTTGATTTTATCTGTATAATGAAATGCAATGATAGTCATGTTAATTTATGAGATAAAGGTTTTATAAAATGATTAATAATATTTATTGTATTGGCAGGAACTATTCTGAACATGCTCAGGAATTAGGGAACAGAGTTGAAGCAGAGCCAATTATTTTTAGTAAACCAAATTCCTCATTAATTACAAATGAAGAAATTACCCTACCTGATTTTTCTAATAATGTTCATTTTGAAACAGAGCTTGTTATTAAAATTGCCAAAGAAGGCTTTCAGATCAAACAAGAAAATGCAGAATCTTATTATGATGAAATAGCCATAGGATTAGATTTGACAGCTAGAGATTTGCAAAGCAAGTTAAAAGAGAAAAAATTACCGTGGTTTTTATCAAAAGGTTTTAAAGATTCTTGTTATGTTTCATCGTTTGTACAGAAAAGTAAATTTGGAAAAGATATTCATTTTTCGATGAGTTTAAATGGTGAAATAAGACAAGAAGGGAATACCGCGGATATGATTTTTAGTATTTCAGAGATTATCGCTTATTTAAGTCAATTTATTACGTTAAAGCCAAATGATATTATTTATACAGGTACTCCTAAAGGTGTTGGGCAATTAAATCATGGGGATCAAATTTCTCTTTTTATAGAAAATCAAAAAATGGCTGATTTAAAAGTGAAGTGATTATTTATCGTTGGTTGCTTGTAATTTTACATTGGTTAATTTATCTATTTGCATACATTTCCAGTTACTATTATCGAGCGTTATAGAACCTGAACTGCTTTCTCCTCCAAATTGATAAAATAAAGCTTGTTGTTTATCTTTTTTTGTTCCTATAACGTGAGGACACATTTCTCTATAATATCCTTCATAGGTGGCTGTAACTTGCTTTTTAGTTTGAATAGCTAAAAGTATTAATTGATAGTTGTTACTCATTTTAATTATACTCCTAAAATTACTAACAAATTTAATTGTAATCTAATATTGATAATAATAAAACGAAATTGTTTTGATATCGTTATTTAAGGTTATTTTGGTATGCATGAAATCATTTGTCCAAGTTGTAAGAAAGCTTTTAAAATTGATGAAGCAGGATATGCAGATATTTTGAAGCAAGTTCGTGATCGTGATTTCAATAAACAGTTACAAGAGCGTCTTACGCTGGCTCAACAAGAGAAAGAAGATGCTATTGAGCTGGCCTGTGCAAAAATCAGGAATGAATTACAAACAAAAGCAGCTTCTAAGGATATAGAGATAACAGAGTTGAAAGCACAGCTTAGATCTGGTGAAGAAAAACAAAAACATGCCATCATTGAAGCTGTGATTGATGCCGTTAGCATCGTTGAAAAAGAGCGTGATGAACTTAAAAAATCTCTTGAAAAATCACAATTTGATCAACAAGCTGCTGCTAATCTTGCAGAAGTAACGCTTAAACAAGAATTACAGAGTGCTGTAGTTGAGAAGAACTCAGAAATACAAGGATTAAGAGCAAAGCTAGATGCTGCTGCGATGACTAAAAAGCTTGAAGTAACAGAAGCCGTTAATTTGGTGCAAAAGCAGTATGATGAATTAAAAAATACTTTAGATAAAAAAGATCTAGAAAAAAATCTTTCTGAGAAAAACCTAAAAGAAAACTATGAAAAAGAATTGAAAGATCGCGATGAAACGATAGATCGTTTGCGAGATATGAAGGCTCGTTTATCCACCAAAATGGTAGGGGAGACTTTGGAACAGCATTGCGAAATTGAGTTTAACCGTATTCGTGTTACAGCTTTTCCCAGAGCTTATTTTGAAAAAGATAATGACATTCGAACTGGCAGTAAAGGGGATTATATTTTTCGTGATATTGATGAAAATGAAACAGAAATCGTTTCAATAATGTTTGAAATGAAGAACGAAAATGATCAGACCGCTACCAAAAAAAAGAACGAAGATTTTTTTAAAGAACTTGATAAAGATAGAAATGAAAAAGGATGCGAATACGCAGTTTTAGTATCGTTATTAGAGCCTGAAAATGATTTCTATAATACAGGGATTGTTGATGTATCCTATCGCTATCCAAAAATGTATGTCATAAGACCTCAGTTTTTTATTCCACTGATTACTCTTTTAAGAAACGCAGCGTTAAAATCGCTGGAATATAAAACAGAGTTGGCGCTTATGAAGGCACAAAATATAGATATTACAAATTTTGAAGATGAGCTTGAGACGTTTAAAAATGGGTTTTCAAGGAATTATGAGTTAGCGCATAAACATTTTGAAAAAACTATTGATGAAATAGATAAATCAATAGATCACTTAAATAAGGTAAAGGACGCTTTGCTTGGAACTGATAGGCAGTTGCGTCTTGCCAATGATAAGGCACAGGAAGTAACAATTAAGAAATTGACGCGTAATAACCCGACAATGAAAGATAAATTTTTTAGTTTAAATAAAGACCATTCAAGTGAATAGGCTATATTGATAGCTTTCTGTATTTTTTGATAAAAAATTTTTGTAAAAATATTTAATTTGGTTGTGGTGGAGGTGGAAGAATGATTGATGTTCAACTCGATGCGGGGTTTGAGTCTCCAATAGCTTTTAGGGAGGCTTTTGCTCGTTTGTTAGGAATACCTCCTGGAAATTTTGTAAAAAAAGGAATTTTAAAAACACATTGGTTGACAACGCCTTTAGGGACAATGATTGCTGTTGCTGATGTGTCTAAACTGCATTTATTAGAGTTTATAGATCGTAAGGCATTACCAACAGAACTAAAAAAATTATTTAATTTAGCTCATGGAAATGTGTCGGTTGAGACTTGTGAAATCCATAAACAGCTTGAGCAAGAACTAGGTGCTTATTTTGCTGGAAAATCGTCTGATTTTACAATTCCTTTGGCTTTTCATGGGAGTGCTTTTGTTCAACAAGTTTGGCATTATTTACAAAAAATTCCAGTAGGAACGGTTATTAGTTACAAAGAATTAGCCACAAGGATGAATAAGTCAAGCGCAATCAGAGCAGTAGCCAGAGCCAATGGTTTAAACCAAATTGCTTTAATTATTCCATGTCATCGTGTGGTTGGTTCAGATGGATCTTTGACGGGATATGGTGGGGGATTGTGGCGTAAACAAAAGTTAATCGAAATAGAAAAACAATATCAAAAATGATGAAGATTACATGTTACAAAAAATAATTATCTTGAATTTTTGTGGTATAAATCATTCTTTTTTGCCAACCATTTTAATGCATTGTAAATTTGAAAAAAGTCTAAATTTCCACGTTTTTTAATAAACTTAAAGAGAGAGTAAGCTGTTAAGAAAGAAAAATATGTCGTCAATATATACTTTTTTATCTGATGAAGATTGGGAAAAGAGTTGTTCTTTGTTATCAAATGGTTATATTTTTTATAAAGTAAGTCATTATGACACAGATAGGATATCTCCTTTAAGCTTTTTTCAAATTAATAAAAATATTTCTAAATCAAAATCTTATATAACAAATGACAGTTACTTGTGCCTGAAAAAAGGAAGTGATTTGTTGTTTAGAAAGACGTTGCGAGGAACATATGCAATTGATCAGCAATTAAATACACAAAGTTTAATTATCTCGTTAGGAGGTGAATATAAAGATGCTGTTATATGTGGCGCGATAGGAACGATATCAACGGATATAATATCAATAAATATATATAAAGAGTGGGTAAAAGCTATTAGAAAAAATTCTATCAAAATAGGAACTTTTTATGTTGGTAGAAGCCTTGTAGACTCTTTAAAAAATAAAGATAAACGATTTACTACAGATTTATCATCGCCAATAGAAACCGATTTGATTTATACATAATCAACTATAAAAAATTTAAAAAGTTCATGTATTTTATTCGTCCTTATTTTATTATTTTTTATTTTATAGAAATAATGCAAAATAAAATACTTAAATAACGATCTGTTT
This sequence comes from Heliconius numata, assembly GCA_016802625.1. Taxonomy (NCBI): domain Eukaryota; kingdom Metazoa; phylum Arthropoda; class Insecta; order Lepidoptera; family Nymphalidae; genus Heliconius; species Heliconius numata. The sequence goes on from JAEBDU010013017.1 coordinate 1,759,529, forward strand.
TTGCTTCTGACCTTGCTATGAACAAGGGATATGATTAATGTGGTATGAATTGTTATTTTAAAATATCAAAGCATAAGGATAAAGTATGATAGAGCGTCGTAAGTTTTTAATTGGTGCAGGAACAGCAGCTACAACTTCTGTAATATTTTCTGATTCATTATTTACTCAAGCGGCAGCTCAAAGCACAGCTGGATATCAAGCTTTTTTAAAGCAAACGTATCAACAAGCTGTACAGCAAGGATTTCATCCTTCTATCATGAAACGTGCTTTGAATTTTTCAACACCTAACGCCAAAGTCATTCAATTAGATCGTAAACAACCTGAATTTACGATGACTTGGGTTCAATATTATGAAAAAGTGATTTCCCCAACAAAAATTAGTCAAGGAAAAGATTCTTATCGTTCTTTGCAAAATGTATTATCTCGAATTTGGAAAGAATATCAAGTTGACCCAAGAATTGTATTGGGTATTTGGGGAATTGAGTCTGCTTATGGAAAGCATACAGGAAAATTCAATGTGATTGATTCTCTTGCTACGTTGGCTTATGAAGGGCGTAGGGCGAAATTCTTTAAATCAGAATTAATGAAAGCGTTAAAGATCTTAGATAACAGAGATATTACCCCAGAGAAAATGTTGGGCAGTTATGCTGGCGCAATGGGACAGCCACAATTTATGCCCAGTGCCTATTTGCAATATGCAGTAGATTTTTCTGGAACAGGGCAAAGAAACATTTGGACAAATGTACCTGATGTATTGGCTTCTATTGCAAATTATTTAGCAAAATGTGGTTGGCGTTCTTCTGAACCTTGGGGGCAAGAAATTACGATTGAAGGGAATTTATCTCAAGGGCAAATTGGCCGTAAAAATATCAAAACGCTTGGGCAATGGCAGGCTTTGGGGGTTCGGCGTAAAAATGGTACGAAATTCTCCAATAGTTCTGTTCAAGGTGCTATCATTCGACCTGATGGTGAAGGGGGTCAAGCTTTTATGGTCTACCATAACTTTAATGTTATTCGTCGTTATAACCCTTCTGATTATTATGCATTAGCAGTAGGGTTGCTTGGCGATGCAGTTAGTTAATAAATAAAGTTGTTTTTTTAGAAAGAGAAGCGTAAAGCTGAACATATTTTTCTTTTTTGAATGGCTGTATATACTGTGAATTACTCAATAATAAAAACATATAGTTTTGTGTTCTTAGCGCTTGTATTTACCTCTTGTTCTAAAGAAGATAACTCAAGCTTATCGCAAGTCAAACCCCATTATGAGGTGGGGCAACCCTATCAATTAGGGGAACGATGGTTGTACCCAGAGGAAAATTTTGCTTATAAAGGTACAGGAATCGCTGTTGTATCTTCTAAAAAAGCACGGCAGGTTACTGCGGATGGGGAAATTTATAACCCTCAATCTATGACAGGTGCGCATACGACTTTGCAGCTTCCTTCTATTGTGCATGTTCGTAATTTAGATAATGGACGTGAAATTACTATTCGTCTAAATGATCGTCCTGTATCAACTGCAGATCGAGTGCTTGAGTTAACGCCTAAAGCAGCAAGCTTATTGGGGTTATCTAAAAATTCAATGGCTAAGGTAGAAATTATAGAGGATGAAAAGCAAAGTCAGGATCTTGCTTTTCAAATGCCTGATGGTCCTCAAACCCAAATGCAGGTGAGTGCAGCACCTTTAGATACAATTAAAGTTGAAAATTTAGATGGAACGCAACCTGTTAATTCTGCTACACATTCTCTTGAACAACCGTCAGAAAATAGTGTAAAAGCAATCACACCTTTGCCAGATTTGCCTGCTGTTTATCAACAGGGTGCTGCAACGGGTGGACAATTATGGATTGACGGTGGGTCTTTTACTTCAAGTATTTATGCTAATCGTTTGGCTGCGAGAATGAATGGACGTTTAGTCGATACTTATGTTGGAGGACGACGTGTTATCAGGGTTCGTTCTGGACCTTATGCGACAATAGAGCAAGCGGATCAGAATTTGGATTCTTTATTAAAATCTGGCATAAAGGGTGCCAAAATTATCGTTGAATAGGAAGAGAATAAGCGTGCAAACTCGTAGATCATTATTAACAGGTGCCAGTGGCCTTGCTTTTTCTTTGGCTGTTATAAGTGCCTCACCCGCTGAAGCAACAAAACGTAATCAACGTAAAAAAGCAGTTGCACAAGCACAATCCCCAACATTTAGTGGCCCTCCAGCAAATACGCCTATTGGTCCATTTGCAACAAGTGCTCAATATGCTTTTGTTATGGATTATAATACAGGTGCTGTTTTGCTTGATAAGCTAGCAGATCAACCGATGCATCCATCTTCTTTAACGAAGATTATGACCTGTTATATTGTGTTTGCGATGTTACGAAGTGGACGGTTAAAGTTAGATCAACTTTTACCAGTCAGTGAAAAAGCATGGCGGATGCAGGGATCTAAAATGTTTGTTCCTTTAAATGGACAAGTTTCAGTACAAGATTTAATTCAAGGGGTTGTTATTCAATCTGGTAATGATGCTTGTATTGTTTTGGCAGAGGGAATAGCTGGATCAGAACAGCAATTTGTAGCGATGATGAACGAGCTTGCTCCAAAAATGGGATTAAAAAATTCTCATTTTATGAATTGCACAGGATGGCCCGATGATAATCATTTGATGTCTGCAAGGGATATTGCTTTGATTGCTTATCATCTTATTCATGATTATCCTGAATATTATCATTTCTTTTCAGAAAAAGAATTTACTTTTAATAAGATTACCCAAGGCAACCGAAATGTTTTGGTTGATAAGGGGTTAGCGGATGGCTTAAAAACAGGACATACAGCCGCAGGTGGATATGGTCTTTGTGCTAGTTCTGAACGGAATGGGCGAAGAGTGATTATGGTTGCTAATGGTATGTCCTCAATGAATGAGCGTGCTCACGAAAGTGAACGTTTGTTGCAATGGGCTTTTAACCAATTTGAGAATGTAAAATTATTTAATAAAGGTGAGGTTATTGAAACAGCACCTGTGTGGATGGGCTCATCCCCAACGGTTCCATTGGTTGCAGGTGAAGATTTAATCATGACCTTACCTGTGGGTTGGCGGAATAAAATGCAAGTTACATTGGATTATAATGCTCCAATTCCAGCGCCTATTACAAAGGGACAGTCGATACAAGCGTCTCTTTCTGTACAGAATGGAGGACAAGCTATTCAAATTCCTGTTGTTGCGGGTGAATCTGTACCTAAATCTGGAATAATATCACGTACCTTTAAAAATATAGGGTATCATTTTGGAAGAAAAATATAATTCTTTCATCTATGATAGAGGTGGAATTAGCATTTTTTTGTTTTTGCCTTTTTCTTTATTTTATTAATAGGGAAGATATTATACGATTATGACCACTGGATATATGATTACTTTTGAGGGCGGAGAGGGCGCTGGTAAATCAACACAAGCGCAGCGTTTATATGAAGCTTTTGAAAGAGATGGGCGAAAAGTTCTATTGACAAGGGAGCCTGGCGGTACAAAAGGTGCTGAAGCTATTCGTGAGCTTTTGTTATTTGGTGGTCATTCTCTTTCTTTACGCTCTGAAATTATGGCGCATTTTTCTGCACGATGTGATCATATTGATCAAGTAATGAGACCAGCATTAAATCAAGGGTATGTTGTTATTTGCGATCGTTATATTGATTCGACATTAGCTTATCAGGGGTATGGTTTGGGTAAAGGGGACTTATCGCTTATTCAATATATTCAAACGCTTTCCGATCTTGTTCAACTACAACCTGATTTAACATTGGTTTTTGAAGCCCCTTATGATGTTATGAGAGTACGTTGTCTTGCACGTCAAGGTAGAGTAGATCGTTATGAGCAACTTGACGAGACATTTCATTATCGTGTGTTAAATGGATTTAAACAAATTATGACAGATCATCCCGATCGATGTGTTAAAATTAATGCACATAGAGATGTGGAGAGTGTGCATCAAGATGTTTATGAACTTGTCTCTCAAAAATTATTTGAAATAAAATAATGACACCCAGAGAAAATGATCATTTATGGGGCCATAAGAAAGAATATACTTATTTTCAGCAAGCGATTGCTCAAAATAAATTGCATCATGCGTGGTTGATTAATGGTGAAGGAGGAATTGGTAAGGCAACTTTTGTTTATCATTTGGTTCGATTAATTTTGGGTGTAACCCCTTCAGCAATTAGTCGTATAAAAGCAGGTAGCCATGCTGATTTATTGGTAGTTGGTCGTCGTTTAGATGAAAAGAAAAACCGTTTACGCTCTGAAATATTAATTGATGACATTAAAGCTGTTGGAGAGTTTTTACGATTAACACCAGCTGAAGGAGGGTGGCGAATTGTTGTCATTGAAGATGCAGATTTAATGAATCGTAATGCAGCAAATAGTTTGTTAAAATTACTAGAAGAACCTCCTAAAGGTGCGTTGCTATTTTTAATTACAACGCATCCTAATCGATTATTACCAACGATCCTTAGTCGATGTCGCAAAATGACTTTACATGGTTTGTCTGATAATGAAATGATACAAGGTTTATCCATGTTGGCTCCTAAATTATCGAAAGCAGATCAAACAAAAGTGATTCAACTTGCTGAAGGTTCTTTGGGTAAGGCTTTGCAATTGTTGGAAAGTGGTCATTTAAATATAAAAGACATTGTTGAAAATCTGCTTAATCATCCTGTTAAAGGCAAAGAAATTTATCAACAAGTTGATTTAATTTTGCAAAAAGAAAATGGTTTTTCTGTTTTTCTTAATTTATTAACAGATGCAATTTCAGCACGTATTCGACAAGCAGTCAAAGAGCAAAAAACAGAATTTGGATATCCTATGAGGCCTATTTCAGCATGGATTGAAATATGGCAAAAACTTTTAAAGTGGCATAAAGAAGCAGAATCTTTTAATCTAGATAAAAAACAAACCCTCATTTCTGAATTTAACCTTGTAAGTGAACTATGAAACCTCATTATATGATTACTACCCCGATTTACTATGTGAATGGGGCTCCCCATGTTGGTCACGCATATACTTCTATTGCCGCAGATGTTTTGGCGCGCTTTAAACGTCTTGATGGATATGATGTGTTCTTTTTAACAGGCACTGATGAGCACGGACAAAAAGTGGAACAAGCAGCACAAGATAAAGGGCAATCTGCACAAAATTTTGTTGATATGTTTTCTGCACAATTTCGCAATATGGCCGATCAATTAAATGTCTCTTATAATGATTTTATTCGTACAACAGAGGAACGCCATAAAAAAAGCTGCCAGGCTTTATGGCAAAAAATAGCAGATGCAGGACATATATATTTAGGGGCTTATGAGGGGTGGTATTCTCTGCGGGATGAGTGTTATTATGGTGAAGATGAATTAACGACAACTCCAGATGGTCGTAAAATTGCACCAACAGGTGCAGAGGTAAAATGGTTAAAAGAACCTTCATATTTCTTTAAACTCTCTGCTTGGCAGGATAAATTACTTGAATTTTATGAACAACATCCTCAGTTTATTGGTCCAGAAAGCCGTAAGAATGAAATCTTAAGTTTTATTAAATCTGGATTGCGGGACTTATCGATTAGCCGTACCAGCTTTAAATGGGGGATTCCTGTTCCTGGTGATGACGAGCATGTGATGTATGTCTGGTTTGATGCACTGACAAATTATATTTCTGCTTTAGGGTATCCCGATATAGAGCGTTCTGATTTGTGGCGCTTTTGGCCAGCAGATTTACATTTGGTTGGTAAAGAGATTGCTCGTTTCCATGCACTTTACTGGCCTGCATTTCTTATGGCCGCGGATTTAGAGCCTCCTAAACGGATTTACTCTCATGGTTGGTGGACTGTTGAGGGTGAGAAAATGAGTAAATCGGTTGGGAATGTCATTGAACCTTTAAAATTAGTTGAAGAATTTGGTTTAGATCCCGTTCGCTTTTTCTTATTACGTGAGGTACCTTTTGGGGGGGACGGGGATTATAGCCGTCAATCCTTAATTAATCGTATGAATAACGAATTAGCCAATGATTTAGGAAATCTTGCTCAAAGAACATTATCTCAAGTTATGCGTAATTGCGGTGGAAAATTACCAGAAATTGGCCAACGCAATCAAGAAGATGAAATGTTGCTATCAAAAGCTATTTTATTACCAACTCTACTGCGTGAGCAAATGGATCGTCAAGCGCTACATGAATCTTTAGAAACAGTTTGGAAAATTATTCGCGCTTCTAATGCTTATATTGATCATCAAGCCCCTTGGGCATTGAAAAAAACAGATCCAGAACGTATGGCTGTTGTCTTGCGTGTATTAGTTGATACGTTACGTATTATTGCAACCTGCTTACAACCTTTTATGCCTGATTCAATGGATAAATTATTAAATCAATTAGGCATTACGGAAAATGAACGGCAATTTATTGATCTAGAAGTTTCCATTCCAGCAGGTCGTGAGCTGCCAGCACCATCCGGTATTTTCCCAAGATTTATAGAGGCTGAATAATTCTAATGCTTTTAGTTGACTCTCATTGTCATCTTGATTTTTTTACAGATGAAGAAATTATAAAACTTCTTGATCGTGCTGAAGAAGCTGGTTTAGGTGAGCTTGTAACCATTGGTACGCGTATTTCCAAAGCAGATACGCAAAAACATATTACAACATTAGCCAAACCTAATTTAAAAATTTGGTGTACTGTTGGAACACACCCAGAATATGTAAAAGATGAGGTTTTTGCTTCTTCTGATGAAATTGCGGCTTTGACCGATCATCAAAATGTTGTTGGCATTGGGGAAACGGGATTAGATTATTTTTATGGGGAACCTCATGTTTTTATAAAGCAACAAGAATTCTTTCGGGCTCATATTCAAGCTGCGCAAAAAACACAACTCCCCGTTTGTATTCATGCCCGTGATGCAGATGAAGATATTGCATGGATTTTACAAGATGAAACTAAAAAAGGAGGGGCTTTTCCTTTTTTAATTCATTGTTTTACATCGAGTTTATCTTTGGCACAGGCAGCATTAGAGTTGGGGGGATATATTAGTATTTCTGGTATTGCGACATTTAAAAAAGCGCAAGAGCTTCGAGATGTTATTGTGCAATTACCCAAAGATCGTATCTTGGTTGAAACGGATGCACCTTATTTGGCCCCTGTACCACACAGAGGAAAGCAAAATGAGCCTGCTTTCGTTGTGTATACTGCAAAATATGTGGCAGAGCTGGTTGGAATGTCTGAGGATGATTTTATTGACCAAACGACAGAAAATTTTCATCGTCTTTTTAAAAAGGCAAAATCCATATGAAAGTAACTTTCTTAGGATGTAGTGGTTCTGGTGGTGTCCCAATGGTAGGGGGGAAAGATGGTTCTGGATATTGGGGTGCATGTGATCCTCTGGAACCTAAAAATATACGGACACGTTCGTCTATTGTGATTGAAACGAATCAAAAGAAACACATTATTATTGATACTGGTCCTGATATTCGTGAACAGTTGCTACGTGAGAAAATTAGCAAATTAGATGCTGTTATTTATACCCATGCGCATGCTGATCATATTGCTGGTTTAGATGAGCTTCGTTCTATAAATCGGATGATTGGCAAACCTATACCGATTTATGGCACACTTGAAACGATTGAAGAGCTTAAAAGCCGTTTTTCATACGCTTTTAAACCATGGTCAACAGCACCGCACTTCTTTCGTCCAGCTTTGGATGTGAATATTGTTCAGTATGGGGATATTTTTACCGTGATGGGGGAAGCTATTCAGACGTTTGAACAATGTCATGGTTTTGGTAAAACATTAGGAATACGTTGTGGTTCTGTTGCTTACTGTACAGATGTGATGGATCTTTATCAAGATGGGTTTGATATTTTATCGAACGTAGAAACATGGATTGTGGGATGTTTTCAACGTGAACCCCATCCTGCACATGCTTGGGTTGATAAAGTGTTAGAATGGCGAGATAAGATTAAGCCTGGTAAGACGATTTTGACCCATATGGGGCCTGATATGGATTGGGGATGGTTAAAAAACAATCTTCCAGATGGCATAGAGGTTGCCTATGATGGTTTTCAGTTTTTTTCTTCATAAATTATACAGAAAGATAAGATGGATAGGATAGGTTTTACAGTAAGTTTTTTGAGGAATATAAAGAAATTATTAATTTTATCTAGTTTCATGTTGATAGCCACAAAAGTCAGTGCAATAGATAAAACAAACATAATTCAACATTCCTTCAGCATAGAAGAGTTTAGGAAAGCCACACAAAATATGGATTTTAGCTATAAACCAAGGCTTTTGCCTAAACCTTGGTCAGTTGGTTATGCTCTTACTCAAGGGGAAATTAAAGAAAAGACGTGGTATTGGTTAACACCTCCCCGTTTTAAGGGGTCGCCTCCTCTTAAAACTGATCCTGCTTATAGTCGAAATGATTTGATTATGAAACGAGATTTGTATGAAGATTTTCATGCTACAACATCTCCTGTGCAATTTGTAAAAGTAGGTAATGATTTTTTTCCCAAATATTTGCTATATATAGAACTTACATATACTACTCCATCAATAGAACAATTTGATCCTCAGAAAATTAAAAATCTATCTCAATATCTATCGTTATTAAATAAAGAAAATTCTATTTTTATTAATGCAAGTTCTGGTAAAGTGATATCCCGTAATGAAACATCTTTTTGTACACACTATTTTAATATTCAAAAAAAAGACATGAATATAAAAGTATCAGAAATAAAAAAAGTTTTATATAAAGCTGAAATTTATAGTTATTATTCAACTAAATATTTAAAGACAAAGTCAACTTATATTTATCATAAGAACGACAAAAGACTAATAGTGATTACAGATACATATAAAGATGATTACAAAAATGGTTTGCTTAATAAGGGAAAACCTTTGTTTGTTCCAATAAAAGATATTCAGAATCAAGAGTTAAGGCAGTTATTTTTGGAGAATTTATAGGATGATATTTATTAGAAGGCTGTATTAATTATACAGGTGAATGAAAGAATAATAAAATTTCCTGTTTCTGATTGGAATAGAGTCATTCTTTTTTGAACTAGACTTAATCGCATATTGTATCTGTTACCAACATGATATTGATGTGTATGGTTTTGGTTCATATGGATTTCATACAGATCACGCATTGAGGATCATTCATAAGGCTTTGCCAAAATTATTTTACTTGGATAAGAGTAATAATGAAAATATATGATAAAGCATGTTCCAAATATTCAAGAATATGGGCTTATGGTGTGCCTTTTGTTGAGGTGGGTTCAATTGGTAATATGTAATTATGGTGAAGTTTATATATAGGTCATCTGAAAATTATGATAAAAATAATCATTGGAATATTTGTGAAAAAAGTAAAATTCCATATATAGAGTTGACAAGAATAGATAAATTTAATGTTAATATTTTTTACGATATTACATATTTAAAAGTTGATTTAGAAATAGTTTCAGAAGAGTTAAGGCAACTATATAGATCTTATTTAGTTTTTTTCGGATATGATATAATGATGAATGAAATAAATCAAAATGATCATTATTTTTTTAATTTTATAGTTCACGTTAAGCATGCAGAATACATTGCTAATCATTTATATGATTACTTACTATCAAAAATATAAAATTTATAATAAATACATAACTAACTCAAAAACTTTATAGCTTAATGACAAACTATAAAGAGGATGTTGTACAATTTACTAATTAAGAGCTTGGATAATGACGATTGAAAACGAAGGCTTAATCAAAGAAACTCCATTAGTAACTGCACTAAGTGAACGTTACTTGGCCTATGCATTATCAACCATTATGTCTCGCTCTTTGCCTGATGTAAGGGATGGATTAAAACCAGTTCATCGTCGTCTTGTCTTTGCAATGCGCCAATTAAAACTTGATCCTAAATCAGGCTTTAAAAAATGTGCCCGTATTGTGGGGGATGTGATTGGTAAATATCACCCCCATGGGGATGCATCTGTTTATGAGGCATTGGTTCGTTTGGCGCAAACATTTGCGGTTCGCTATCCTTTGGTCGAAGGGCAAGGCAACTTTGGGTCTATTGATGGCGATAATGCTGCGGCGATGCGGTATACTGAATCTCGGATGACGTTGATTGCCCAAGCATTATTAGAAGGTATTGACGAAAATGCTGTGGATTTTCGAGATACTTATGATGGTGAAGAAGAAGAGCCTATTGTTTTACCTGGAGCTTTTCCAAATTTATTAGCAAATGGTGCCAGTGGTATTGCGGTTGGGATGGCAACAAATATTCCCCCTCATAACGCGGGGGAGCTTTATTCCGCAGCTTCATATCTCGTTAAGCATCCACAAGCGACCACCAAAGACCTATTACAATTTGTTCAAGGTCCAGACTTTCCGACAGGGGGGGAGCTTGTTGAAGATCAGGAATTAATTTTACAAACTTATGAAACAGGTCGAGGCTCATTACGGTTAAGAGCACGTTGGCAGGTTGAGCAGGGACGTTTTAATACTTGGCAAGTTGTTGTAACTGAAATTCCTTATCAAGTTCAAAAGTCAAAATTAATCGAGCAAATTGCCAGCTTGATGGAGCAAAAAAAGCTTAATTTATTAGCGGATATTCGTGATGAAAGTACGGATGAAGTTCGCTTGGTATTAGAACCTAAAAACCGCACGATTGAACCCGAAGTCTTAATGGAATCCTTATTTAAAGCAACGGCTTTAGAAGGGCGTTTTTCCTATAATATGAATGTTTTGGATTCTAAAGCCGTTCCCAAAGTCATGGGATTAAAGGATATTTTAAGGGCTTGGTTAGATCATCGCTATGAGGTTTTAATTAGACGCAGTCAACATCGTTTAGACGTATTAGATCGCCGTTTAGAGATCTTGCAAGGATTGTTAGCGGTTTATTTAAATTTGGATGAAGTTATTCGCATTATTCGTGAAGAAGACGAAGTCAAAGCGGTTTTAATGCAGACTTTTAAGCTGACGGATTTGCAAGCGGAATCTATTTTAAATATGCGTTTGAGGAGTTTGCGTCGTTTAGAAGAAGAAGCTATTCGTCACGAATATGATGAGCTTTCGGCTGAGAGACAAGAGCTTGATATTTTGTTAAATGATGAATCTTTATGTTGGAAGAAAATTACACAAGAACTTAAAGAGGGTCAAAAACAATTTGGTTCTGGCCCTTTGGGACAGCGTAGAACTTTGATTTCTGGAGCACCCAAGGTTGTTGATGTGGTTGAGGTATTGGAAGAGGTAGAACGTGAACCTCTGACTGTTATTTTATCTCAAAAGGGATGGATTAAAGCATTAAAAGGACATAGTGTAGATTTATCCTCTCAGAAATTCAAAGAAGGGGATCAATTCCAAATGGCTTTGGAATGTCAAAGTAATGATCGTCTTTGTATTTTTAGTAGTGATGGGAAAAGTTTTAATCTTAAAGCCTCTGATTTACCAAGAGGACGCGGTGATGGACAACCTGTTCGTTTATTGATGGATCTTTCAAATGACGCGACGATTTTATCTTTGTTTGTGTTGGAGGATGCCGCAAAATATTTGTTGGTTTCTGACGGTGGACGTGGATTTGTTACTGAAGGAAATAATTTATCGACAGACCGTAAAATGGGAAAACAGATTTTAACTCTGAAAGATGATGAAAAGACAATGTATTGTCTTTCTGCGAAAGGGGATTATCTGGCCATTGCGAATACAGTTGGCAAATTTTTAATCTTTCCGTTAGAGCAAATTCCTGAATTAAAAAAAGGTGCTGGGGTTATTTTACAAAAATTGGGGAAAGGTAAACCTAAGATTGTTGCAATCTTTTCTTCGGAAGAAGGATTATTGATTTCTGATAAAAGTCGTAAAAGAAGCCTAGATGAATTAAAAGATTTTGTAGGTAACCGTGCAGGTGTTGGTAAAAAATCACCAAACTGGTTAAGAGGATAATTTTTTAAAATAAGAAAACATGAAAAATGAGTATTTTTTTATTTTTCATGTTTTATGCTTTCTATATAGTTCAAAATGGTTTTATTGGTGGATAATGAATGGTTTGATGAGCATAATAGAAGCATTTTTATTTCCTAAAATCCAAATAAACAAAATTTTGTTAGCACAAAAATTACAAAATAAAACCATTGTGATTACAGGGGGAAGTTTTGGAATTGGAGAGCAGCTTTGCTATCAATTATCAGAGATTGATTGTCATCTTATTCTTGTTGCGAGAACCACAGAAAAACTTCAACAAATTCAACATGAATTACTTCATAAACCAGCAACAATTCATATATTTTCTGCTGATTTATCTGATGAATTACAACTTGACCAATTTATAATATATTTACAAAAATACTCTGTTGATATCGTCATTAATAATGCAGGAAAATCTATTTGTCGTCCCATTATGAAATCATTAGATCGTTTTCATGATTTTAAGCGGACGATGCAGTTAAATTATTTTGCACCCGTGAAGTTATGTTTATCCTTAATACCGCAATTACAAAAAAATAAAGGGCAATTTATCAATATTTCTGCGGTAAATGTATTGTTGGCTCCTACTGTTTATTGGGCGGCATATCAAGCTTCTAAAACAGCTTTTGATCAATGGTTGCGTTGTGCAGAAGCAGAGTTGTTGATGAAAGAAATTACAGTTTCTACGGCTTATTTACCATTGGTAAAGACACGGATGATAGAACCCACAGCAGCATATAAGCATATGCCCAGCATGTCTCGGCAACAAGCTGTGGATCATATTTGTCAGCTAATGATCGATCAAAGAGAATATTATAAACCTTGGTGGACGTTATTAGGACAACTTTCATCCATTCTTTTTGCGACATCATGGATAAGATTAATGCAATTTTATTTGAAGAAAAAGAAAGTATGAAAGGGATTAAGGCACTTTATCATATCAAATTACTGACAGTTAAAGGTGTTTGGTATTTGATAAAGAGTATCCACGCAGTTGGAATGAATTTGATGGCACTTCTTTATGTTGCTCAGAAATTATATCCTAACAGAATAGCTTTTCAAGATGATACAGCTCATATTACTTATCGAGATCTCTACTTACAGTCTCAGCATCTAGCAGATCAGCTGACTTGTCTTTATGGTATTCAACAGCATCAAAAAATAGCGGTGATTGCATATAATCATTTACCTTTAGTTCATAGTTTATTTGCTCTGTCTGTATTAGGGGCCGATATTTATTTATTAAATGTAGAAATATCGGCCGCACAGTTTCAGCTTTTAAATGAACAATATCAATTTAAATGGGTTATTCATGATTCTGAGATTAACTATGCGCCTTTAGAAAATAGCATTTTTATGGATCATTGTTCTTTAATATCGATTAGATCGTTATTAAAAGAAAAGGTTCATTCATTAAAAAAGCAACGAAAAGCAAAACATTTTTCTAAAATTATTGTTCTGACGAGTGGTTCTACGGGCAACTTTAAAAGTGCAGAACGATCTTCTAAAGTGGGTAATTTTCTTATCCCTTTTTATCAATTGCTTATTCAATTAAAACTATATCGTTATCAAACTATTTATATCGCAACCCCAATTTATCATGGATTTGGCATGGCGACGTTATGTATGGCGGTCATATTAGGGGCAACGGGTTATTTAAAAAAGAAATTCAATACTTATGAAGCTTGTGATTTGTTGGCAAAGCATCAAATACAAGTGGTGACTTTGGTTCCTTTAATGTTAAGTAGAATGCTGCGGCATGATGATCGTAAGCTGCGTTCTTTACAATGTATTATTACAGGGGGAGCAGCCATTGCAGAGCCTTTAGTGACTGAAACATTAAGGAAATTAGGAAAGGTTTTATTTAATTTATATGGCACATCAGAGGCAGGGGTTTGTATGATTGCTACGCCGAATGATTTGCTGAAATTTCCAAGGACAATAGGAAAACCAATTCCTGGATTAAAGGTTCAAATCGTAAAAAATGCACAAGTGATTACCCATAATATTGGGGAGCTACAGATAAAATGCGCTTGGTCTATTCAAGGTAAAACATGGATTTCAACAGGGGATTTAGTTTCTAAAGATATTCACGGATATTATTATTTGCAGGGACGTGTTGATGATATGATCGTTTCTGGTGGTGAAAATGTTTATCCGTTAAGTTTAGAACAAATTTTGCTGGAGCATCCTTCGATTATAGAGGCATTTGTCACGTTTGTTTCCGATGTAGAATTTGGTCAAAGGTTAGTTGCTTTTATTGTATTAGAAACCAATCAAATTTTATCTGAAGAAGTGTTGTGCCATTGGTTAAAAACAAAGGTGGCTCGTTATCAAATGCCTAAAAAGATTATAGTGATTAACGAAATTCCAATTACGGTTATTGGTAAGCCAGATAAGAAAAAGTTATTACCGTTATTATCATAAAGGTTTGATTAAAGATATTTTTGAGTGATTATATTATATATGGATGGGTTAAAACTGTTTTAACCCGATTTGCTCTTAAAGTTCGTGCTTTTATATGGCTATATTCTATTATTAGACATAAATAATGAGATGAAAATATAATGATAGAACAAAGATTATCCAATGATCGTGGATCTGCAAATCATGGTTGGTTGAAAGCTCGTTTTTCTTTTTCTTTTGCGAATTATTGGGATCCAGAGCAAGTTGGTTTTTCTGATTTATTAGTCATTAATGATGATTATATTGCGCCAGCTAAAGGATTTGGAACACACCCTCATAAAAATATGGAAATATTTACCTATATTTTAGAGGGCGCATTAGAACATAAAGATTCTATGGGGAATGGATCGGTTATTAAAGTCGGGGATATTCAATTAATGAGTGCGGGCTCTGGAATAACTCACAGCGAATTTAATCCATCATCTACAAATCAAACACATTCTTTGCAAATATGGATTATGCCGAATGAAGAAAATAGTGAGCCGACTTATCAACAACAATCAATTTCGAACGATTTAAAAAAGGGAAAATTGAAACTAATTATCTCACCTGATGGGCAGGATAATTCTCTTCATATTCGTCAAAACATTAAAATATATTCAGGCCTGTTTGATGGTGAGGAGCAAACAACGTTTACTATTCCTGAAAATCGATACGTTTATTTACATGTTGCTAAGGGACAATTAACTGTTAATGGCCTTGTTTTTAATGCTGGTGATGGGGCGCGTATTCGCGACGAACAGCTATTGCACTTCAGCCATGGTCATGAAGCTGAAATATTAGTATTTGATATGCGTCCTATAGAGACAAACTGTCCATATGCATAAAGCCAGTAAGGTTGACGTGATAAAAATTAATTTGGTTTAAACTGGTATCCAGTTTTATATTTTTCTAAATAGTCAATCATAATATCTGCAAACTGTAAAGCAGTAAGAGGTTGTTTTGTCTCTATTTTTTGTGTGATAATTGGACGTTTTAAAAAGAAAAAAATGGTATTTTTAGCTTGCTTATATATGAAGTTAATTGCAAAAACAATTAGGAAAAATGGTATAAGAGGAATTAAAAACGGATTACCATTATCATCAAAATATTTTTTATATGGGAAGTAACATGAAAAATATTCCATAGGTAAACCAATAGCATCTGCACTATTTTGAATTAAAAAATCTGCAATAATATCTGGAGAAAAATCCTGTGAGGTTATACAGTCTTCTTTATAAATAACTTCATAATTTTTTTTACGAAGAATATCTTTTGTATTCATGTTTGTTCTCAGATGCTCCTTTGTATAAAGGAGCATTTTGTGTGTTATTCTTTTAACAATTTAGCTGCTTCCAGAGCAAAATACGTCATAATAGCGTTTGCACCTGCGCGTTTAAAGCATAGTAATGTTTCTAAGATTGCGCCTTCTTTTTGTAAGAAGCCATTTTGAATAGCACCCATTAGCATCGCATATTCCCCAGAAACTTGATAGCTTACGATTGGAATATCGAATTTATCGCGTACAGAGCGAATAATATCAAGATAAGGCATTCCAGGTTTTATAATAATCGAATCAGCACCTTCTTTAATATCTAATTCTACTTCTGCCAAAGCTTCTCCACGATTAGCAGGGTCCATTTGATAGGTTTTTTTATCGCCTTTTAATAATCCACCAGATTCCAAAGCATCTCTAAATGGACCGTAATAAACACTAGCATATTTAGCAGCATAAGACATGAGTTGTGTATCGATCAATCCAGCTTTATCCAATGCTTGGCGGATAGAGCCAATACGACCATCCATCATGTCCGATGGAGCAATAATATCAATTCCAGCATTAGCTTGATTAATTGATTGTTTTATCAAGACTTCAACGGTTTCATCATTGACGACATAACCATCTTTGACAATTCCATCATGCCCATGACTGGTATAAGGATCTAAAGCCACATCCCCAATCAGTAACATTTCTGGAAATTGTTTTTTTAATTCTTTTGCAGCTCGGCAGATTAAATTGTCTGGGTTATAAGATTCGGAACCTTTTTGGTCCCTTTTTTCTTTTGAGGTAACAGGGAACAATGCTAATGCGGGGATGTCTAATTTTGCTGCGGGTTCAATGTAAGTGCCAAGACGATCAACAGAAACACGTTTTGCACCAGGCATAGAAGAAACTTCGGTTTCAATATTTTGCCCTTCTACAATAAAAATTGGCCAAATCAAATCATCAATGCTGAGTTTATTTTCAGCTACTAATCTTCTTGTTGTTTTATTTAACCGATTACGACGCATACGAGTCTGTGGAAAATTGCCAATCATATTTATATCCTTAGTCATTTTTAAATAATAAAGTTGTGATTAATTTTTTTCAAGTTTGCTATGGCGATATCCATAATTGAAGTAAACAATAAGACCAATAATTAACCAAGTAGACATAATCTCCCATGTTAGCCAGTTTAAAGAATACATCAAAACGAGACTTGTTATCACACCAATTATTGGAATAATGTCGCCTCCTGGAGCTTTAAATGTTCTTGGATAATCTTTATGGGTTCTTCTAAGGATAATGACACTTGAACATACAAAGGTAAAAGCAAACAAAGCCCCAATTGAGCACATATTTCCCAGTATATCCATTGGGAAAAAGGCTGAAAGGAAACAAATCATAATCATAAAGAAAATATGAGAATAACATGGGGTTTTATATTTTGAATGTGTTTTTGCAAAAAAACGAGGGATTAATCCATCTTTTGCCAACGCATAAAATATACGTGTTTGACCGATTAATAGCAAAAATAATATAGGAATATATCCAAACAAAATGCTAAATTTTACAATAGGTTGTAGCCATGTGTAGGGGGTATGATTGATTGCAGTGGCAACAGGAGCAGCGTCTCCAACTAAATCTTTATAATAAACAAGTCCAACAATAACAAAAGCAAATAATACATATATAATCGCACATGTTGCGATAATGATTAAAATAGCTTTTGGAATATTTTTGGAAGGATTTTTAACCTCTTGTGCAGTCGATGAAACACTGTCAAAACCGATATAGGCAAAAATAATCATTCCTGCAGCTTGCATAATACCTGAATATCCAAAATGACCAAATTCATTTCCAATATTGGTTGGAATAAAAGGAACATAGTTACTTGCATGAATATAAGGCAATCCAAAAGCAATTAAGACTAAAACAACGAATATTTTTATAAATACAACAATGTTATTGAGTGTCAGGGATTCCCTAATTCCTTTCATTAAAACAAAAGAAAGGATAATGACAATAAACATTGATGGAAGATTTATAATACCATGTGTTAATGTGCCATCTGGTAGTTTAATCGTTTCAAGGGGGGAAGCAATATAGCGTTGATCTAGATGGATATTAAACCCTTCCAGTAACGATAACATATATTTTGACCAGCTAACTGCCACTGCCCCTGCACCAACAGCGTATTCCAGAACCAAATTCCATCCAACCATCCATGCAATAATCTCACCATACGCAATATAGGTATAGCTATAAGAACTTCCTGAAACAGTAACCATACCAGCCAATTCGCTGTAGCATAATCCGATAAATGCACAGGCAATCGCACCGATAAAAAAAGACAAAATAACAGCTGGTCCCGCATGTTCCGATGCTGCAATTCCAGTTATAGAGAATAAACCTGTTCCGACAATTCCTCCTACACCAAAGAAAATAAGACTAGGCATACCCACAACACGGGCTAAATCTTCTTTTTCAGAAGAGGAAGGGGCTTCTATATTTTTTTTTCTTAATAAAGAAGCAAAGGTCAAATTCCCCATATGCAAACTTTCCTTTTATAGATGGTCAATGATCAAATTCTTTTTATTTAAAATAAAAAGAGTAAAGATTAAAATTATTTTTTATAATTTTAGTGTTTTAAAAATTAAGAATATATTTTATCTATATATATACGAAATTTAATTAAACTCTTTACTCTTTATTATCTATAGCAGGAATTTGTTAATGTCCGATAAAAAAAATTATGATCAGTTTTTCAATTCTGATTTATCTAGCGCGGACCCAGAAGTAAATACATACATTCAAGGTGAGCTTGCTCGTCAACAAGATGGTATTGAATTAATCGCGAGTGAGAATCTTGTTTCTAGAGCTGTTTTAGAAGCACAAGGAAGTGTATTAACGAATAAATATGCAGAAGGGTATTCTGGCCGCCGTTATTATGGCGGATGTGCTGAAGTTGACAAAGTTGAAACGCTTGCTATTGAACGATTAAAGAAAATTTTTGGTGCAGAATATGCAAATGTGCAACCGCATTCTGGCGCAAATGCAAATTTAGCAGCCTTTATGGCAACGGTAAAACCTGGTGAAAAAGTATTAGGAATGAATTTGGCTTCTGGTGGGCATTTAACCCACGGTGCTGCTCCTAATTTTTCTGGTAAATGGTTTCATGCATTACAATATGGTATTCGTCGTCAAGATGGTTATCTTGATTATGATGAAATGGAAGCGATTGCTCGTGCTGAAAAACCCAAATTAATTATCGCAGGGGGGTCAGCTTATCCACGTTTCATTGATTTTGAGCGTTTTCGTAAGATTGCTGATGAAGTTGGTGCTTATCTTATGGTGGATATGGCTCATTTTGCTGGATTGGTTGCTGCTGGTTTATTTCCTAATCCAGTTCCTTATGCTGATATTGTTACCAGCACAACGCATAAAACATTGCGCGGCCCACGTGGAGGTATCATTTTAACCAATAATCCTGATCTTGCTAAGAAAATTAACTCAGCTGTGTTTCCTGGGTTGCAAGGTGGTCCATTAATGCATGTGATTGCTGCGAAAGCAGTTGCTTTTGGTGAAGCATTACGTCCTGATTTCAAAGAATATCAAACAGCAGTTGCAAAAAATGCAAAAATTCTTGCTGATACTTTAATTGAATGTGGCTTTGATATAGTTACAGAAGGCACAGATTGTCATTTAATCCTTGTTGATTTGAGACCCAAAAAAGTCACAGGTAAATTGGCTGAAGAAAGCTTGGAAAGAGCAGGGATTACAACCAATAAAAATGCTATTCCTTTTGACCCAGAAAAACCCGCCATTACTTCTGGTATTCGTCTAGGAAGCCCTGCAGGAACTTCACGTGGATTTGGTGAAGTTGAATTTCGTGAAATTGGATTGTTAATCAATGAAGTGTTAACGCCTTTAGCCAATGCTCCTGATGGAGATAATAGTAAAGCAGAGCAAGAGGTACGTAAAAAAGTAGTTGCGCTTTGTAAGCGTTTCCCTATTTATAAGTAATAATTTTATGTAAAATTGATGGAGTAAATTTTCTGGTTAAGCCATTGTATCGGTTATGGCGTTTACTTCCCCCTTCTAGTCGTCGCTATTGGCTGGCTAGGTTGGGGGCATGTTTTGCTCCGTCAATAACTGCTCATCCAAAAACAGATTCAACGGTTATTATTGGAGGGGAAATTTCTCGTGCTTCAGGGTTAGGTGAAGGCGCACGGGTTATGCATCAAGCTTTAACAAAACATCATATTTCATCTCATTTATTGGATATTATTCCTTATTCTTTTTCTTGGCGACGGTATAAAGAAGCATATCGTCTTTTGTCTCAGCATTTATATGCGCCTTTGATTTTACATATTAATTCACCACAAATTCCTTTTGCTTTACTTTCGCTTCCTAGGAAGTTGATAAAAAATCGTAAAATTATAGGATACTGGGCTTGGGAACTAGAAGTGTTGCCAAAAGATTGGAGGGTTGGATTTCAATTTGTACATGAAATATGGGTTCCGTCACAATTTGTTGCTAAGGCTGTTCAACCATGGGCTATACAAAATCAAAAAATTGTTAGGGTTGTTCCCCATCCTATAGCAGATCGCGTATCTTATCCTGTTCAAAACGTTGGACGTCCTGCTTTAGGGCTACCAGAAAATAAAATAATTATCCTTGTTTCTTTTAATTTATCTTCAAGTTTTGATAGAAAAAATCCAATTGGTGCAATTTTAGCTTTTCTTAAAGCATATGAACATGATAGAAGCATATTTCTAATATTAAAAGTTGCATATTCGGAATATTATTGTGATGAAATGGATGAAATTATGAAAACAATTCAAAATCATGATAATATTATTGTAAATACAAATCTTTTATTTGCTGCTGAAAATCAAGCCCTTTTTTATCATGTTGATCTTGTTTTATCATTACATCGTAGTGAAGGGTTTGGGTTGGTGCCTGCTGAGGCAATGTTATGTGGTAAACCTGTTATTTCTACAGATTGGTCTTCTACTGCGGAGTTCATAGATAAATCTTGTGGGGTTCCTATTCAGTATAAGCTTATTCCTGTTCATGATTCACGGAGTGTATATGATGTTCCTGGTGCTTATTGGGCAGAGCCAGATTGTGATGTTGCTGCACAAGAAATTAATAAATTAGCCTTTAATGAAGATTATCGTTGTGCATTAGGGGAAGCTGCATGTAAAAGAGCCAAAGAGCAATTTAATTCACAGTCTTTGATAAAGGGGTTATCCGCCATTGGTGTGGTAATAAATAAAGGATGAAAAAACCTCTTAATATTTTGATATGGCAATGGGGGCGTCGAGGAGCAGGACCAAAAACTGCGGTTGAATTCTCGAAAGCAGTGATGTCTTTGCCAAATATTAAAAGTTTTTTATCCTTATCTAATCAAGCAGAAATAGTAATAAAAGATCATAATATTCAAGTTGATTTGCCGATTAAAACATATACTTCTGTTTTTGGATATATATATCGAATAATACAAGCTCCTTTTATCATTACTTCACTTTATAAATATATTAAAAAAAATAAGATTGATATTGCAATTTGTACAATGCCTGGTCCTATGGATTTGATCATGGCTATTACGCTAAAATTATTAAAAATTCCATATATTGTGGTGGTTCATGATGTTTATCCTCATCCTGGGGATGGATATATATTTCAACATTTTTTACAAAAAATATTAATTAAACAATCAAGATTAACAGTTACATTTTCAAAATATGTTTATAAGCAATTGCTTGCAGTAAATTTTGTTCCTAGTGCTCATATTATTGAGGGATGGCATCCTCCTTTTTCTTATACTACTCCAAATAAAAAAAATTATCCTTTGAGTAAAGAGGTAAGGTTATTAAATTTTGGACGCTTATTATTTTATAAAGGGTTAGATCTTTTAGAAGAAGCACTGGATCAAGTGTCAAGCAAGCAGTCTTATACATTACGTATAGTTGGTAATGGTCCTAAAAATGTTGTATTAAATCGTTTAAATACAAGAAACAATGTTTTTGTTGAAAATAGATGGGTACCAGAAGAAGAGATTGCTGAACTTATGCAATGGGCAGATGTTGTTATTTTGCCATATAGAGAAGCAAGTCAAAGTGGGATTGCTGCAACAGCATTGGCGTTTGGTAAACCTATTTTAATTACCAATGTGGGGGGGCTAGCAGAACAATTTCAACATGAAGATTTAGTTTTTATTTGTGAACCGAATGTGGTTGATATTGCTCAGGGATTAGATCAAATTTTAGAGTTAGACTTTCCACTTTCTCGTAAAAAACATGATGCAGATCAAGAGTGGAAAAAATTAGCACAATATTTAATTAAAGAAATTACAAATAAATTACACAATGTGTAATAAGGTTAAAATATAATGACTAAAGCAATTATTTTAACAGAAGATTTTGCTGGTATGAAATCTCAAGCTTTTGGTTTGGCTGAGCGCGCAGGATATCAGAAAGAATTATGTTGTTTGACCCCTAAAAAACCGTGGAGCTTTATTTCTGCTCCTTATTGGCCGTTTCCTTTAAAAGGGGTGTATC
Organism: Heliconius numata; assembly: GCA_016802625.1. Lineage (NCBI taxonomy): Eukaryota > Metazoa > Arthropoda > Insecta > Lepidoptera > Nymphalidae > Heliconius > Heliconius numata. Next base: position 1,781,769 of record JAEBDU010013017.1, read on the forward strand.
CTTTTCATATTGATGAGGATAGTCCTGTTGTGATTAGTGTGGGTAGTGTGGGAGGAGTGATTAATGCTGCTCTTCGTCAAGCAGGTCGAGCTGCAATTCATATTCAAAATCCTCGGATATCTCCTGATAAATTTGATTTGGTTATTGTGAACCCACATGATCAGTTAAGTGGTAAAAATATTATTATTTCCAGAACGGCTTTGCATCATATTTCCCCTCAATTATTGGCAATAAATAAAGAAAAATGGATACCATTTTTTAAAAAAAACTCTAAACCTTTAGTTTCAGTATTAATTGGTGGGAATAATGGTCGTTTTACTTTGGGAAAAGTTGAAGCTGAAATTATCGCAACTCAATTAGCCCAATTAATAAAAACAGAAAATGTAAATATTGCTTTAACACCTTCTAGGCGAACAGGCACAGAGGCAATAGCTGTGTTTAAACAAATTTTAACACCATTAGGGGCATATGTCTGGGATGGAATAGGTGAGAATCCATATTTGGGGTTGTTAGCTTGTGCTGATTTTATTTTAGTAACAACAGATAGTGTTTCTATGATTTCTGAGGCTGCGGCTACTTCTGCTCCTATTATGATTTTGCCTTTACCGGGAAAATCAAAACGAATTTCTCTTTTTATTCATTCTATGCAACAGGAAAAACGAGTCAAATTATTTCATGATCGATTAGAAAATTGGGTTGTACAACCTTTGGATGATACAGAAGATATTGTTTTTAAAGTAAAAAAAATATTAAAATTTTAGATCTTTATTTAAAGATGTACTGAATAGTTTACTTTTATTTTTAAAGGTGTATATTTTATATATCTTTAAAGAGAAAGAATGCTTCGAAGCTTTTCACATTTTGTATTTGATAAGATGTATTTTATTTACATTTTATAAATTTTGCTGGCTTGTTGAAAGGTTATTTTTATGCTTACGGAAAATCAAAAATCTATTGTAAAAGCGACAGCTCCTGTATTACGAGAACACGGGGTTGATTTAACGTCATATTTTTACAAAAGGATGCTAACAGGGAATCCTGAGTTAAAACAAATTTTTAACCGTGGACATCAAGAAGCTGGTAAACAACAGCATGCATTGGCCACTGTTGTATTGGCTTATGCTGAAAATATTGATAACCCAGCTCTTTTGGAAAATGTATTGGTTCATATTGCACATAAGCATGTAACGCTGAGTATTCGTTCAGAACATTACCCAATCGTTGGCAAACATCTACTTGCCTCTATTAAAGAGGTTTTAGGAGATGCCGCTACAGATGAATTATTGGAAGCATGGGGAATAGCTTATCAACAACTTGCTAATTTGCTTATTGGACTAGAGTCAAAACTTTATGATGATCTTGTTAAAAATGGGTCATGGACTGGGTGGCGTGGATTTAAAATTGCTAAAAAGGTTCAAGAAACAGATCAAATTACTTCTTTTTATTTAAAACCTGTGGATGGTGGAAAAGTTCCTTTGTTTAATCCTGGGCAATATATTTCTGTTCGTGTTTATGTTCCTGAATGGGATTTAATGCAACCAAGGCAATATACGCTCTCTGATGCTCCTGGAAAAGAGACATATCGTATATCTGTAAAGCGTGAAGAGAAGACCACACAAACTCCAGCAGGGCGTGTTTCTAATATTTTACACCAAAATTATAATGAAGGGGATGTGATTGATCTTGCCCCTCCTGGTGGTGAATTTTTCTTGGATGAAAAAGATAATAAAGCTGTTTATTTAATTAGTGCAGGTATTGGTATTACCCCCATGATGTCAATGTTAACACATTTATTTGAAAAAAATATACAACGTCCCGTATCATTTATTCATTGTACTCAGAATAGTAAAACTCATGCTATGCGTAACCAAATTAATGATATTGTGGCCAAAAATGAAAATATACAAAATATTACATTTTATTCACAACCAGAGGTTGAAGATCAGAAAGCAAAACAATATGATTATGAAGGTCGAATGGATTTAAAGGTGGTTAAAGATATTTTTATACCTGATGCTAAATATTATCTTTGTGGACCTACAAAATTTATGCAAGAGCGTGCCAAAGATTTAAAAGAATTGGGAGTTCCCAATGAAAATATTCATGCAGAAGCATTTGGTACGGGGTCACTTTCTATTTAAGCGATAGATATATTGATAATAAAAATATTTTTGATCTATAGTTTGCCGTAATTTTCTTTTACTATTGATTTATTCGTTCAATAGTAAAAGATTTTTATAATGGTACAGCGTTTCTTTAAAATAATAGGCATAGTTTCGATTTGTAGTTTTTTTGCATTTGGGAAGGTTCATGCTCAAGTAGCATCAATAAATAATCAGTCTGTGAATTTAGTCTATGATATTTATAATAAGGGAATGCATGTGATTACGGTTAATGCAAATTATGTATTAACACCAACAACTTATACGGTAAAAGCCCATTTCTTTTCTGCAGGGTTGGCCAGTTTAGTTTTTAGCCTAGATAGTAATGCTACTGTAAAGGGTGTTTTTAAGGAGGGACATGCTTTTCCTGGAACGTATCAATCTATAGGAAAAGACAAAAACGGCAAATTTAAACTTGTTATGAATTCAAATTATGGATCAAAGACACAGATTACCACCTTAGAGCCTGCACGAGGGGATGATCGGGATGCTTTAACCGCAGAGCAACAAATGAACAGTTTGGATATATTAAGTGCAATGGCAGATTTAATGTATCATGTCCGCACAACAGAAAAATGTGATGATCAATTTAATTTATTAGATGGTTTACGTTCTTTTACTTTCCGCAGCCAAACCTCGGGTGAAGGTGAAATCCCATCGACTTGGACCAGCCCATATAAAGGAAAAGCATTAGTATGTAAAGCTGTTGCACAACAAGTAGGAGGATTTAAAACACATTCTCGACATCGTGCTTTATTATCACAACCTCAACCTGGGTTAATTTGGTTTAAAAATATTAATGGAATAGGATATTTACCTGTTAGATTTGATTTTAAAAACCCAAAAATGGGAATGGTTACAGGGATTTTAAGAACGATTCCAGTGGATAAAAAATAAATATAAAGCAGAGCAAGTGAGTAAAAGTTTCAGAATTGTTTAAATACTTGCTCAGCCTCTATTTATTTTATTATTTTATTTTGAACGATATAATATGTTGGGATTGCTGTCGCGAAACATACACAAATTGGGTAAAAATATGCTGGTGAAAAACGTGAAAGTTCGATCATAAAAATAGCCGAAGTTAATGGCATTTTTTGTGCAATTCCTAAAAAGACGGCGGCGGCGATAATAGCGGAACTAGATAAAGGAATTGCTGGAAAAAGAATATTCCAAACGCATGCGGTTACAAATCCTAAGGCACCACCAAGCATCATGCTTGGAGTAATACGCCCACCATATGCTCCAGCACCCATGGCTAGTAAAACAACAATCCATTTACTGATAAATAATCCAACGGCATAATTTAAATGAATTTCTGAAGTGAATGTAAGTTGATTTGCGGCTTTACCATTCCCTAGAATTTCTGGATATTTTATGGATATAACCCCAATGGCTCCAAAGGCGCACATAGAGATTAAAATCATTATAGGTTTAGATCTTGGTAATTTAGGTAAGGCTTTAATGGTTTTATCAAATAAGAAAACGGTAAATCCAATAATTGGCCCAGAGATAACCGCCCAAAGAACCAAATAGTTATTAAAGTTAAGACATTCTAGTGGATATTGGACTAAGTCGCCTAATCCTAGGCGCACCATAAATACGGCCGTACTACAACAAATAAATGCGGCTATGACTGATGTTACACTCCAGCTGAGTAACAATGTTTCCAAAATAAAAATCATAGCTGCTAAGGGAACGTTATAAACAGCTGCCAATCCAGCCCCAGAAGCACAAGCTAATAATAATTTTCGTTCTTCTTCAGAAAAATGGAAAATACGTATCCATTGATTTGCAAAAGTTGCCGTCATCTCTCTAGGTGCGACTTCTCGTCCAAGAGGAGACCCCATCGCAACGGTAATGATTTGTAATAGAGAATGAAAAAAAGTGGTGAGGAAAGGGAGGTCCTTATCTTTGTTTTGAACAGCTGTTTTAATATCTACCAAAGGCTGCCCATAACGGTGGATACAAAACCAGCCAACACCGCCAACTAAACCACATGTTAGCAAAGCTAACACGCGCCTTAAGGGGGTGGTATCTTCGACCATGACTCGAAAAGGAATGGTTTCCCCAAAAGAAGCGTTAAAGGTAAGATGTTGGAGTAAATGCATTAACAAAGTTAATCCAATCCCAACACATCCCCCAATAATACCAATGAGAAACAAAGAAAAAAGTGTTTTAAAGTTTAAATTATACGTCATTTGAATATTTTTGATTAAATGATCATTTGAAAATAGCACTATTAATAACGCATAAAGATTGAAAATAGTAATAAATTATAAGGGATCAGATGAATTAATAATGACTTGTTCAGCGATTAATTTAATTAATGGGATTTCTTTGCTGAGTTCTTCGCTGTCTTGATAGGGCTTATAACGTCCGACATTACCTTCTTTGCTATGAACTAAGGCATTGCGAGTTTGATAGATGCGTTGTGTTAGATGATTATAAAAACCTTCTGTATCTTTAAAAGAAACTGTTGGGGCATGGCTAAAACTAATTTTATTTTTCTGGAAATATTCAATTTGCTCAGGGTTTAATCCTTCTTGTAACGCATTTATATCAATAAATTTCTTTAAAACTTGTTTTAAAGATTCTAATTCATTTCCTTGACCATTTTCTTTGCAATTTCTTGTTTTTTTTAATAAAATCAATGACCTTATCTAATTCGTTATTATTTTTATAGGAAAAATTGGGATGAGTAATTCGATTTTGAAATCCTTGTCTTAAATTTTCATTAAAGACTGTATCAAAGAAATATTCAAGAACATGATAATAAGATAAGTATTGTGTAAATGGATCTATGGAAGCAAATGCTAAATGATAGTAATCTAAAATATGCTCTTTATAAATACGTTGCGGTGGGGTTATATATTCATTTAATATTAATTTATTGTTATTGTCATTAGGATTTGTATTGATATTAAAATAATCGTATAAATCCATATAGTTCTTGCATAGTAAATTGCAATTAAAAGAGAGGTTAAATATCATAGATTGCGATAATTTTTTTAATTTATCTAAATCAGTTTTGATTGATATGGAAATTTTTAAAGTAATGCAATCTTTTATATTACGAAAAAGATACTTTTTTGTAATGTCTGCATTGAATAAATCAGAAATTAACAAATTGTGAATTGGACTAAATAAATAAATTTTAGAGAAATCAATTCTATTTTTATCACAAATTTTCTTTATTTGGTTAATAATATACATATTATAAACTTCAGAACTATAATATATTTCGTAATCAATTTTATTTATTTCATCAAATAATTTTATTGGCCATGTAGTTTTATTATCCATATATTCACTCAAATTGGTGAATTTTAAAGGAATTTCTAAATAGTTGTCTGAATATAAAACAATCTCTTTTTCTATTTTGTAAGTATTTAATTGATTATAAATTTCTTTAAATTCTTTAAAAGATATAATAATTTTTTGTTGTTTTTTAATATTAGATAATACACATAAAAATAAATCTTTCGTATTAATCAGATTTATTATTTTATATCGTCCAAAATTAATTTCTTTAATGTAGGATAATAAGTTTTTTTTAAAAAAGCCCCATAATTCTTCACAGCTATATAGATTAAATTCCTCCACTATTCCCTCCCGCTAACCACTTATAATTCAAAATTATTTAACTATCACTTTTTCTGCTATGTCAGGTAATTCCAACAATGTATTCGCAACAAGTGTCGCTTGCACACCAACTTCAGGCTTACTATAACCCCAAGCTGCAAAAATACTCCCCGCAACTTTGGCGTTTTTGGCAACGAGGATATCGTTAATATGATCCCCAACCATCACTGTTTTTGCTGGATCTGCGTTGAGCATTTTCATAATGCCTTCTAGATGGCATGCATTTGGCTTTTTATCTGCAAATAAATCCCCACCACCTACAGCATCAAAAAAATGATCGATTTTCAGTTGCTCTAGGATCAGTTTCGCAGCACTGGTAATTTTATTGGTACACAGAGCGATTTTCCAGCCACGTTTTTTAAATTCTTCCATTGCTTGCACAGCACCTTCAAAAGGTTTGGAATAATCAGTGGAATGCTCAACATAATACGCAATAAAACGATCAGTTGCTTCTTGAATATCAATCTTGCTGGCTGCATTGCCTGCATGGGCTAAGAGACGTTCAACCAAGACTTTGATTCCATCCCCAATCATTAACCTTACATCTTGATCTGTAACGGGGGATAGGTCATAGGTTTGTAATAAATAACGAGCACTATTGGCTAAATCAGGTAAACTATCAATTAATGTTCCATCCATATCGAACACAATCACAGGATTGGCACTATAATTCATTGTTTGCCTCTTTCTAAAGTTATAAAATTGGTTATAAATAAAGTTTAAAGATTCTTAATTTATTATTATGGCGAGTTATGAGTAAATCCACAAACACTTTACCAGAATCTGTTGCAGTTATTTTAGCCGCAGGAATGGGAACCCGTATGAAGTCAGCCAAGCCAAAGGCAATGCATCCTTTGGCTGGTAAACCAATGTTGCGTTATCTGTTGGATAATGTTGAACAAGTCTTTGATAAAGTGGTGGTGGTGGTGGGACCAAATATGGATGAGGTTGCAGAGTTGGCAGCACCCCATCAAGTGGTTATCCAAGAACATCGTCTTGGAACTGCCCACGCGGCAATACAGGCAGAGCCTTATTTTGGAAACGGGACAGTTACTATTCTTTATGCTGATAATCCTTTGGTCAGTAAAGAAACCTTGCAAAAACTTCTTGAATGTCAACAAGAACGTGATGTTGATATGGTTTTAATGGCAATGGAATGTAATGATCCTAAATCTTATGGTCGCATTATCGAAAAAAAAGGTTGGGTTCGCCGTATTGTTGAAACTGCTGATGCGACTGATGAGGAAAAGAAAATTCATCTTTGTAATGCGGGCGTTCTTTGTGCAGAGGTGAACTCTTTTAAATATTGGCTGCGTCAAATAGAAAATAAAAATAGTAAAAAAGAATATTATCTTGTTGATGCTGTTGCTATTGCGGTGAACGAGGGCAAACATATCAAAGCTCTTCGTGCTTCCGAGGCTGAACTCAGTGGAATTAATTCTAAATCTGAGTTAGCTATTGCTGAACAAGTTGTTCAACAACAGCTACGTAAAAAAGCGATGGATAATGGTGTAACCATGATCGCCCCAGAAACAGTTTTTTTATCTGCAGATACAATATTAGAAGCAGATATTTTAATTTATCCTCATGTTGTATTTGGTCCAAAAGTGCATATTCATTCTGGTGTCGAAATTCGTTCTTTTAGTCATTTGGAAGGGTGTGAAGTGAAAGAAGGGGCTATGATTGGCCCTTATGCACGGTTACGTCCAGAGGCAATTATTGAAAAAGACGCCCATGTTGGTAATTTTGTTGAATTAAAAGCAACAACATTGGGTGAAGGTGCCAAGGTTAATCATCTTACATACCTTGGCAATGCAGTGGTTGGTCGTAAAACAAATATCGGGGCAGGAACGATAACTTGTAATTATGATGGTGTGAATAAACATAAAACGATTATTGGTGAAAATGCTTTTGTTGGTTCAGATGCGATTTTAGTGGCCCCTGTAGAAATTGGTAATAAAAGTTTAATTGCAGCAGGCAGTGTTATCACAGAAGATGTTCCAGAGAATGCTTTGGCTTTTGGCAGAGCACGTCAAGTTAATAAAATTAAAACGACCAAGTAGAGTTTGAAATAATAGGAAAAAATTATGTGTGGAATTGTTGGGATTTTAGGAAATCAACCTGCTGTACCTGTCATTATTGAAGCTCTGCGTCGTTTGGAATATCGTGGATATGATTCGGCAGGGGTTGCTACGGTTGAACATCACCATATTGGACGAAGAAGAGCTTCTGGTAAACTTGATAATCTTGTTAAACTAGTTGAGACAAATAGTTTGCTTGGGAATACAGGTATTGGTCACACACGATGGGCTACTCATGGTGCGCCAACAGAAAATAATGCACATCCACACGCGACCGAACGGGTTGCTGTTGTACATAATGGTATTATCGAAAATCATGAAGAGCTTAAGAAAGAGCTAATTGCTCTGGGACAAGTCTTTAATAGTGAAACGGATAGTGAAACTATCGTACAAATGGTTGATTATCATTTAAAGCAAGGAAAAGCACCAAAGGAAGCTGCTTTTGAAACTTTAAAAAGACTTGAGGGTGCTTATGCGATTGCAATGGTGTTTGCTTGTGATGAAAATATCATGATTGGTGCGAGGCATGGTGCACCTCTAGTGGTGGGTTTTGGTGAGGATGAGATGTATCTTGGATCGGATAGTCTTGCTGTTGCACCTATGACCCGTAAAATTGCTTATATGCCAGATGGTGTTTGGACTGTGTTATCAAGGAAAGGGGCTCAATTTTTTGATATGGATGGGGCATCTGTTGAATGCCCTGTTCAAACTACAGCATTAATGGCGGGTGCTATTGGTAAGGATGGATATCGTCATTACATGGAAAAAGAATTGCATGAGCATCCTGTTGTGATCGGTCAAACATTACGCCGTTTTGTAAATCCTGTAACGCATCAAATTGAATTGCCAGAATTACCTTTTGATATGGTTTCTTTAAAAAGAGGGATTATCACTGCATGTGGCTCTGCATATTATGCTGGGGTTATTGGACGGTATTGGTTGGAAGAAGTTGCACGTTTACCTATTGATTTAGATGTAGCAAGTGAAATGCGTTATCGTAATCCACCATTTGATGCTGGTGGAATGGGATTATTAGTGTCTCAATCAGGTGAAACGGCTGATACACTGGCTGCGTTACGGGCTTTAAAACAAACGGGCCAAAGTATTATTTCTGTATTGAATAATGAGCATAGCTCTATGGCGCGTGAAAGTGATGTTGTCCTTGGAATGGATGCTGGGGTAGAAATTGCGGTTGCCTCGACAAAAGCATTTACAGCTCAATTAACGGTTTTAGCATGTTTAACTTTAGTAATGGGTCAGGCAAGAAAAACAATTACATCTCAATACGCAGATGAATGTTTAACCGCGTTATTAGATTTACCAAGTCGTGTTGCTGAAATCTTGCAAATGCAAGAGCAAATTCAAAAGATGGCTCAAATTATTGCAAATGTACAAAGTGTTATCTATTTGGGGCGTGGAATTATGTTTCCTGTAGCTATGGAGGGAGCATTAAAATTAAAAGAAATCTCTTATATTCATGCTGACGCTTATGCTGCTGGGGAAATGAAGCACGGTCCAATCGCACTCATTGATAATACTGTGCCAGTTATTTCTTTGTTACCTTCAGGGCCTTTATTTGAGAAAACTTTATCAAATTTGCAAGAAGCAAAAGCTCGTGGTGGTCGTATCTTGGTCTTTACAGATGCCAAAGGTGCTGAACGCGTTCAATCTATTGCCGAGCAAATTGTTATTCTACCGACTGTCCATTCGTTTGTAACGCCACCGCTTTATACTGTTCCAGTACAAATGTTGGCTTATGAAGCGGCTTTATTAAAAGGAACGGATGTTGATCAACCAAGAAATTTAGCTAAATCTGTTACCGTTGAATAATATTTGGTATAATTTTATCTTTATTTGTAGTCAGACAATAAAGTCTCACACCAAACAATAAAGTGTCATACTAAACAAAAAAGTATCATACTAGATTGTTTGTTTTATGAACACCTGTTATGCTCATTTCAAATGAACACAACAGGTGTTTTTTATGCTCTCAGTCCAACAACAGCAAAAATGGATCAAAGATGGCCGAGGCGATGGTGAGTTATCATCATATAAACCGTGGTTGACTGTTCGGGATCTATCATCACTTGGTCGCTCTCATCGAGTTTACGGCCATAAAACGAAGCGGACACATCATCTACTCTCTGACTTAGAGCTCGCTATTTTCTTAATTTTAGAATGGAATCCTCTGATTCAAGATATACGAGAACAATTCCCTCTTCGGATAGAACAAACTGAAGAAATCGCCCATTTAACTTGTATTCCACACTCTGCCGTTAGAGGCATTAAGCAGATAATGAGTACGGATTTTTATGTATTTAGTTCCGACGCTATGAATCCTCGATTTAGCATACAAGCTAAATACCAGAAAGATCTTGAAGATATCCGTACAATTGAGAAACTAGAAATCGAACGACGTTATTGGCAAAGTAAAGAAATCCCTTGGCAAATCATCACTGAACAAGAAATTCCTAAAGTGGTTTTTGACAACATTAAATGGTTATATCCTGCCATTAGAGATAATGATCACATCAATCTGTATGATCAAATTGAATTCTATGTAAAGCAATTCCATAAATATCCAAATTTATCCTTGATTAACTTAGCAAAAAAAATTGATTCATCTTATGACCTTGAGATAGGTACATCTCTATCAGAATTACGTGTACTTTTTGCTCAACGTTATTTTAAATTCAACCTAAAATTAAATTACAAAGATTTAGTCCCACCCAATATTCAATTAGGCAATCTAACGACTTGGGAGGAGGTTCGCTATGCTGCGAATCAATGATGTATATCAGTATCAAGATCTCTCGATTAGAATCCTCAAAATTTTATCTGAACATATTGTTTGGATTGATATCAATGATGTGAAAGCACTTCCTGAAATCATCAGCAAAACGGAATTATTTCATGCCATTGAATCTTTTGAGGTGTTTCGAATTGAAGATCCCTTTCAAGATATTGCCTTCATACAGCCCGAAAAAGATTCCACCTCTCAACGAAAAAGAGATGAAAATTACAATTTAATCAAAAATATAGTTGATCATGAACAGTTTTATATACCAAGTGCCCGATCCTCACTAATTAATGAAATTATAAATAGTAAGAAATCTACCAAACAGACAATATACCGCTTGCTTAGACAATACTGGCAAAGAGGGCAAACACCGAATGCTTTGATCCCTAACTACCAAAATTCAGGTGCAAAAGGGAGTAAAAAAGTTGCAAGTCAAAAATTAGGAAGAAAGCGCCTCTACAAAGAAGGTACTGGAGCTATTATTACACAGGAGATTGAACGCCTATTTCATCTCACGATTAGCAAATACTTATTATCAAATAAGAAACATACTTTAAAATATGCCAATCGGGAATTTCTAAAGCTATATCGCACACTTCACCCAGATATCCCTGAAAATGAATATCCTACACTACGCCAATTTCAGTATTTTTATCACCGAGAATACAATCAAGTAACTCGTTTACAGAAGCGATCAAACGACATTGAGTACTCTAAAGATTTACGCCAACTTCATTCTACAGTAAATACACAAGTTCTCGGCCCTGGTTCGCGGTATGAAATAGATGCCACTATTGCTGATATCTATTTAGTTTCCAATCTTGATCGAAGCCGAATAATTGGCCGACCAACAATTTACTTCGTCATTGATGTCTTTAGTCGTATGGTTACTGGCTTATATATTGGCTTAGAAAATGCTTCTTATAAAACAAGTATACAAGCACTTTATTGCGCTTTTACAGATAAAGTCGCTTTATGCAAAAAGTATGGAATAGATATTACTTATGAAAACTGGCCTTGTATCGGCTTGCCTGATGCGATTTTGGCTGACCGAGCCGAGTTATTTGGTCATCAAGTTGAAAATTTAGAAAAAAGTTTTTCGATAAGGCTTGAGAATGCACCACCCTATCGTGGTGATCTAAAGCCAATTGTTGAAAGCAGATTCAAATTAATACAAGCTGAATTTAAACCCTTTGCAAAAGGGGTGGTTCAAGATGTAATCACAAAAAAACGAGGTGGAAAGGACTACCGTCTAGATGCAACACTTAATCTAGATGAATTCACTAAAATTATTCTTTTATCAGTTCTGAAATATAACCAATTTCACCAAATCAACAATTATGATCGTGATATCGATCTACCACATGACCTACCAGCCGTCCCAATGGCGTTATGGAACTGGGGAATACAGCATCGTACGGGAAAACTACGAACAGCTTCCGATCAGGCTGTTTATGTCGCATTATTGCCTAGAGAAAAGACAACTTTATCAAATCGAGGTTTGAAAATTTTTGGTGTGACTTATACCTGCCCAGAATTATATGAAAAGGGTTGGCTACACCGCCAAAATACAATAAATCGACCCAAGTTTTTATATGCTGCCTATGATCCAAGTAATGCAGAAAAAATTTATGTCTTCTATGAACAAAGTAGTCTGAAATATTGGGAAGCAACTATTTCCGACTATTCCCGTGAATTTAAAGGCTATAGTTTTTGGGAAGTTTGGCAAATCAATAGTGTTCAGAAAAAAACTTTTGAAAAACAAAATATAAAGAACAACTTAGCTCAATCTGAGTTAGAGCAGAAAATCATGGATATTATTCAACAAGCTAGTAGCGAAACACCATTGTCTACTCAAAGCCAGAAAAGTCGAGTCTCTGAGATTAGGAGTAATCGAACCCATGAAAAAGAGCTTGAACGTTCTAAATTGAAAGGTACGACTTCCAGTGTTAATGACACTGCTACAAGGGTTATGAAGCCCAAAATCACACAAGATGCTCAGAGCAATGTCATTCCTATGCCAAAGCGGAAGAAGTCATCTGACGAACTTGATGAGGATTTAAAGTTACGTTTCCCTCTATACCACGATTTACTCAGTGAAGATGATGAGCCATAACTTTATTCACGAATAAGGATGAATAGAATGAGTAATAAAGTCATTGTTAAGGAATATCAACCTAGTATTGGGCATTATGCTGGCAATCCATTCATTGAAGCATTACCCCCTATTCTGGATACGCCTGATATTATCAAAGCACTGAGAGGGAAAGTAAATTTCGATATTACAGACCAATCTCTACCAGCATCACAACGTATACACCTTATTCCTCAATTACTGAATATTTTTTTTCATCCAATTGAACGACATATTGAACTTTGGACAAAATTTTCAATTATGTTAAGACAAGGGTATGTCGGTCGAAATATATCAAATGGAGAATTGAACAAACATATTCAGAACGGTTATGAGCGAACAATGAAAGGAGATATTTCAGCTTTTAGGTATGAGCCTGCTCGATCAACAGCTCAAAGTATGAGTATTATCGGATGTTCTGGAATCGGTAAAACTACAACGATCAATAATATTCTCAGTGTATACCCTCAAGTTATTTATCACGAAAAGTATAACTTCACCCAAATTGTATACTTAAAAATTGACTGTCCTCATGACGGTTCCTTAAAAAGCTTGTGCTTACATTTCTTTAGAGCTGTTGATATTGCTCTTGATACCAACTATGAAGCTAAATACGCTTTAAAGCGTCATGGTGTTGAAACGTTACTCAATTTAATGCGTCAGATTGCAAATTTTCATGCAATTGGCTTGCTTATTATTGATGAAGTACAGCACCTTAATATCAAAAACTCTGGCGGTGCTGATAAAATGTTAAATTTCTTTGTCACACTCGTTAATGTGATTAGCTTGCCCGTCATCATGGTAGGTACACCAAAGGCAAGGTATATTTTTAATGATCTTCGTGGTAACCGTAGGGCTGCTGGATTTGGATCTGTATTATGGGAACCTATAAAAAATGAACCAAACCTTGAGTTAAATAATCGCATATATAAATCTGAATGGAATGCTTTTACCGATGCTTTATGGAAATATCAGTGGTTAAACAAAGCAGATATGCATCTCTCTGATGAGATTCGTGAATGTCTTTATGATCTTAGCCAAGGCATTCTTGATATTGCTGTCAAATTGTTTGTACTTGCACAAATTAATGCCATTACCTCTGGCCTAGAACGTATTACCGTTAAATTATTAAAAAAGACTTACCATGATGAACTTAAGCCCATCCACCCGATGGTCAATGCTCTTAGATCTAAAGATCCAGAAAAAATTATACAGTTTTCTGATCTAATTATTCCTGAAGTCGATCAGCAAATTCTTAAATTACAAATGATTGTAGATAAGCATACTGAATCTACTGAGTATGATGATTTGAGTGAATACAATGGTAATAAAGAGGCTATACGCTTACATCACCTTTTACTTGGGCTAGACTTTAAATCTGAACTTTTAGTACCAACTATTAAACGAGCCTTTCAGCAACATCCCCATCTCTCAATGCAAGAACTTATGCCAGTTGTCATGATATGGCTGAATGATATAGGCAAAAATATTCAGACTAACCCAAAGCCTAAAAATAAAAGTAAAAGGGTTAAACAAGATCAATGGCATACTTTAGATACTGAGGATTTACGATTCCAATTCTCACAAAAAGATGAGAAACAAAATTTCTATCAACATCTTAAAGAACATACTCAGCTTATTTTTAATATGGAACGCTGGTTTGAGCAGGTGAGTTAGATGCTAAATTTCCCTCTGCCATATCAAAATGAACTCATTTACAGTACTGTGGCTAGGGCTGGAATCCGTCTTGCTTTAAGCAGTCCAAAACAATTATTGGATGAAATTTTTCAGAACCGTAAAGTCATTGCTACAGTTGATCTCCCTTGTCACTTAAACGCTATTATCAACCAATTTCCTAGCAATCAGTTAAGCCTAGAGGATATTGCATATCAGCATACGCTCTTCCCTATCTATGCCCCCTTTGTACCTGAGGATAGACGGCAACAGTGTTTACAATGGATGGCTGAAGTATCCCAAGGCTCAATTCATCTTGCTCTGGGTGTTAATGCGTCACGACTTAAACCCATCTATAAACTCCGCTACTGCCCAGCCTGTTTTAAAGAACAGTTAGAATTATATAGTGAACTTTATTGGTCACGCTTATGGCAAATACAAGGTGCTTGTTGTCCAATACATGGTGAACTTATTGACTCAACCATTCAACTAAGATCATTACATCGACATGATTTCATCACACCAACATACCAAACGTGCCCTGAGCAAATTCAGTCGAAAGCGACATCAGATAGCCTATTTATTACAAAGAAATTATTAGAATTATTGTCTCTTCCGTCTTCTGAGTCACCTCATTATGAGCAATGGACAAGGTTCTACCATCAGCTTGCTCAAAAAAATCATTGTATACGTGGTCGAAACCACATTAGTCACGACAAAATCTTAGACAAAATCATTGCTCGATGGCCTTCCAAATTTTTAGGACAATACAATTTAGGCGGCTTAAAATCTGAAACAAGTTGGTTACGAAGTATCTTCAGGAAACACCGAAAAAGTTTTAGTTATCTGGAACATCTCGTTGTGATTGAAGCATTAAGTAATAAAGAATGGACTTTTTCAGCGATTCTAGAACAAGTTAAAAATTTAAATGAAGACTCGAAAGACAATAATAGTCAAAATTTAAATATATGTGTGCACCCCAACCACTTTGAATATAGAGAAAAATGGCTAAAACTGGTCAAAGAATTAGGTGTTAAACCCGCTCGTTCTATAGATCAAGCCTTATATGCTTGGCTATACCGTAATGATAAAGACTGTCTATTGACAATAAATCAAACCTTCCATCAGGGCTTTATTCCACAGGGAGCTAAAGTTGACTGGTACAACCGTGATCTTACTTATGCAAGACAACTTATTCGGCTCTACAATGAGCTCATTTGGGATGTAGATAGTCCTCGACGCTCTGCAAAATGGTGGCTTACACAAATCACCCATGTTTCGACTATTGAAAAAAATTTATATCGTTTACCCATTACTCAATCATTTTTGAAACGCTATAACGAAGATATTAGTAGCTACCAAATTAGACGGTTAACTCAAGTTTTTATTGAAATAAAAATGCAAAGCCAAGACTTACCTCGTTGGAGAATTTTACGCAAAGCAGGTTTGAGTGACGAGCGTATGACCGCTGAAACGACAAAATTTCTAAATATGGCATTACAATATTTAAGGTTAAATTAATGAAAATTAAGAATTTCCCAGAAGATGCAAAAATTACATTCTTAGGTGAAATATTTAAATTTAATCACTTAAAATCTTGGAATATTAAATTAGGAATCCATGCTGATTCTGAACTATCCGTCAAGCACTCACGGCTATCTAATTTACCAGCTTTTGCACGAGGTCGATGTCTGAATCCAAGTGACGGTCAATGTCGTAAAGGTGGGTATAAAATTAATATCAATATTCAATCAAACGAAGATTGGAAAGTTAAAGTTGATCCAAAGAATAGAGGGTATTATTTTGAATTTGATTTTAATAGAGGTAGCGAACAAAACCCAGATCTTCTGCATATCCGTATACCCCAGATTGAATTAGCACGCGTTCTTTTCTTTCACAATGCCTATTTAGCAAGGAACTGTATTGATCAAGGTATCTTAGCAAGAGAGTTTTTTGTTGATCCTATAGATCAGACAACGACCGTTATTCATGTGCTACCACACCGCACATTTCCTTTAGGTCAATTCAATAATGAGGGCATTCGCAGATTACTCTCATGGATATTGTTAGATGAAAATGCTAGGCAATCCTATGAAAGTATTGCTCATTACTTCAAATTAGAAGCCAAGCAATTTGAAGACAAAACATCATGGCAATTTCACTTCACACCACCGCAACTAATAAATATCTCACTCAAAATGCTTGGTCGATTTGATTCTACAACCAATGAATATTTGGTCTTTGAAATTACCGATCTACATAATATTAAGACCTCTCTGCCTCCAAACGTTCTTTATGAAAGCCCTGAATTCAAATCAGGCAAATCAACAGGCTCTGGAGGAGGCTCTTCTGGCTCTAATCAAGGGGGAGATGATTCTTCGGTAGATGATGATATTGAAGGTGACTCAAATTCGAAATTAGTACAAATAGAGATCCCTCAAACATCCTTAAGTTTTTCGAATCCTAGTGAAACGAGAAAAGTCGTGAAGAAAAAAACGAAAGGCGGATCAGGTGGACATCATGATGTGACTGAATATGAAGAAGTTGGTGTTGGAACAGGTGAACCAACCATGAATGGAAATGGGCCCCAAGGTGAATTTAACGGATTAGAGGATGACAGCGACGTAATCGCTCTCTATATGCAACGTTTTGATGCTTTTAAACTTCTTATAAAACTGCTTACCCTAAAACATCATATAAAATATGAAGAGAAACTCCACTACCTGCAAAAAGTTGGACGTTCTCGTTTGCATCGTACACTAGACGGAAATAATCGATGCCTACTTGAGGTTAGATTATTTATCTATAATCAATGGTATGCAGTATTAGAAATTGATACCAGTGATAACGCAAAACCACTCTCAACATTAGTTGTACAAATCCATGATCTCAATAAATGGAATCATAATTTTAAAGATATTGCTAAAAAGATTGTTAAAAATTCTCTTCGATGGCCATCTGTTGAAAGCCTACAAGATCTAGGGATTCCTTATACATTGAGTCATCCCAAACATTTAGTAGAGTTAACTGAATCTGATGAGGAATTTAGTGGATGGTTACAACGGATGGAAAAGCTACTCGATCTTTGAAGTGACATTGCTTCAATCATTGCAAAAACTATGGATAAAGCATACTCAGCTTTTACTACTCAATGGCTAAAATTGAGTTTATATAAAGCAATAAAAAACTAGGGTCTGTTGACATTTACTGTGCAAAAAAAATAGCGAGAAAGTAGAATTTAATCGCCAAACCAAATCTACTAATTGCTGCACTAGATGTCCGAGCAGTTTGGGTATGACGAGTCTCATATAATATTTTGTTCAAATATCGAGTATTCGTTAAATTTTATATATTTTTGTCTAGTACATTCAGTAAAGTAGGTTGAGTAAAATCAAAAATTTATTCAAACTATTACAAACACTAAATACTTAATCTCATGGCCACTCTATAGTCTAAGAGATGAAATAGGAAAGCAAAATGCTAGGACTTAGCCTACGTGATGAATTTCGAGGGAAACGCCTCAAAGGCACAGCCATTGAACTCTCTAATGACTCAAATACGGGAGCAACTCAGATTGCTGCCCAGCAATTTTTAGAAATTACTTATCCAACTCATGATCTTTTGAAAGGTATAGAAGCTGTAGCCCCAAACCAAGGTCGTCCTATAGTTGTAATTGGTGAACGTGGTTTAGGTAAATCTCACTTGATGGCGGCACTCTATCACGCAGTTAATGATCCAACGTCAACTGGGTCATGGCTGAAATCATGGGCTACCACTCTAAATGACTCCAATATCAGTCAAATCGCCTTACGAGAAGGTATGTTAGTCATTGGGGAAAGCCTACATCGCCAACGCTACAAGTTCCTGTGGGATTTACTTTTCGAGCGTCACCCACGTGGTGAGTTTATCAAAGGTAAATGGGAAGGAATGGGGGCAGCAAAAACTGACATTCCTTCTGACAAGCTCATCATCGAATTGTTAGAACATACCCCAACGATGTTATTGCTGGATGAGTTTCAAACTTGGTATGACGGCCTCACTAACAGCAAACAATATCCTTGGAAACAATGGGCATTCAATTTCATTCAAATCCTTTCAGAAATTGCAAAAGAAAGACCTGATTTATTAGTTCTGGTTATTTCCGTCCGTAATGGTAGCAGTGATGCATACCAACAAGTTCACCGTGTCAATCCAGTAGCTATCGATTTCAAGGCTGGTGGAAATGCTGAACGTATCCAACAAGATCGAAGAAGGATGCTTCTTCACCGTTTATTCGATAATCGATTACAGATTCCAGGTACCTCAATTGAGTCTTTAATTGCCAAGCATGTTTCAGAGTATTTCCGACTCCTAGATGTACCCCCTGCAGAACAAGATCGCAAGCACAGAGAGTTCACAGAATCTTGGCCTTTTGCCCCTCATTTATTGCGTTTACTAGAGGAACAAGTTCTAGTTGCGACAGATGCTCAAGAAACCCGAGACATGATTCGCATTCTGGCTAACCTTTACAAAAGTCAGGGCGAAGTTGCTCCAATACTAACTGCTGCTGATTTCCGACTGGATGATGATGCATCAGGTATTGGAGCATTACTTGACTCAGTATCCAATGAACACCATCGAACACTTCGAGAAAAAGCCCAGCACAATATCATTTCAGTGACTGAAACTGTTTATGACCACAAAAATATTACTCCGCATATTCGAGAAATTATCGGTGCTTTGTGGTTACGCTCTATTGCCGTCGGCAATCTCGCAGGAGCCGACCCAGCTACGCTGCAAGTTGATATCACAAGAAATAAACCTGTAGATGACAATGCATTTCAAGTAGAACTAGCAACCATTGTTGAAAACAGTTTCAACATTCACCAAGATGGCCAGCGCATGGTCTTTCGTGAAGAAGAAAATCCTCGTGCAAAACTAATGGCTTGTGCACGAAACGACAAACTGTTCACTGATGGTTCAGATCAGTCCCATCTTGCGAAACAAATCCGCTACGTTATAGGTGGAAGTGATGAGGTAGCAAAAAACTTCCGAGTGATTGCCTTGCCCAAGTCTTGGCAAACTACCCCTTGGACGTCACTTGATGAATCTGAGACCCCTGATCGGTGGGATGAGCGCTTACTTATTCTAGTTCTACCAGAAGAACCTGATCAGATTGATCCAATATTGGGACGTTGGCTCAGGGATCACTTGCAAAAGCGCAGGAACACAGTTCGCTTCCTTCTCCCACGTTCTGGCTCTACAAATGCATTCATGGATAGAGATTTACTCATCCTTGCTCGAGCAGAGATGAAAGCTCTAGAGTGGAGTGGTCAAAGCCCTGAATTCAAAAAGTTGCAAAAAGAATTTGAAGGGATATTGAGAGACAATCTTAAAAAGCGCTTTGACCGTTTTGCTGTATTAGCCAGATACGATCACCAGAACCCGCAACAATCTATATTCAGCATAGAGCACCTAAGAAAACAGGGTACTGAAATTCCTGAAAATATAGAAGAAACGCTGGCTAATGATTTATTTGTTCCGGAAGATTTCGAAGACTTCGTACTTGAAGCTGCCAAAGAAAATGCCCCTCTTGGAAAACTCCTACGTGAACTTCAGGAACCCCGCCCAGCTGGTCAAGATTGCATCCCTTGGCTAGGTGAAACCTCTGTGAAGGAACGTATCTTACGTTTATGCGCACGAGGTAAAATTGCTATAAATTTAAGACACCTTGAACAACTTCAAACTCACCCAGGAGAAGATGAAGACACCGCTTGGAAAAGATTGCGACCAAAATTATCTTTTACAGGGCGTCAGCTTGATGAAGTGTTCTTAATGGAACCATCAGCGATCTTATTAACCGGCGGCTCCACCTTACCAGCATCCCTACCTCAAGATGCGGCAACTACTGGAAATATTTTTGATGGCAACCAAAGCCAACCAACAAGCCCTTCTAGTTCCGGAACAAGCAATTCTTGGGAGAATACGACTCCTAATGGTGGCAATATTTTTGGTGGAGGCACCTCTCCTACAACAAAATCTCGAACACCTTTTTACAACCCATCGACCTCCCCTCTAAACTTAATTGGCAAGATTGAAGGTTGGGGAATTGGTCCAGCCACTCCTGTGGCAGAAGTTTCACTCAAAATTTCAGCG
Source organism: Heliconius numata (assembly GCA_016802625.1). Taxonomy (NCBI): domain Eukaryota; kingdom Metazoa; phylum Arthropoda; class Insecta; order Lepidoptera; family Nymphalidae; genus Heliconius; species Heliconius numata. The sequence goes on from JAEBDU010013017.1 coordinate 1,802,397, forward strand.
CTCAATGGTGCTCAACTAAAAGAGCTTCTTAGAAAGTTACCCGATGGTATGACTTTCGAATTGAGTCTTGAGAAGGAGGACACCTGATGGCTCTCGATGCTAGTATCTTGCAAATCCTAACAAAGGGGACAACTTCTGATGCTTGGCGTTATATCATTGATCGCACACTCGAAATTGCATCTAGACCACTCTCCGAGGGCAATGCACCTAATGAAGTCATCAAACGTGATCGTGAGATTGGTGAATTAGATCTTTTCCTTGCCTCAAGTGGTTGGGATTTATGGCAAAGCTTCGGTCAGAAAAATATCAGCGGCGTTGAGCGTACATCAGAACGGTTAGCACAATGGTGGACTGAACCTTTTGCTGCTAAAGCAGTATTAATTCTCGATGCTTTAAGCTTACGCGAACTTCCATGGTTATTGCAGGGTGCAAAAGAGCGTGGCTTCACTCTGCATAATGTCACAGCCACAGCCTCGGAATTACCTAGTGAAACCAACGAATTTTCACGATCATTAGGCTTAACTAGTCGTAGTCAGTTACAAGCAAATGGTGGTGGTTTGGGGCATTATCTTCAACCTGCTCAGACTGAAACCATCGATTTACCCTGGAAAGACTGTGAGAGCCTTATAAGTAATGCATCAGGTGCAAAAAACTGGGTGTTTTGGCATCACTGGCCTGATGCAAAGTTACATGACTATGGTGCTGGTCAAGGGCTGGAGCTATTAACTAAAGATGCTGCTCAACAGCTTTCCAGTGATGACTTTTGGGCCTTTGTTGAACGGTTAGCTACAGGTCGCCGCCTAGTAATCACGTCAGATCATGGCTATGCAGCAACTGGTTACTTTCCTGATGCTGATGGTGAGGTTGCAGCATATCTTAAAAAGACATTCTCTAGTGGTCGAAGTAAAGCTGGAAACGGCGAGACCAGTCCGTTTATTCCACCAGTTGCATTGCACATCGACAGCCCACATGGTCCTCATTTGTTAGCGGTTGGCCGTAGAAAATGGCGCAGTCAGGGGGGCTACCCAACACTGACCCATGGAGGACTCTCTCTGTTAGAGGTACTCTCTCCATTTATTGAGCTTACGCAATAAGGAATACTCTGTATGGCCACTAAAAAAGAACTACTTCAACAAGAAGTTGCCAAAGCTGTAGGTGCAGGAAAAGTTGTCTCCCTTGAAACGGTTGATTTCAACGACCCTAATCGACCAAAAACTTGCCTAGAAGTAGACTTCCCTATTCTGCCAGTTAATCAGGTAGCAATTATCGAAGGCAACGCAGGAAAACCAATCTACCAAATGTCAAAATGGTGGGCTCGTCGACGCTCTAGCGTTTTCCGCTCAATGCTAATTGCGGCAGCCACAAAAGCCCCTGAAGATAAGTCACATGCAGCAAAACTAGTGTGGGACAACTACTACGCAAATCACCAAAAAAAAGGTGCATTCAAGCATCTAAAAGTTGCTGACATTTTCATGGGCGGTGGTACCACCTTAGTGGAAGGCTCACGCCTGGGTATGCAGATGGTCGGTAACGATCTAAATCCCGTGGCGTGGTTCGTGGTCAAGCAGGAACTGGCGAACGTCGATCTGGAGGAAGTGAAAAAGCTTCTTATCGATATTGAGGCTGAAGTCAAACCTCAGATCATGCCTTACTATTATTGCGATGGCCCAGAAGGTGAAAAAGGGTCCTGGACACATCTACCAACAGGCAAAGTCATGCCTAATGATTTTGACCCCTTAACAATCCCTCATGAAGAGCGAAAGAACTATAAATACGAAGGTCCTGAAATTATCTACACGTTCTGGGGCAAGCACGGCCCTTGTCAAGTGACAGGCTGTGGGCATCGTACGCCAATCATGACTAGCCCAGTAATCGCTGTTAAAAAACTTAGTGTCAAATATTGGGAGCACAACTGTATAAAATGTGGCGGTCAATTCCATGTTGAGGAGAACGCTGCGAGAATGGCCCCTGATGTACCATTGTATATAGCACCGTCTGAACCTCCATTCTCTATCGTCGACCATAGGAAAGGTGTTATTTGCCCTCATTGTGACCATGCTGAAATGGTTAATCTTGGCAAAGGTAAGAACAAAAAAATCGAATTAAGCCTACTTGTACATCCACAATGGTTGGCAGGCTCACCAAAGCAAAATGGGAGTGGTCAGTCTTATGGGGGCTCAGCTCAGGATGATGTAAGTTCAACAAATCGTTGGGATACCGAGCGTTCATCAAAGATTCGCCTCCTTGAAGTACGTGGAACACTACCAGAAGAAGTGACTTGCCCAGAAACAAATATCTCTTTTTCACCTGAAATTGGTACGGTTCCAAAGAAATCTCATTATGCTTGTGCTGCATGCGGTACAGTGCAAGATGTATTGACTACAATCAAGGCCACGGGTAAAACCGGACCAATGGCTGCCTATGCAGTTCAGGGATATGCCCCAAAACGAGCAGGGGCGGGAAAACCATACAACGGCCGGTTTTTCTCCCCTTTCAACTCAGCGTTCTCTCGACAATACGATGCTGCTTTTACTGAATGGGAAATACGAAAAGACTCAGACCTCAAAGATTATTGGCCTCGCTCAGAACTACCATATGGTTTCATGACTCACCATCTACAAGGTGGAGTTCCAAACCATGGTTTCACCCACTGGTGGACGATGTTCAACCCTCGCCAGTTGTTAGTGCACGCTCAACTTCTTAAAGCGATTGTTAACGTCGGGAACTACGACTGGCAAGTACGAGAATATGTACTTGGAGCTTTCCAAAATTTTTTGAGAAATCAAAATTCACTTGCATTTTGGCACATGAAACTCGATAAGTTAGCCCCCGCCATGTCGAACAGCAACTTCCACCCAAAGAATAATGTTGTTGAAGTAGGTGTTTTTCCCCCTATGGGCTATGGTCCTTGGTCTTCCACATTTGGAGTTTTATTCAAAGGTGGTGAATGGGCTAAAACTCCATGGGAGGTAGTTAGTGCCGAGTACCTAGGCCGTCATGCACCAAGCATCGCAGGTGAAATTTCTGGGAAAAGTGAGAAAGTGTACCCTGGAGACCCTCTGCTTGGGGCCCAAACATATTGTGGCTCCTCCACTGAACTGACCCAAATTGAGAACAATAGCCTAGATCTAGTAATCACTGACCCCCCTTTCGGCGGCTTACTTCACTACTCAGAATTGGCTGATTTTTTCTACGTCTGGCTACGTCTAGCTCTCAAGGGCAAGTACCCGCAGATTTTCGGCGCGGAGTACACGCCCAAGTCGCTGGAGGCTGTGGCCAACCGTGCCCGCGAACCGGAAGATCCGGATGGTTTCTATCAGCGCCTGCTCACGCAGTGCTGGCGCGAGGCGCATCGCCTCTTGAAGCCCAGCGGTATTTTGGCCTTCACCTTCCACCACAGCGAGGACGAGCCGTGGGTGGCGGTGTTGAAGTCTCTGTTCGACGCGGGCTACTACCTCGAAGCGACCTACCCCATCCGCTCCGATGAAACGAAGGGCGAAGGCGAATTCGGCTCCAAGACCATCGAATACGACATCATCCACGTCTGTCGCAAGCGCACCGAGGAGCCCAAGCCGGTGAGCTGGGGCCGCATGCGCCGCGAAGTGATGGCCGATGTACGCCAATTGCAGGCCATGCTGGAAAACCACGCGAAAGAAGGCCTGCCCGCCGCTGACATCCAAGTGATCCGACGCGGCAAGGCGCTGGAGTATTTCTCCCGTCACTATGGCAAGGTATATGTCGATGAAGGGCGCCCTATCGATGTAAGGGATGCATTAATCGGTATTAACCAACTGATCGAGGATGATGCAGACAAAGGCAAAGAACCGCCACCAATTAATGCCGAGCCGATGACACGACAGTTTCTTCGCACCTTCGGAACTTCCACTGAGCTAAAGCGTGACCAATTCCAAAAGTTTCTACGCGGTTCAATCACCACTACCGATGATTTTGTACAACGAGGATGGTGCAGCGAAGTTAAAAAAGTCTTCACTCGTACCTCTCCACTCGATTTCGCTAGAGACTGGCAGGGCAAACATAAACGTAAGCTCACTTCCGATCTAGACCAAGCTTTAGTTCTGATAGGGGCTTGCGTAGACGGTAGTGGTATTAACGCTGCCGATACTTTGAAGAATGAAAACTTCAAGCCACATGTAGCCTTAAAACCACTCTTAGAATGGCTGCAAAAAAACAGTCCAGATCAAACTACTCGAAATGCAGCCTCTCGTGCTGTATCTATTTTCAACACATGGCAGGCAAGTCTAGCTCCGAAGCCAATGCAAGGTTCACTGTTTGATGATGAGGAATATGCATAATGAGGCAGATTCTCGATACAGTATGGCAAAGACGCGGCACCAGCTGGCTATGGGATGAGGAAGCACGTAATACCGTGTGCAAAGCTAACGAAGTGTGGAGCTTACGCCAATTTTTACAAGCCTCAGCCCAATGGCCAGAAGACCTACCTAGCAATGACAACCAAACGCTAGTAGTTGCCGGATTGGAAGGTAGTCTAGATTTGTTGTCCCCTGAACAAGGTGAGCTTTGGCTTGGCGATACGATAAAACGGGCTATCCTTTCTTTCCAGGACGCCTTTGGCGGAGAGGCTGCTTTAATCTTCTGGCTACCTCAAGGAGATAGCCGTCTAAAAATACAATTTCCTACTGAGGCTGTATCCTGGTTGTGCGAAGCACCTTTCAGAGGTAGTCAGCTAGACTTTGGTCGTCTGCTTTGGGGTGAGGCAAACGAATACCCTCAAGAAATTCTTTTGCGTGAAGGCGCAAAAGCAGCTGGTCTATTCCATTTACGCATTACTTGAGGTTAGTTCGTGATAGAAGAAGTTGCTTTTCAACCAGGTGAAAGAATCACACACCCTGAATTGGGTCAAGGTGTTGTTCTTGAGCCATCACGAGAGGGCTACTTACGTGCATTCTTTAGCGTGGGTGAACGTCGTGTCCCTGTTGATTCACTGCAACGCCAACTATCACGTTCCGAACGTATATTGCGCAGTGTTGAGGGTGGAACTGAACGCTCGCACAAAGCATGGCTTTCTTACGAGGCCCATGCCCTACCCGTAATGGAAAGTGCATCTGCGCTTACCTCAGCTAAGATTGATCTTCTACCACACCAAGTAGTACTAACTCACCGAATTGCAACTGCCTCTCCGCGCCGCTACCTGATAGCCGATGAGGTGGGGCTCGGTAAAACTATTGAAACTGCTCTTATTTTGCGTGAGTTAGCCAGCCGTGGTGAACTAAATCGTGCGTTAATGGTGGTTCCTGCAGGGCTAGTAAATAACTGGCATCGAGAATTAAACGAAGTGTTTAATCTCAATTTTGAAGTATTTGGCTCCGAGGGGGATATTACGGACCGTAAAACAAATGCTTTCGCCAAACACGATAGACTCATTGCTAGTATCGACACCCTTAAGCGACCTGCACGTATAAAAAAACTACTTGATGCACCACGGTGGGATCTGGTTGTATTTGACGAAGCTCACCACCTCACGGCAATACGTACTGGTGGAAAGGTTAAAAAGACTGAGAACTACAAACTCGCTGAAGCCTTAAAAGATCACTCTAGAGATCTGCTCTTGCTCTCCGCCACACCACATCAGGGCAATCACTTTCAGTTTTGGATGCTTGCACAACTTTTAAATCCAACTCTTTTTAGTAGTCCAGATGAGATGTTGGAGCACAGACACCGTCTAAATACGGTGATGTTTAGAAGAACCAAGGCGGATGCATGCCAACCAGATGGATCTCCACTATTTGCACGTCGATGGGTTCATACCGAATCCTTTTTAATGAATCATGAAGAGAGAATCTTCTATGAAAAACTTAGAGAGTATTTAGAAGATGGTTTTGACTTAGCCCGTCGACAAGGAAACCAAGGACGTGCACTTGGTTTCTTGATGGCTATATTCCAAAAAATTGCAGCATCCAGTTTTGCAGCAGTTCGTCGAACGCTCAAACGCCGCTTACTCATGTTAACGATTCACGAAGCGCATTTACGTGATAAAGAGCTTGATATTGATGGACGTGAGCGCCTAACTAATGAAGCAAGAGAGATGATCCATGAACAATATGATCTATCGAACGACATCATTGGTCGTAGTGAAGTTGATCGCATTCTTGCTGATTTAAAATATCGACTAATTAAGAAATTAGATGACGAAGCATTGGAAATGGCTTCTGATCCATACGGCAACGAATACTCAATGGCTCAAGCAGAAGAAGCTGCCTCTGCTGTTGTGGAACTACATCTACCAGAAGAACGCCTGCGCATTGACGACCTGCTTCGTATTTTCCCACATCAGAGAGAAACCAAAGCACAGAAACTACTTGATGGATTAGGCTTCCTATGGAGACAAAATCCACAAGAGAAAATCGTTATATTTGCCACCTATCTTGGAACTGTCGATTTAATTGCCCGTGAAATTGAACAAGCCTATCCTGGTCAGGGTGTTGCTGTTCTCCGAGGTGGTGACCATGGGGCAAAACTCGCTGCGGAACGAAAATTCAGATTGAGGGACGGACCTCGTGTGCTTGTTTGTACAGCTGCCGGACGTGAGGGTTTAAACTTACAATTCGCACGAATCCTATTCAACTTTGATTTACCTTGGAATCCAATGGACGTTGAGCAACGTATTGGACGAATCCATCGATATGGTCAAAACCACACAGCACAGGTATATAACCTTGTTTTATCCGACACCATTGAAGGTCGGATTTATCTAATGCTTGACGAAAAGTTGACTGAAATTGCTAAAACTGTAGGGAAAGTCGACGATCGAGGTAATGTCGCTGAAGATCTTCGTGCTCAAATTCTGGGACAGTTATCCGAACGACTCAATTACGACCGACTCTATCAAGAAGCTTTGTCTGATCCAGAACTAAAGAGAACACATGTTGAATTGGAAGCAGCTTTATCTAACTCTCAAGAAGCACGACAAGTCGTTTTTGATTTATTCCAAGATCTCGAAGGATTTAGCCTCGATGACTACAAGCCATTCTCAGATGTTTCATCAAGCCTAGACCGCTTAGTACGTTTCCTATCAACAGCTATCACTGATCGACAGCAACGATTGGTCAAAATAAGCGATGACACATACAACCTTGAAATGAGTGATGGAACCCCACGTGCAAAATTCACTCTAAATCGTGACATGGCAACTAGCAATGAGAATATTGAATTACTTGGAATTGATCACCCCCTAATTCAGGAAGAGCTTGGACGCTGGCGTAGTTTACCTCCTGAAGATATTGGTCTTGCCGTTTCAGGTGATGTAGACTCACTTGTCTTACTTACGCTCTGGATGGTTGAAACATCTACAAGCAGTGGCGAACGTCGCACCATCATACAGCCAATTGCTGTGAAGCAAGATGGTTCTCGGGTTCCAACTATAGAACGCCATGCGGAGCAGTACTTACATGCACCTACAAACTCCCCAAAACTATCTTATGAGCAACGGCAAGAGCTCTTTATGCAGGTTGTTGAACCGACTCTGCAGCGAGAACTGAACCACAAAGGTGCTGCGACTGGTGATGGTAGTTATACGGCTGAGTTAATTGGATATGTTGAGATATCAAACTGAAAGAAATTCTGAGTTTGGAAACTATTACGAGCAAACTGAATAAACTATAGCAGAAATATCCTTATAAAATTTGATTGTTCAGGATGATACTTTATTGTCTTTAAATATAACTAAAATACTAGACACTATACCTTTAGTATGAAACTCTATTGTTTTAAGGTGAACTAAATATCAATAACTTATGGATAGGCTCAGTATGAAACTTTATTGTCTCATTACATTATAAACACTTGTCTTTATTTAAAATAAGACAGGTGTTTTTTATATTCTTTGTTAAATATTAACAAAAATTATTAATATATTCTTAAATAGTGACTTAGATATATTTTATAAATATAACGAAAAAATTCAAGAGATAGTAAAATCATATTACGTATAAAATCTTAAATTATTATTTAAGTTTCACAAATTGGATATATAGAAGAATTTCCATTTAAATTTTGTTTTTTTTCAAATAATATCACCCTTAGTTTAATAGTATTTATAAATTAAAGTGATATTACGATGGTGGAAAAAGAGAATTCTGCGGTAATGCCTAAATGGCGTTCTTCAGATACAGTTTGGATGCTGAGCCTTTATGGTACTGCGATTGGAGCAGGGGTATTGTTCTTACCAATTAATGCTGCGGCTGGGGGGTTAATTCCTTTATTGGTTTTGACAGTGCTTGCTTTTCCTATGACTTTTTTTGCACATCGTGCTTTGTGCCGATTTGTTTTATCTGGAGATTCCTCTCATAATGATATTACCGAAGTAGTCGAAGAAAAATTTGGTAAAAAAATGGGGTATCTTATTACGTTATTGTATTTTTTTGCAATTTACCCCATTCTTTTAGTATATAGTGTCAGTATTACCAATACGGTTGAGAGCTTTATTCAAAATCAATTACATATGACACCACCGTCTAGGATAATTATTTCTTTTTTATTGATTGCTTTTTTAATCATCATTGTTCAGTTTGGTGAAAATTTAATTGTTCGCGTGATGTCTACATTGGTTTATCCGTTTATTGCGATTTTAATGATTATCGCATTATATCTTATCCCTCAATGGACGGGTGATATTTTCCGACATATTAGCCTATCTGGAGCAACGCAAAATGGAGGCAGCAGTTTATTAATAACATTGTGGTTAATTATTCCTGTTGCTGTTTTTTCTTTTAATCACTCTCCAATTATTTCCTCTTTAGCGGTTGCAAAACGGAAAGAATATGGAATTTTTGCAGAACAAAAATGTTCAAAAATCATTGAATATAGTAATATTATGATGGTTGTTACGGTTATGTTTTTTGTTTTTAGCTGCGCTTTATGTTTAAGCCCCGCCAATTTACAAGAAGCTAAGGTACAAAATATTTCTATTCTTTCTTATCTAGCTAATCATTTTCAAACACCTTTCTTGGATTGGGTGGCTCCTATTGTTGCTTTTATTGCGATTTGTAAATCTTTTCTTGGACATTACTTGGGGGCAAGAGAAGGCTTTAATGGGGTTGTTTTAAAAACGATGCATTGTTTTGATAAAAGCGCAACAGAACAAACTTTGAATAAATATGCTTTAGCTTTTATGTTTATTACGGCTTGGATTATCTCAGCTTTGAACCCTAGTATTCTAGGAATGATTGAGTCAATTGGTGGTCCTGTTTTGGCAATGATTTTATTTATTATGCCAATGTATGCAATTCATACAATTCCTGCGTTAAAGCAATATAGAGGAAAATTAAGTAACGTTTTTATTGTTATTATGGGATGTATTGCGATTTCCGCAGCGGTTTACAAATTATTTGTATAGAAGATTTCTTTATTAAATATGGTCAAAGGGTATTTGTATGGATACCCTTTTTCTTTAGGAAAAGAATTTCATTCAAAAATTTATTCTTATTTTATTCTAATACATACATGGTGTTGTTATAATTTGAGTAATTAATAATAAAAGGGATAACAAAATGAAAAGTGTAGTCGATATTTATAAAATTGGTATTGGACCGTCCAGTTCGCATACGGTTGGTCCAATGATCGCGGCGAAACGTTTTGTTGACTCTTTGATTAATTTAAATGTTATGGATAAAATAACAAGGATTACGGTTAATCTTTTTGGGTCTTTGTCTTTGACTGGAAGAGGGCATAAAACAGATGAGGCGGTTTTATTGGGATTGATGGGTGAGGTTCCAGAAACCGTAGATATTGATCAAATTGAAACCTATATAGAAACGATTAAAAATACAAAAATACTGTCTATTTATAAAGGAAAATACCAAGTTCCTTTTTCTATTCAAGATTTGGTTTTTAATAATAATTTCTTACCTTTACATGAGAATGCATTAACGATTACGGCCTATCATTTAGAAGATGTTCTTGAACAACAAACTTATTATTCCGTTGGGGGTGGAAAAGTTGTATCAGAGCAGGAATTTCATGAGCCTGTTATTGATAATGTTCAAGTTCCTTATCCTATTGATTCTGCGAAAACATTGCTTGGTTATTGTAATGACCTTTCTTTACCAATTTCGACAATTATTTTTAAAAATGAATTAATGTATCGAAGTAAAGAGGAAATCAAAGATCATTTTGTGCATGTTGGTAAAGTCATGCATGAAAGTATTGAGCGTGGTAAAAAAACGGATGGTTTATTACCTGGACCTATCAAATTGTCACGGAGAGCCCCCCTATTAAATCGAATATTAATGGCTCAAAATAAATGGTCAAATGACCTTATGGTGGGATTAGATTGGATTAACATGTTTGCTTTGGCTGTGAGTGAGGAAAATGCAGCAGGGGGACGCGTTGTCACAGCACCAACGAATGGAGCCTGTGGAATTATTCCCGCAGTTTTAGAATATTTTGATCGCTTTGTAGAACCTATAACGGATGAAATGTATGTTCGTTTTTTCCTGACCTCTGGAGCGATTGGTGGATTATATCAACAAAATGCGTCTATTTCTGGTGCAGAGGTGGGATGCCAAGGTGAAGTTGGGGTTGCGTGTTCTATGGCTGCGGCAGGGCTGACGGAGCTTATTGGTGGGAATGCGGTTCAGGTTTGTATTGCTGCTGAAATTGCGATGGAGCATCATCTTGGGTTAACATGTGATCCTGTGGCTGGATTGGTGCAAGTGCCTTGTATTGAAAGAAATGCAATTTCAGCTGTGAAAGCGGTGAACTCTGCCAGAATGGCAATGCGTCGCACAACACATCCAGCGGTTTCTTTGGATAATATTATCGAAACGATGTATAATACAGGTAAAGATATGAACTCAAAATACAGAGAAACTTCCAAAGGTGGTCTGGCGTTGACTTTGGCACCTTGTAATTAATTATTCATCTAGTTTTATTTTTCCTAGTTTTTAGGAGTAGTGCATCATGTTGAATGATAATCTTTTATTTTTAAATACTATTCTTCTTGGTGGTACAACAGAAGAAAAAATCATTGCTGCCAGTAAAGCTGGATTTCAACAAATTGAATTATGGCGCCAAGATGTTGATAAAGTAGACGGTAATGTAAATTTAATAAAAGATTTACTTCACCAATTCCAACTCTCCCTCACTGATTATCAGGTTTTATTGGATTTTGATGGTGCTGCAGCGCATTTTCGTCAAATTAAACGCAATGAAGCAATAGAAATGCTGGAGGTTGCAGAAAAAATAGGTGCTAAAACAATTTTAGTTCCTGCGAATACAAGTCCGTCTTGTATGAAAGAAACTATTGAAGAAGATTTAATTTGGTTGGTTCGTCAAGCTGAACAACGAAATATATGTATTGCATATGAGGCAATGGCCTGGAGCACTTATATTAATCATACGACGGAAGCATGGAGGATCGTTAAAAAGATTAATGCGCCTAATTTAGGTTTGGTTATTGATGCTTTTCATATCTTTTCTTTAAAGAGAACGGTGCAAGATCTTATAGGAATTTCTATGGATAAGATATTTCTTGTGCAACTTTCTGATGCTGTTCATCCGCCAAAAAGGTAAGAAATAATAGATATTGCTCGTCATCATCGTTTATTGCCAGGTGAAGGAAATTTTCCGCTTAAAACACTTACGGATTATCTTGCACAAAATAATTATCAAGGTCCTATTGGCTTGGAAGTATTTAATGATGATTTAAAAAAGATGGATCCTAAAAATATTGCAGAGAAAGCAATGCAATCCCTTCAATCTATTTTACAACGTTAAAAATTACATTTCTTTAGCATATAAATAGGCACTTGCTCTGGATATACCTAAATATTGTGCCACAATTTCCATTGATTTTTTCACGTCAAGTAATCCTTTTTGTTTTAATTGTATGATGACTTCTTTTCTTTCATTGGTTTTTAATAATCTTGGAGTGGTTGCATGTTCAGAGGCATATTGATCAATATATTGTTTAATATTATCCTGACCATTGTGTTTTAAGTTTTCAATAATTGAATTTTGATTAACCTGCGTAAAATTATTAATCATGTTTTGCATCCCTTGGAAAAGGGTTAAATCAATATTGATACATAGTGCGGCAATATAATTCCCATCAATGCCTTTGATACCAATAGAGGTGCTTTTCACAGGGCGTCCATCTGTAAATTGGTTGGCGTAATTTGCAATAATATTTGGGAATTCAGACGATAAAATTCTTGCTATTCCAAGTTCTGTTGCAGGGTCACCAAGGTCTCGCCCAGATAGATTATTATGAATGGCAAGGATCGCATGTTCAGG
>JAEBDU010013017.1:1814769-1841114 GCA_016802625.1 Heliconius numata
TTTTAAAATAAAAATATTTTTAATTAGACATTTTGTATAAAATTAGATTAATATTACAATCGTTAGTTTGTTTTAAATGAATAATATAATGATTAAAAGGTAACGATTGATGATATCTTCTATTATTCAACCCCATATACCTAATAGCTTTCCCCCAGGAGGGCATTATTCACATTGTTGTACTGCAGGTGGATTTGTGTTTATTTCAGGACAATTACCAATTACAAAAGAAGGGATTAAACTTGCCCATGTTTCTTTTGAAGAACAAGCAAAGCAGGTGTTAGACAATATTAATGAATGTTTAATCAGTGCCAATACAACGCGTAAAATGCTGGTGCAAATCAGAATATATATAGCAGATATAAATGATTGGCCTATTTTTGATAAGATTTATGCCGATTGGATTGGGGAGCATAAACCAGCCAGAGCAGTTTTGAATGTTTCACAGCTTCATTATGGGGTAGCAATAGAAGTCGAAGCTATTGCTTTAGTCGTTTCGTAATTTAAGATGGTATCAATCAATGGATTTTTACCTATTCAAAGAATAAGGATTTGAGGATGAGCAATTTAATATTACCTACTTTTGATGATGTGTGTAATGCATCTAATCGGATTGCACCTTATATAAATAAAACACCTATCTTAACGTCTCGTTATTTAAATGAAACTTTAGGTGCTAATTTTTTCTTTAAATGTGAAAATTTCCAACGTGCTGGTGCATTTAAGTTTCGTGGTGCGATGAATACTTTGTCTCAGTTTAGCGAGGAACAAAAGAAAGCAGGTGTCGTTGCATATTCCTCTGGAAATCATGCTCAAGCTATTGCTTTGGCAGCGAAAATTCTGGGTATCCCAGCGACAATTATTATGCCCCACGATGCCCCTTCGGCAAAAGTGGCTGCTACAAAGGGGTATGGTGGAAATATTGTTATTTATAATCGTTATACCGAAGATCGCGAGCAAATTGGGAAAGAGATTGCCGAGAAACAAGGATTAACGTTAATTCCTCCTTATAATCATCCGCATGTGATCGCAGGGCAAGGGACTGTGGCCAAAGAACTTTTTGAAGAAAAAGGTGTATTAGATGCCTTATTTGTGCCTCTTGGAGGGGGTGGCCTTCTTTCTGGTTCCTCATTATTAGCCAGAGCATTATCGCCAAACTGTAAAATATATGGTGTAGAACCTCAGGCAGGAAATGATGGTCAACAATCTTTTAAATCAGGAAAAATTGTTCATATTGAAACGCCTCAAACCATTGCTGATGGCGCACAAACTCAACATTTAGGCGATTATACATTTTCTGTTATTCAACAAAATGTAGATGATATTTTAACCGCTACGGATGAACAACTGATTATGGCAATGCGTTTTTTTGCCGAGCGTATGAAAATCGTTGTGGAGCCAACGGGATGTCTTGGTTTTGCTGCTGCTCAAGCAATGAAAGACGCGTTAAAAGGTAAGAATATTGGTATTATTATTAGCGGTGGAAATGTTGACCTTGATCGTTATAGTCAATTACTAAGATCATAAACAAAATTTTGCTATGTGGTTGAGGGCATTTCTATGAAAATGATTATACAATTTTTTGTTTTTATTTTGTTCTATACAATTGTGCCCGTATATGCACAGCCGATATTGACCATTTCAGAGCTCAATATTCGAAAAGAAAAGCAAAATGAATATAATCATTTCATACATCAGGATATCATTGCTTCATATCATTTTGAACGTGGAGTTCATGCTGTATATGTTGTGAGTTCTAACAGCAATCCTAATAAAGTATATTTATTTAATATTTATTCAGAGCAAGGTAGATACCAAGATTATATTAAGAGTCAATCATATAAATTATATCTTCAGAATTTATTTAAAATAACGAATATGCATCCGCGGATAAAAGAAACTAAGCCTATATTCCTAGCTGAAAAACCCAAAGCACTCTATATAACAACAGCAACACAATTACCTGTAATACGCTTTGCAGAAATTGTTGTAAAACCTGAAGTGAATTTATTTTTTCAGAAAATTGTAGTTCCTGAGATGCAAAAATCGATGCAAAAAGAAAAAGGGGTTTTGGCGATGTATGCTGTTACAGGATTATGTCACAATAATCATTGGTATTTTATAGAAATCTATGCGGATGAGGCAGCATATCAATTTCATCGAAACACCTCTCACTTTAAAGATTATATTCAACATACAACAAATTTAATTATCAGTAAAAAACTGAATGAATTGAACAATCAAATTTTAATGAATAAAGGAAGATTATCCTTTTTAACAGGTAATCAGTAAAATTATATTTACATAAAAATAAAGCTGAGCTCTAGGGCCCAGCCTTTTAGAAGAAGTGATTAATAATTGAGTGAGATTATATTATTAATTATCGACCAACCATTTTCATGAGTTGTTCTGGATATCTTTCGCCTTCGATAGTAATTGCTTCTAAAGCTTTAGAAATTAAAGCAAGATCCTGTTGGCTGAGTTCAACATTGGCAGCAGCGATATTTTCTTCAAAACGATGGAGTTTTGTTGTCCCTGGAATAGGAACAATCCACTCTTTTTGTGCCAAAATCCATGCGAGGGCGAGTTGAGCAGGGGTAATTCCTTTTTCAGAAGCCATTTGTTGCAATAATTTGATTAATTCAAGGTTTTTTTCGATCGCTTCGGCTTGGAAACGAGGCAAATTGCTACGGAAATCATTTGCTTCTAATTTGAGATCCTTACCCATTGCACCTGTTAAAAACCCTTTACCCAAAGGACTGTAAGCAACGAGACCAACGCCTAATTCTTCACATGCTTCGAAAATACCATTGGTTTCAGGGCCTCTGACCCACATGGAGTATTCATTTTGTAGGGTAGTTACAGGTTGAACCGCGTGGGCACGGCGCAGGGTTTTTGCGCTGGGTTCAGAAAGACCGAAATATTTAACTTTACCTTCTTGGATAAGTTCTTTGACTGCACCAGCAACATCCTCTATAGGCACATCTGGATCAACACGATGTTGATAAAATAGATCAATCACATCAATGCCTAGTCTTTTTAAGGAAGC
This sequence comes from Heliconius numata, assembly GCA_016802625.1. Lineage (NCBI taxonomy): Eukaryota > Metazoa > Arthropoda > Insecta > Lepidoptera > Nymphalidae > Heliconius > Heliconius numata. The sequence continues at coordinate 1,817,819 of JAEBDU010013017.1, forward strand.
CTCTGCTACTTGTTTGATATGTTCTGGTCTGCTGTTTAAGCCTTGCATTTGTCCATCAACAATATTGAAACCAAATTTAGTCGCAATGATAACCTTGTCACGAACTGGGCGCAAAGCTTCACCAACGACTTCTTCGTTAGTATAAGGGCCATAAACCTCAGCAGTATCAAAGAAGTTTTCTCCACGATCAACTGTTTGGCGAATTAAGGTAATAGCCTTTTGTTTGTCCATTGAGTTACCATAACCAAAGTTAATCCCCATACATCCAAAACCAATGCTTGAGACTTCTGGACCATGTTGACCAAGACGACGTTTTTTCATATTTGACTTCCTTTATGGTAAAACTGTTTTAGTAATGAAATAGTTATAGCATGAGGTAGGGAATAAGATTAGTCCAATTATTTTTTATAGCATAATGAAATTTATTCATTAATAAGATGGTGGTAGGGCATATCAGTCGTGGTTTGATTTAAGGATGTAAAAATCATTAACTCTTTGATATAATTACTTTACAAGAAATAAACTGAGGGTTTTATTGATGATTGTTACGTCAAGTATAGTGTTAGGTTGGGCTACACAAACAGGTGTTCAAGAAGTTGTAAAAACATCAATAGGTAAAATTGTTACTACCAATTGGAAAAAAAGGTTTTTTAAAGGTAAAACAATAGCTGAGCAATTATCCCAAAAAGAAATTTACGAGACTTATTTAGAAAAACATCTTTATGCTGCGATGAAGATGAGGACGATTCATAGTGCTGATAAAGATGTTTTGTTAAATGAAATTTATTATCCATTAAAAATAACAGATCAAGAGAATACTCAAATTATTAAAGATGGGTTTGTTTATGAAAATAATGAAATTACTAATATTATTGGATATGCTGGGCAAGGTAAAAGCACCATCTTGCGTAAAATATTTTTAGAAGCATTAACTTACGGCAATAAAATTCCATTTTTTATGGAGTTACGAAGAATTGAGAGTGATGGTGTTATTCAAAATCTAATCTCTATTTTAGATCAATTAAGAATTAAAGTTAAACAAGGAGATATAGAGAATTTATTGGAAAGTGGTAATATATTATTGCTTCTTGATGGTTTTGATGAGGTTAAAACTGAATATAGAAACCAACTATTAAAAGAGATATTCCGTCTTAATAAAAAATATAATACTCAAATTATTATAACCAGCCGACATGATACAGAAATATGTCGAGAGGCAGGAGTTCGTAATTATTATGTAGAACCCATCGAGAAAACCGATATTATTGCCATTATTGAAAAATTAGATCACTATCAAAATACAGATGTAAAAGATTATTTTAATATATCAGAAATATTAGAAAATAATCAAAGCTTGGTTGAAACAATTAATACACCGTTATTAGCAACATTATTTTATATTTGTTATCCTCATTTAGATAGTATTCCTGAAGATGCGATTGATTTTTATGATCGTTTGTTTGTTACTTTATATTTACATCATGATAAATCTAAAAATTATACCAGAGAGAAAAAAGCCAATTTAGATAAAAATCAAGCATATCAATGTTTTTGTGCTTTATGTTTTCTCTCTATTTACGAAAAGCAATATGATTTTACAGAAACATCAATTCTTAAATATATAAAAAATGCAGTCAAAATAACTAATCTTAATGGTATCGCTGTAGAAAATATTTTTGATGATTTTATTGATATAACCAGTCTCATTCAACGAGATGGATATGACCATATTGTTTTCCTGCATAAATCTATTCAAGAATATCATGCTGCACAATTTATACAAAATTCTTCTATTGAACAAAAAACAAACATTTTAAAAGCAATATATAAAAAAATATGTGATGGAGAGAATTTATCAGAAGAAGTAATTGTGTATTTATGCAATAGTTCAAAACAAGATATAATTATAAATATTTTAATACCATTATGTAGAGATATTGGTTTTGATAATTATAAAGAAAATAAGAATAATATTATTAAAGAAGTCAATAATTATTTTAATACTTCTCAAATGATATTATTCATAAAAAAAATCACATAGATATAGCACGAAGCTTTTTTTTCAAATATATCCCAAGAATAAAATATTATTATTACAATTCTTATCATCTATTCATTATAATAGAGGTAAAAAAGATGGCGATTTAGATACAAAAATTGGATCTGTATTAAATAAATTAATTGAAAAATATTTACTGGCTGACGCTAGTTTATTGTCTAAAATAGCAAAAACACTAGATTCTAATGCTTACACCATAAATACTAAAAAATTAATATCTCATTTACATAATTTTCCTCATAGTCTTTTTTTAGATAAAGTAGGGATAGTAATAGATCAATTATATGAAGATACTTACGTTCAATATTTAAAAGAAACACAACAAGAGAAAGATAATCTTATCGAGCTATTACATTCAAAATAATTAGGAAATTTATATTCTTTATTTTATGATATTAAGAATCAATATCATTTGATATTGATAATCGTTCTTAATTGTGTTTATATATGCCTCATTGAATATCAAACCTTCAAAGACACCATAAGGATGGTTTATAATGAATGCATATTATCAACGCTATTTAACCCTTAAATCCGAACATACGGGTAAGTTTGCTCGTGATTTGGCTGGTATGATTGGGATCAGCGAAGCAGAACTTTGTCATGCTCGCATTGGTGCCGATGCAAAGCCATTTACAACGGATTTTGCAACTTTGTTAAAAGAACTGCACAAAGTTGGTGAAACCATGAATATCGTTCGTAATGAATATGCTGTTCATGAACAAGCTGGACAATATGATAACGTGAAATTGGGAAATCATGGCGGGATTGTCTTAAACCCACGGGCTTTGGATCAACGTATTTTTTTAAGTAAATGGGTTAGTGCTTTTTATCTTAAAGAAATAACGAAAAGAGGGGAGCTTGAAAGCATACAAATATTTGATGCTTATGGGGATGCGGTTTTAAAAATTTATAAGACAGAGCAGACTAATCATCAGGAATGGGATGCTCTGATTAAACAATTTACGCTTGAATCTTTAGATAAATTTAACGTTTCTCCTTTAGAACATATTTCTTTAAATACATTATTTGATGCTAAAAAAATTGAAGAAGAATGGCGGGCTATGACTGATGTTCATCAATTTTTTGGACTGTTAAATCGTCATAATATTACGCGCCAACAGATTTTCGCAACAGTCAGCGATCAGCTGGCTTGCCAAGTCGATAATAATGCGCTTTCTAAAATTTTAGAGATGGCATTGAATGACGGTAATGAAATTATGATTTTCATTGGTAATCGTGGATGTGTGCAGATCTTTACGGGGGTTGTTGAAAAAATAATGCCTAAAGATAATTGGTTAAATATATTTAATTCCAAATTTACCATGCATTTAATGGAGGACCAAATTGCTGAAACTTGGGTTACTCGTAAACCAACAAAAGAAGGATATGTGACTAGCCTTGAACTTTTCGCCAAAGATGGAACACAAATTGCTCAACTTTATGGGCAAAGAACAGAAGGAGATTTGGAACAAGAAAAATGGCGTAATCAAATTGAATCTTTAATCCTTAAGGATAAAGTAGCATGAGGTTAGCCTTTTCTGCTTTTGTTACGTTTCTGACGATGTTTCTATCTTTATCCGTTCAGGCCAAAGAAAGAATTGTTTCCATTGGTGGTGATGTCACAGAGATCATTTATGCTTTGGGCGCACAGGCAGAACTAGTGGGTCGTGATTCGACCAGCAATCAACCTGCTGTTGTGAAAAATATTAAAAATATAGGCTATATGCGCCAATTGAATACTGAAGGTATTTTATCTTTAAAACCAACGATTGTTATTACCAGTGATTTAGCACAACCTTCGGCTGTGCTAGAACAAATTAAAAAAATTGGTATTCCAGTAGTGTATGTTTCTGGTAAACACTCCTTGCAAATTATTCCGCAAAAAGTTGATGTTATTGCAAATGCCTTACATAGAGAAAAAGAAGCAATAATTTTAAAAAATGATATGAATAAAATTATTGCTTCTATGCCATCAAAACCACTTCCTATACGTGTTATCTATATTATGGCACATAATGGTACTAATAATTTGGTTGCGGGTCGGGATACTGCTGCTGATGCAGCTATTCATGATGCGGGTTTGCAAAATGGAATGAAAAACGCATTGCATTATCAACCAATGTCACAAGAAGGGGTTATCGCAGCAGCTCCAGATATTATTGTTACAGATAAAGATGCGATCCAAACAATTGGAGGGGCAGATAATTTATGGAAATTACCTGGCATATCTTTAACACCCGCAGGTAAAAAGCATAATTTAGTGATTATCGATCAAATGGCCTTGTTAGGGTTTGGATTAGGAACTCCAGCAGCAATTAAGGAGTTACGTTTAAAGGCTGAAGCTCTATCTCATGGATAAACGACATGTTGTTTATCTTGTTTTCCTATTGTTGATTTTAATTGGGTCAATAATAGGAGCAGCCAATATAGGGCCTGTACATTTATCGTGGTCTTCCTTATGGGATATAGATACAAAAAATACAGATTTTCAAATTTGGATTCATATTCGATTACCCCGCATTTTATTAACGGTGATTATAGGGATTGCATTGTCTGTATCAGGCACCGTTATGCAAGGTCTTTTTCGTAACCCATTGGCTGATCCTGGACTGTTAGGGGTCAGTAGCGGTGCAGGATTGGCCGTTGCCATTGTCTTGGTTATTCCCATGGGATTACCAGCTTTTTTATCACTTTGGGTGCCCGTTATCGCTGCTTTTATTGGTAGTTTACTCGTAACAATCCTTATATTTCAGCTCAGTGGTTTAACCAGAGGTAATCTTTCTAGTTTGTTATTAATAGGGATTGCGATTAATGCTCTTGGTGGTGCAGCTGTTGGTATCTTATCGTGGATTAGTAATGATCAACAATTGAGACAGCTATCCTTATGGGGAATGGGTAGTCTTGGACAAACAGAATGGTCATTAATTACTATTACTTTATGTCTTATTATACCAACGATTGTGGTTATTCAGTGTTATTCAAAGCAACTGAATTTATTACAACTAGGTGAAGAGGATGCACATTACCTAGGAATTAATGTACATAAAACACAAAAACAATTGCTTATTTTAAGTGCTTTATTAATTGGAACTGCTGTTTCAGTGAGTGGAATTATTGGTTTTTTGGGATTAGTCATTCCAAATGCTATGCGGTTAGTTTTTGGAAATAATCATAAAATATTACTGCCAGCCTCGGCACTCTGTGGTGCCATTTTGCTATTAATTGCGGATACATTAGCACGAACCATTGTGCAACCTGCTGAAATGCCAGTTGGTTTATTAACAAGTTTATTAGGTGGTCCTTGGTTTTTTTGGTTAATTTTAAAAGAACAATGGAAGCGAAGATTATGAGTAACCCATTAAATAATTGTTTGGAGGGAAAGAATATTGATCTGTTGAAAAATAATAAAACTATTTTGTCGAATGTTTCTATTACGATAACTCAAGGACAATTGGTGACTTTGATTGGTCCAAATGGAGCAGGGAAATCTTCTTTATTTAAAGTGCTGACAGGATATTTTCTTCCTACAAAGGGGGCGTGTTATTTGAAGGGTAAACATTTACACGATTGGCATAAAAAAGATCTTGCAAAAGAAAGAGCCGTTATGAAACAGCAAAGTCATATTCCTTTTTCATTATTGGCGATGGATATTATAAAACTGGGGCGTTTCCCTTGGTTAGAACCAATGAATAGTAAAATTATTGAGGAAGTTATTGAGATAACGCAATGTCATGACTTGGTTTACAAAGAATATGGTTTTTTATCAGGAGGAGAACAACAACGTATCCAATTGGCTAGAGCTTTAGTACAGTTATGGAGAGAAGAGGGGCCATGTGGGTGGTTATTTTTGGATGAACCAACTTCAGCGTTGGATTTGTATCATCAACAACAAATGCTAAGAGTATTAAAGAAGCTTGTTCGTCAGTTTCCATTAGCTGTGTGTATGGTGTTACATGACTTAAATTTAGCATCTTTATGGTCAGATCAAGTTTATTTACTTAACAAAGGTTCTATTGTTGCGAAGGGTGAGGTTTCAGAGGTTATTACTGAGCAAATTTTGACAACTTGGTATGGTGCAGATTTACAAATTATTAATCATCAAGAGTATCAAAAACCTTATATTATGCTTTTACCTTAATAAAAGGATATTTTGTATAAAGACCATTCATCAATATATTTTTACTATTGATATTCTATAAATTGTTTCCATTCTGATTGATTTAAAATATTATTAGCGCGCATTTTAAAAGTGTTATTATTTTACAATAAATTAAAGTGATTACTTCATGATGGAACAAAATATTTCTGATGCTATCCCTAAATGGAGGTCTTCTGACACGATTTGGATGTTAAGTCTATATGGGACAGCAATTGGTGCAGGGGTTTTGTTTTTACCGATTAATGCAGCATCAGGTGGATTAATTCCTTTATTAGTTATGGCTGTTTTAGCTTTTCCAATGACATTTTTTTCTCATAGGGCTTTATGTCGATTTGTTTTAAGTGGTAATGCCACAGATATTACTGTTGTGGTTGAAAAACAGTTCGGTAAGCAATTGGGATATATTATTACTCTGCTTTATTGTTTTTCCCTTTATCCAATTTTATTGATGTATAGCGTTAGTTTGACGAATACGGTTGAAAGTTTTATTCAATATCAGCTACATTTTGTACCTCCACCAAGGTCAATAGTCTCGTTTATTTTGATAGCAGCATTAATGTCGGTCGTTCAATTTGGTGAAATGATGATTGTGAATGTGATGTCAACGTTGGTTTATCCATTCATAGCAATTTTGATGATTATTTCGTTATGCCTTATTCCTCAATGGACAGGAGAAATTTTCAAAGATATAAGCCTTTCAGGTGCTGTTCATCAAGGAGGAAATGGGTTACTGCTTACTTTATGGTTATTAATTCCTGTAACTGTGTTTTCCTTTAATCATTCACCGATTATTTCCCCATTAGCAGTTGCGAAAACTAAAGAATATGGAAAAAAATATGCAGAGCAAAAATGCTCTCAAATTATTAAATATAGCAATATTTTAATGGTCGTTACGGTTTTGTTTTTTGTGTTTAGTTGTGCGTTATGCTTATCACCTGAAAATTTGCAAGAAGCAAAAGTTCAAAATGTTTCGATTTTGTCTTATCTTGCTAATCATTTTCATACATCTTTTCTGAGTTGGGTAGCACCAATAGTTGCTTTTGTTGCGATGTGCAAATCTTTTCTTGGACATTATTTAGGTGCAAAAGAAGGAATTCATGGGGTTGTGATTAAAACATTTAAATTTGCCGATATACAAATACAACAAAGCAAAATGTTACATCTTTGTACGATTGTTTTTATTTTTATAACAGCATGGCTTGTTTCTATATATAATCCAAATATTTTAACGCTGATTGAATCGATTAGTGGCCCGCTATTTGCATTACTTTTATTTTTAATGCCTATGTATGCCATTCATACAGTAACTGCATTAGCAAAATATAGGGGAAAAGCAAGTAATGTTTTTATAACAATTATTGGACTGATTGCGGTTTCAGCTGCGGTTTATCAGCTTTTTGTTTAAGAATATAAAAAATTATTGAAATAGTATATATATCATTTAAAAGCCAACTTATAATAAATTAAAGTTGGCTTTTTATAATTAACGTCCAATTTTACGCAGAGGTTTTCCTGCCATAAGGTTTTCTTCAATTTTTTCCAAACTTACATTTGAAGTTTCAGGAATAAACCAGAATGTAACACCAATAAAGATTATATTTAAGATTGTATATAGAAGAAACGTAAGGGAAGAGCCCAAATTATTGATTAAAGTTAAAAATGTAAAACCAACAACAAAATTGGCAAGCCAATTTGTGACTGTAGAAGCCGCAACTCCAAAATCTCTGCCTTGTAAAGGTTGAATTTCAGAACATAATGTCCAAATTAATGGGCCTGCAGACATTGCAAAACCAACGATAAAGAAAAGAAGCATAGCAACACAGAAAAGTTGCATAGTTGGATCAGCAATATTCCCATTTCTCATTAAAAAACTAATAATTCCTAACCCTATAGCCATAACAGTAAAGCCAGCGTATAAAGTGGGTTTGCGTCCATATTTATCACATGTTGCGATTGCAATGAAGGTAGCCCCTACGTTAACAAGACCAACCAATGCAGTAAACCATAACGTTGCATTGCCTTGATATCCCATATTTTGAAAGATCCGTGGCGCATAATACATGACGACATTCATCCCTGTGAATTGTTGGACAATTTGTAAAGTGACCCCTAAACCAACTGAACGTCTAAAATTTTTGTTTGATAAAAATAAGCTTAATCCTTTTTTAGGACTTTTTACTTGATCTTCAATATCAAGTATCTCTTGATGAACAGCTTTCTCGTCCCCACCACGTAAACCCAGCAAAACATTATATGCTTCTTGTTTACGATTGCTCATCACTAGCCATCGAGGGCTATCTGGTAAAGAAAATAATCCGAGTAAGAATATAATGGCGGGGAAGGCGATAATTCCTAGCATCCATCGCCAAGCCCCATAATAGCCTAAGATTGTATCAGAAACAAAAGCGAGAAAGATTCCAACAGTTACCATTAATTGATAGGTAGAAATCATTGAGCCTCGTTTTTCTTCTGGTGCTATTTCAGCGATATAAAGAGGTGCTGTCGTGCTGGCAATCCCAATAGCAATTCCTAAAATAAAGCGCCAAATTGCCAGATCGATAATAGCTTTTGATAATGCACATCCAATAGCAGAAATAATAAAGATCAACGCGCTGAGGATTAAACAACGATTACGTCCAAATTTGGCAGAGGCCCATCCACAAGATAAAGCCCCTAAAGCAGCACCAAACATCATGCTGCTAACGATGGTTTCAATATCATGATCTGAAGCAGAAAATTCTTTTTTGATAAAGTCATTTGCCCCTGACATAACACCGATATCAAGACCAAACATTAACCCTGCTAAGGAGGCTAAGAAGCCCACCATGATAATATTATAAGAGGATATTAAATCTTTAGCAGTATTGTTAGGCATTTTATTTTCCATAATATACTCACCAAATTTTATTATTTAGGGGTTAGTATATTGTAAAAAATATTTTAAAAAATTAAAAATAATTACTGCTTTTATTTTAAGTAAAAGCGTTGCTAAAGAGCTTCTAATCTTTTACTAAAAGAAGCTCTTTTTTAGATTTAGAATATAAAAATAAATAAACTGATGCACCCTAAAGCAATACAATAGAAGCTAAAAGGTGTTAATGCCATATTCTCATGATTTCGAAAATATTTCATTAATATGGTGGTGCTTATCAAAGCAGTAATTCCACCGATAATTGTTGCAATGAATATTGTGCTGATGTTTTCAAAAGGAATTTTGTGACTGTAAATTTTCCAAGATTGATGAATTGTTGCTGCAAAAATAATCGGTAATGCTAGTAAAAATGAAAAACGAGCCGAATTTTCATAAGATAATTTTCGAGCAATTCCCCCTACCATTGTTGCGCCAGAACGTGATAGCCCAGGGAAAAAAGCTAAACATTGAAATAATCCAATTATTAAAGCATCTTTAGGGGTTAAATCGGCAATTGAAAGGGGGGAATGATGTGCTGTATTTTTCCTTAATTTTTCAGTGGTAAAAAGCATAATACCGTTACAAATTAAGAAAATAGACACCATTTCTGGTGTAGAGAATAATTGACGGATAAAACTTTCTAAAACAGCGCCAATAAGAATGGCTGGTAATGTTGCGATAACCAGAAGGAATAAAATATAAATACTTTGTTCGCGAATAGCCTGTCCATCTTTCCCAAGTATTCCTCGTCCCAATGCGTGCCAATCTTGCCAAAAATAGATTAGCAAAGCAAACATTGTTCCAAAATGCAGCATTACGATAAAAGGTAAAAAAGTCGAATCCTGAGGATTGATTAACCATCCCAAAAGAGCAGGGATAATAACAGCATGACCAAGGCTACTGACAGGAAATAACTCTGTTGCCCCTTGTAGAATTGCAATAAAAATGGCTTGAAAGAATGACATGAATAACGATCCGTGCTTTATTTACTTTTATTTTGTATTTTTAAGGTAAATATTCTACAAGATAAACATATAGAATATGTATTGGTGAATATATCGTATTTGATCTTATATGAATATAATCTTAAACTGTTTCATATAATTAAATTCAAATATTTTTATAAAAGTATGGGGAAAATAGAGTGAAAAGCAATAAAGTTAGCGCATATATAGCCAGCGGCTTTGTATTAGTGGTTGCAATCGGCTTTTACTCTTATTCAAGAATGACAATGTTTGGGATAAAAGGGGATAAATATCCCATTAATGCCCAGTTTTATTCTGCAAATACGATTGAACCTGGTGGAAGCGTTATTCTATCTGGAGTACCTGTTGGGGTAATTCGATCTATTGATTTAAATAAACAAACTTTTATGGCCAATGTAAGGTTAGAGATTAATAAATCTATTCATCTTCCCAAAGATAGTAGTTTTAGTATTGGTTCAGTCAGTATGACGGATAATGGATCAATTATGGTGCATCCAGGTAAGTCAAAAGAATATTTGCAACCCGATAGTTTTGTCACGAATACGCGACCTTATGCCAGTATTGAACAACAAATTAGCAATTATATTTTTAATAGCGGCAATTTATCTGCGAAATAATGAAAAATGCAATCCAAAGGTTATGTAAAGATTTAAAACTACCTTTAGGGCAGGATTATACTCAAGATTGGGCATATGAGTTACCCGATCAATTTCGTACGCAAGAATGGTTAAGTCAATTTATTATTGAGTATTTGGCAATTAAGTGTTTTGATCAAAGACGACAGATATTGATGGATTTAATGTTGGATATTATAAATGATTATTTATTAGAGCATATCAATCCAGATACCCCTATTATTCAACGCGTTTTAGATTTATTACGTACTAATAAAGCAGAACATCAAGATATTATTGAATATTGGTCCGTTTTGGGGGAGTGTAATCCTGAATATTATTTCAAAGTTACACCTTTTGTTCGTTTAATTTTATAAAATAAAACTAAAATATTTAAAGGGGATAATTTTTCCCCCTTATTTTTATCATATAAACACATATTATGATTTGAGTTTTTGTAATAACTCTATATGCGTGCGATCAAAGGAGAGGGGAGTAATAGAGATGGATTTATCGTTAATCGCTTGAGTTTCTGTATGTTCTAAATCATTTTTGATTGGACGATCAAAACTTAACCAATAATAAGGGGTTTGACGCATATCTGTTTTAGCGACTATATTAATATCTTCAATATATCCAATACCTTGTGTTGTAAATTCAATAGATTTGACTTCATCATAAGGACAATCTGGAAAATTAATATTCAAGCAAGTTCTTGGATGTTGCCATGCAAGTTTTGAAAGTTTTTGTAAGACTTCTGGTCCATAATGATAAGCCGTTTCCCAATAAATATCATGTCCATCTGTAAAATTTTGACTCAGTGCAATAGAGGGGATATTTAATAAACATCCCGTCATTGCAGCACCCACTGTGCCAGAAAAAATAGTTTCTAAACCTAAATTACTTCCGCGGTTAATGCCTGATAAAATTAAATCAGGTTTATGAGGCATAAGGTGCTTTAATCCAATAACTACACAATCCCCAGGCGTACCAGAAATTGCAAAGTGACGTTCACTTTTTTCAACAGCGCGGAGAGGGTCGTGAATACTAATAGATTGGGAGGTACCACTTTGATCTTTTTCTGGGGCAACAATCCATACTTCTTTGGCAATTTTAGAAGCTATATTCTCTAAGATTTTTATTCCAGGGGCATCAATGCCATCATCATTTGTTAAAAGTACACGATCATAGAGATAAGACATAAAAATTCCTTTAAATATATAATAAAATTGATGGAGAAGATTTTAGCATAGATTTGCTCATTTTGTTATAAGATGATTTTATAATATAAAACGTATAATATATATTATGCCAACTGAAATATGCAGGAAAAAATAGCCATTTAACTAAATATGGCTCCATCCAGTATGTTGAAATGGCATTATTTGATCATATTGATCTATAAATTGAACAGAGTGTTTTTGGTCTGTGCAATGTCCAATTTTAGTTATAGGAATATTTGCTTTCTGACTTTGCTCAATTGCAATTTTTTCTTTATCTGGTGGTATTGTCAAAAGTAATTCATAATCATCTCCACCAGTTAGGCAAGTTTCAAAATAATGATGCTTTATTTTCTGTGCTGCATCAGATAAAGGAATTTGCTCTGTATAAACAACTGCACCAACTTGACTTTCTCTGGTTAAATGTCCTAAATCTTGCACTAAACCATCAGAGATATCCATTCCTGCGGATGCAATATCTGTAAGATCCAACCCCAAACGTGGCTGAGGTAAATGATAACGATGCGTTAGAAAGCCATCAGGGTCCTGAATTTCGTTCTTTAACGCCAACAAACCAAGCGCTGCATCCCCAATGGTTCCTGTAACCCAAATACCATCGCCTACTTTGGCATTGTTTCTGCGTAATGCCTTGCCTTTTAATACTTTTCCAATAGCAGTTAATGAAAAAACCATATGATTAGGATTGCTGGTTGTATCGCCTCCTAATAAAGAAATATTAAATAATTCTTGGTCTTTTTGTAAGCCATTTGTAAATTGTTCAAACCAATTGGCATTAAAACATTGTTTAGGTAAAGATACCGTTAAAAGATACCCTATAGGATGAGCACCCATTCCTGCTAAATCGGATAAATTACAACGTAGTAATTTTTGAGCAATAAGGTCAATGGGATCATTGGTAAAAAAATGCACATTTTCAACCATAGCATCAGCAGTCAAAACCAGTTCATACCCAGCATCTACAGACAATAACGCTGCATCATCTGTTAATCCTAAAGCCCCCTTTCCTGCCAATTTTTGTATATATTGACGAATAAATTGGAATTCAGGGGCAAGTGAATTATCCATAAATTATGTTTGTTCTGATGATGAAAGCGTTGTTGGACGCAGTTGATGTGATAAATGATCAAGGATCCCATTAATTAATGATGCTTCATCGCCATCACAAAAAGCATGTGTAACGTCAATATATTCATTAATAATTACTTTTGTAGGGGGATCATTCGCATCACTTAAGAGTTCAGTAATTGCTGCCCTTAAAATTGCTCTGATGATGGGATCAAGGCGATGAAGAGGCCAATCCTTTGGTAAGGCTTTTGTTAAGAGGATATCAATTTCAGAATGTTGATGGTCAAAATTTTTGATAATTTCTTTAAATAGATTTGTATTTGGAATATAAGCTTTACCATCATTATAAATTTCTTCATTGCATTGAGGATCAATGCGATAAAGTAAAAATTGCTCTATAATTAAATCTGCTGCTTTTTCAGTTCCTTGCTCCCATTGGAATAAGGCTTGAATAACTGCTATTCTGGTTAAGGTTCTTGGGCGTTTAACAGTTTGTGAATTTGTATTCATTATTAACCTAAAGTAAAGTTTTTTACTATTTTATAAAGTTAGTAAAATATTATTTGTCGTGGTGTTCCATTGTTTGCAAAATTTCAGCGAAATCTTTAACGTCTTTAAAGTCAGAATATACACTGGCAAAACGAACATAGGCAACTTTGTCGATATTTTTTAAAATATCCATTGTTGTTCGCCCAATTGCTTCTGATGAAATGACATTTTCCCCTGAATCTACAAATTGTTTTTCAAGTTTATTGGCAATTTGATCAATGACTTCTGCTGATATTGGGCGTTTACGTGTTGCAAGCTCAATGGAGCGAATTAATTTTTCTTTATCGAAAGGTACGCGTTGCCCACTGCGTTTTAAGACCATTAAATCTCGTGTTTGAACGCGTTCCAAAGTGGTAAAGCGTTCATTGCATTTAGTACAAACACGCCTGCGTCGAATAGCCGTCCCATCCTCTGTGGAACGGCTATCTTTCACCATGGTATCTTCATTTCCACAAAAGGGACAGAACATTATAGCCAAACCTTTTTATTTATTTTGTCTAAAGACGATAAAAGAAAATATTTCATCAATATTTATTATTCAAAGATGATATAAAATGAAACAGCTATTAAGAATAGCCATTCATTTTAATTTTTTAATTTAAATATCTAAATTGGCGACTTTAAGCGCATTATTCACAATAAATTCTTTTCTTGGTTCGACAACATCGCCCATTAATGTCGTAAAGACTTGATCTGCTTCTTCTGTTTCCCCAACTTTGACTTGTAATAAAGTTCTTGTCGCTGGATCTAGAGTTGTGCTCCATAATTGATCATCATTCATTTCGCCTAATCCTTTAAAGCGATTAATAGCAAGCCCTTTTTTACCGTAATTAAATAATTTTTCATAAACACCACTTGGACCACTGATTTTTTCTTCTTTATTATCGATAGTTAATATTGCGCTTTCATGAAAATCCCGCGCCATTTCATCTTGATGCGTATTAATCCACTGAATATTTCGGCCTTTTAAAACAGAAGCTGGAATAAAGTAATTTTCACCAACCCCTCTAACCGTGCGGCTAATTCCAACACCTGTATCATCATTAGTGATTTTCCAATTTTGTTCATTGGGCAAGGATAAAGCATTTAATCTATTTTGGAAGTCTTCTAGATATTGTTGAGATTCTTTGGGATCAGCGTGTAAAAATTTGCTAATGACAGCTTGTTCTAAGATCCATAAAGGCGCATGTTTTTCTAAAGATTGTAGTTTTTGGGTAATTTTTGCATATTCCAAAACTTCTGTTGTTAAAGCATCACCAGACACGCTATTTCCATTAGAAAAAGTCAAAGACGCATTCTGCATCGCTTTGCTAAGTAAATATTCTTCTAAAGCAGCATCGTTTTTAAGGTAGCGCTCATCATTTCCTCTTTTTGCACGATATAAAGGAGGTTGTGCAATGTAAATATAACCGTTTTTAATCAATTCAGGCATTTGACGGAAAAAGAAAGTAAGTAATAATGTGCGGATATGGGACCCATCGACATCAGCATCAGTCATAATAACGATTTTATGATAGCGTAATTTTTCAATAGAAAACCCACCTTGATCGACCTCACCACGGCCAATTCCTGTTCCAAGAGCAGTAATTAATGTGCCAATTTCTGTAGAATTAAGCATTCTGTCAAAACGAGCGCGCTCAACATTTAAAATTTTACCTTTCAAAGGTAAAATTGCTTGAAAACGACGATCTCTTCCTTGTTTTGCAGTCCCACCAGCGGAATCTCCCTCAACAATGAAGATTTCAGATTTAGAAGGGTCTCTTTCTTGGCAGTCTGCTAATTTTCCTGGTAAAGAAGAGATATCTAGTACCCCTTTACGGCGCGTTAATTCTCTAGCTTTACGAGCGGCTTCACGTGCGGAGGCGGCATCTAAAGCTTTAGAAACAATAATTTTTGCTTCTTTGGGGTGTGTTTCGAACCAGTGCCCTAACGCATCAGAAATACATCCCTGCACAACAGGTTGTACTTCAGAAGAAACCAGTTTGTCTTTGGTTTGTGATGAAAATTTAGGATCAGGAACTTTAACTGAAAGAATAGCTGTTAGCCCTTCTCTCATATCATCTCCAATTAATGCAATTGTTTCTTTTTTACTCATTATGCCTTCAGCATATTTCGTAATAACACGGGTCAAAGCTTGCCTAAAACCAGCTAAATGTGTTCCCCCATCTTTTTGTGGAATATTATTGGTAAAACAAACAACATGTTCGTTATAGCTATCATTCCAAACCAAAGAGCATTCTACTTTAATATTGCTTTTTTCATGATAAACATCTCCATTAATAGGTTCAATTAAGTTGTTTTTGGCTCTTGTCATCCATTTAACAAACTCCTCTAAACCACCCTCATAATGGAAATGTTCAGTTATCTTTTCTTCTTCACGTTCATCAGTAATCGTAATTTTAAGACCAGAATTTAAAAAGGCTAATTCGCGAAGGCGACGCGTTAAAATACCCAACTCAAAGGTAACATGGGTAAAAACTTCATGACTGGCTTTAAAAGTAACTTCGGTGCCTGTTGGTTCGTCACTAGGTCCAATTTCTTTTAATGAACAGGTTGTATCCCCATTTTCAAAACGGATAAAATGTTCTTTGCCATTTCTCCAAATTCTGACTTCCATCCATTCGGACAAAGCGTTTACAACAGCTGCACCAACCCCATGTAATCCACCAGAAACTTTATAAGAATTTTGGTTAAACTTTCCCCCTGCATGTAATTTTGTTAAAACGACTTCAGCGGCACTAATACCCTCTTCTGGATGAATATCAGTTGGAATACCACGTCCATTATCCCTAACGGTAACACTGCCATCGGCGTTTAAAGTTAATGTACATACATCTGCATATCCAGCTTGGGCTTCATCAACTGCATTATCAATAATTTCGAAAACCATGTGATGTAGGCCAGATCCATCATCTGTATCACCAATATACATACCAGGTCGTTTTCTGACGGCTTCTAATCCTTTTAAAACAGAAATAGAGGACGCGCCATATTCATCATTATCGGTTGTATTTGTTTCAGGTGATGAATTTTGTGAAGGATTTTGTGGGGTGACCATAATCGATAAGGCTCCAAAGATAATAACATTGTTATCTTTATTAAATAAAATAGATAAACTTAAAAATTAGAAAAATCATAACAGATTTTCTTAAAAAAAGGAAATATTCACATGATTTTTCCATGATTTATTTGTAAAAATTCTGCTTCTCCAGCACAGGGTTCAAAAGCGGAACGGTCTGTACCTGTTAATATTGTGAAACTTTCAAGATTAAGCAATGTTGAGAGCAGCGTTTTACGATGATTTTCATCCAAATGTACTAAAGGTTCATCCAATAATAAGAGGGGTAAATTTATATTTTGGCTTTTTATTAACTCAGTTAATTTGAGTATAATCCCTATTAATAAAGCTTTTTGTTGCCCTGTGCTGGCTAGGCTTGCTGGAGTTTGAGTCCTTTTTTCTACAAATAGCACATCAGTTCGATGTATTCCAAAGCGTGTAGATTTATTTTTTGAATCGGATAAGCGATCTTTTTTCCATTGTTGGCGTAAGAAATCTTCAACAACCAATGCAGGTTCTTGTTGTAAACGATCAGCGATTGGGCATTGTAATTTTAATGTTGCTTCTGGAAATGTGCCTTCAATAATTGTAAGTTCGTTCATTTGTTTGATGAATGTATTGCGTGTTGCAGTGATGGCTACAGCGTGCCTTGCCATTGATTCTTCAATTGCATTTAGCCAATGAGGATCAAAATTTTTTAGGGCTAATAATTTATTGCGCTGACTCATGGATTTTTCATAAGCAAAGACTTCTTTAGTATGAAAATTTTCCATGGTAATGATTAAACGGTCTAAAAAACGTCTGCGACCCCCAGCACTTTCAGAAAATAATTGATCCATTTGAGGAGTTAACCAAACGGCAGATAAATATTGGGATATTTCGTGTTGACTTCGGACTGGTGTATTATTTAAACGAAATTGTTTTTTATTGGAATTGGATATGCAACCAGTGGCGATTTCAATATCGCTCATTATAGGATGAGAGAATTGTCCAACAACCCCCCACCCTTGCTGTTGACGACCAATTTGAGCCAGATCCTCAACATGGCTTTTCCTTAATCCTCTGCCAGGAACTAATAAGGATAAAGCCTCTAGTAAATTGGTTTTGCCACTTCCATTAGCTCCATAAACAACTGTCTTTTGAGCTTTTGGAGACCAAACCAATCGGTCATAATTACGAAAGTTGGTTAAGGTAAGACGAAGAAGTGATGTCATCCTTAACTTTACAAAGTAAAAAAGTTAAACATTATACTCGCATTGGCATTAAAACATATAATGCAGACGTATCATCAACATCACGCACAATCGTTGGTGCAGAATTATCCGCCAGCACAAATTCAACTTGACTATCAATTTGATCCGTAATGTCGTTTAAATAACGTGCCTGGAACCCGATTTCCAATGGACCACCATCATATTGAACTTGTGTATCATCCAGTTCTTCTTTGGCATTGCCTTGATCCACACTGCTGGCAGACAAAATTAAAGAATTATTATCCAAGGATAATTTTACAGGTTTGGAGCGCTCCATACTGATGGCTGCGACACGGGCCACTGCTGTTGCGAAATCTTGTTTGCCGACACGTAAGATCTTAGTATTATTTTTTGGAATAACACGTTCATATTCTGGAAATGTACCATCAATTAATTTAGATGTTAATGTAATATCACCAAATTTAAATTGAATACGCGTTTCAGAGACAGATAATTCAATAATATCATTGGCTTCTTCAAGAAGTTTATAGACTTCATAAACGGTTTTACGTGGAATAATAATACCAGGGATATTTTCAGATCCTTCTGGCATAACGCTTTCTACTCTAGCTAAACGATGACCATCAGTCGCTACGGCGCAAAGCTTTTTCTCTCCCTCGCCCGTTTCCATGATATGTAAATAAATACCATTTAAATAGTAACGGGTTTCTTCTGTAGAAATTGCAAAACGTGTTTGTTCAATGAGTTTTTTAAGTGTTTCTGTTGAAATATTAAATTGATGAGGAAATTCACCTGAAGTCATAGAAGGAAATTCATCAACACTTAATACATTTAAACTGGTTGCATATTTGCCAGCACGTAAAGATAATGGCATATCATCGTTACTATGTGTTAATTCAATTTGAGCACTATCAGGTAATTTACGAACAATTTCATAAAGAACAGAAGCTGGTGCGGTTACTGAGCCATTTTCCAATGATTCTGCGGGTATGGTTTCAACAATTGCGATTTCCATATCCGTTGCAGTTAATGTCATCAGCCCATTTTGTACTTCAATTAAAACATTGGCAAGAATGGGAATAGTATTGCGTTTTTCTGCAACACTTTGAATATGTGCCAGGGCTTTAAGTAAAATAGTACGATCAACCTTCAGCTTCATTGACTATGACCTATCTGTAATATGTAAACATGTATAAATATTATGTTATGAATCTTTACTTCATATCAGGAATTTTGGCTAATTTCCATTAAAAAATGAATTAACTTTCCAACATTCTGCGTAATAATTCAACATCTTCAGCAAAAGCACTATCTTTTTCAATAAGTTCTGAAATGCGGCTGATGGCATGCATAACAGTTGTATGATCTCTATTACCAAATTTACGACCAATTTCAGGTAAAGAACGACTGGTTAATTGCTTGGCTAAAAACATGGCGATTTGTCGTGGTCTGGCAACAGCTCTGGCTCTACGTGCAGAGGTCATATCTGTTTGTCGGATATTGCAATGTTCTGCAACTTTTTTTTGGATTTCTTCAATTGTCACCCGACGTTCGTGTGATTTTAAAATATCATGTAAAACTTCTTGGGTGGCTTCTAAAGTAATTGGGCGCCCAAAAAGGTTTGCATGGGCAATGAGTCGATTTAATGCCCCTTCAAGTTCACGAACATTTGTTGTGATTTTATGCGCAAGAAATTCCATGACTTTTGGAGAAATAACAACTTTTGCAGAAGCTGCCTTTGCTTCAAGAATTGAAATTCGTAATTCATAGGTTGTCGCATGAATATCGGCAACCATTCCACATCCCAAACGAGTGCGCAGGCGATCTTCTAATCCAGAAAGATCAGAGGGCGATTTATCCGCAGAAACGATGATTTGTCGTCCAGCATCAATTAAAGCATTAAAAGTATGAAAAAATTCCTCTTGGGTATTGTCTTTACCAATAAGAAATTGCAAATCATCAATCATTAATACATCAACAGAGCGCAATTCTTCTTTGAATTCAATAGTTGATTGAGATCGAATAGAGGCAATAAAGCGATACATAAATTTTTCGGCAGACATATAAGAGACTGAGATATTTCCTGCCTTTGCTAATTCAAATCCAATCGCATGCATTAAATGTGTTTTACCAAGTCCAACACCGCCATATAAAAATAAAGGATTAAATCCAGGACTAGAAGGACGTTCGGCTACACGTCTTGAGCAGGCATAAGCAAATTCGTTTGGTTTCCCAACGATAAAATTGTCAAATGTGAATCGGGGGTCTAGTTGTGCTTGTAAGGCAAGTTTACTCTCATCTTCTTTACTATCCGCTGGAGAAGATTGTATTATTATAGGTTGATGTTTTGTCGTTTCTTGTGTCGTGATTGGTGAAGCAACTTTTTCAACTATAGGATTAGATGGCGTTGACTCTTCATCTGTTTTATTTGCTAATGTTGATGGGGGTAATAATGCTAATTCAACACGGCGAATTTGAGGAATTTCTGTATTCCAAAGCTGATTTAATTTGCTGTTATATTGAGAGCGAACCCAGTCTCTTAGAAAACGTGTTGGGAGATAAAGTGTTAATTCATCTTCCTCTATTTCACCTAATGTAATTTGTTGCAACCAAGTGCGATATTCTACTTCTCCAACTTCTACTTTTAGACGATTGCAAATGCGGTCCCAATGAATTTCCAAAATGGATTTCAATGTTTCTGGATCTGCATCTTTTAAAGATAAAGTGAATTCATTAGAGTCTTCGGTAAAATCGGACATTGGTTAAAGTGGCTCAATTCTTGGGTTTGAAGTCAAATTATTATGTGAGTGTTTAAGATACACCCCTTCATTTTTTTTATAAAGCGGCAATTTTTTATAATGCCATTATAAGCAAAAAAAATCCGATGAATGAAAACATTCGTCGGTTTTTTATAAATTTAAAAATAGGTAAATAAAAGATAAATCAAACCTTTTACTTACCTATTATTTTATTTTAAACGCAGAATTAAGCAGATACGATGCTTTTAATTCTATGAGACAAGCGAGAAATTTTGCGTGCAACAGTATTTCTATGTGCAATGCCTTTCCCACATGCTCTTTGCATTTCTGGTTGAGCATTACGAAGTGCTGTAACAGCTTCTTCTTTATTGCCAGCAGAAATAGCTTCTTCTACTTTTTTCACAAATGTACGTACTCGTGATCTGCGAGCCTTGTTTCTTTCGGTACGTTTTAACGTTTGACGTATACGCTTACGCGCAGATGCGATATTCGCCATGGATTTCCTGTTAACTTTTTTCTATAAAACAAATTTAATATCAATAAGATGATATACGAATTAAAACCAGATTTTTAATATCTAATTTAAGTCTCGTCAAGAAAAATCTCTTTTATTTTTGACAATCATCACAATAAAAGCTGGATCTTCCTGCCTGAATTATTCGTTTTATTAATGTTTTTTTTCTTTTTGTCAAACAATTTAAGCAAAAATCATTTTCTTTTCCATAAACTTTCCATTGCATTTGAAAATATCCTTTTTTGCCATCTGAATGAACATAATCACGCATGCTAGAGCCTCCAGCCTCTATGGCTTGGGCTAAAATTGTTTGTATGGCTTGAATGATTCTCTTAATTTCAGGTTGGGTTAGTGTTTTAGATTCTCTTAAAGGGGAAATGCCAGCTAAGAATAAGGCTTCACAAACATAAATATTACCAAGACCTGCAATAATATGTTGATCTAGTAATGCTATTTTTATTGATTGTTTTTTATTATGTAACTGTTTTTGTAAATGAAGCAAAAGCGCTTGTTGATGCGTTTGGTTTCCTAAAGGTTCAGGCCCCATATGCGCAAGTAAAGAATGGTTTTGTTTACTAGGAAATAAATCAATGATTCCAAAGCGTCTTGGATCAATATAGCTAAGTTTCTGTCTTTCTTCGGTCATTAATGTAAAATGTTCATGTTTTTGAATAATATCTGTATTTGAACTTGGTCTAACAATGATTTTTCCAGACATTCCTAAATGAAATAAAATAGTTTGTTGGTTATTTAGCTCGATTAAGATATATTTACCTCGTCTGGTAAAATGAATCATTTTAGTGTGCGTAAGGATAGTCTCTAATTCTTTGGGAATAGGTTGACGTAATGTATCACGGTGACATTGAACAGATAAAATAGTCTGATTCTTAAGACTATTTTCTAATCCTCTTTTAATCGTTTCGACTTCGGGTAATTCTGGCATAGGTTTTTCTAAAAATAATCATATGAATAATAATAACAATCATTCTTCTGGTGAAGAAGATCAAGTCACAGATTTTGGGTTTCGTAAAGTAAACGAACACGAAAAATCCTCAATGGTAAAGGCTGTATTTGATAGTGTGGCCTCTAAATATGATGTGATGAATGATTTAATGTCTTTGGGAATCCATCGTGTTTGGAAGCAAATTTTTATTCAAGAATTAAGTCCCAGACCGAATCTGACTTTGTTGGATTTAGCAGGTGGAACGGGTGATATTACCTTTGGTTGGTTAAAACGTGGGGGTGGGCAAGCTTATTTAACAGATGTAAATTATAGTATGTTAAGTGTTGGTCAAAGTCGTGCTTTTGATAAAGGTTATGTTAAAAATATTAATCTTTTTTGTGTCAATGGAGAAGAAATTTGTTTGCCTGACCGTTCTGTTGATCGAGTAACAATTTCTTTTGGATTGCGGAATTGCACGCATAAAGACAAAGTTCTTGCTGAGGCACGTCGTGTTTTAAAGCCAGGTGGGCGCTTTTTATGTTTAGAGTTCTCTAAGCTAATTATTCCAATCTTACGTCCTTTATATGATGCATGGTCTTTTCAAGCATTGCCTCGTATTGGGCAAATTATTGCTAAGGATGGGGATAGCTATCAATATTTAGCAGAAAGCATTCGTATGTTCCCTGATCAAGAAACATTAAAAGAGATGATGGAAAATGCAGGATTAGAACGGGTTACTTATCAGAATCTTTCTGGAGGAATTGCGGCTATTCATTCTGGTTGGCGGATTTAATATTAGATATTGAATGATAGATTTTGCTAGGTTCATGGAATATGATTTTTCGAGCTTAAAGAAAATAAAGATATTTGATTCAAAAGAAGCATCAGATATCTTTATGCATTTTTTCGAATTGCAAAAAGAATATATATTTCAAAAAATAGTGGATTTTAATCAATTAAAAGAGATTTTAACGCACGATATTTATTTTGTGATGAACAATCATCCTCGATATAAAGGTAAAAAAATCTTTTTTACTGGAAATGTTGTTCAAACATATAAAAATGATTTATTGGATTTTATTGGCAAATTTGCCAAAGAATATGACTTGATTATTCCGTTGTTTATAGTGCCTGTGATAGATGATCATAATCCTTATCTTATTGCAGCGACGCAGGATATGATGATTATGACACAAGAAGATCCTATATTTACAGTAATGA